>BGNK01000629.1:13093-222161 GCA_003297005.1 Symbiodinium sp. clade A Y106
GGGGGGTTGGGGGGGGGTTGGGGGACCCCTCATGTCTAAGTCTAACTCTGCATAGCACATGGGCTTGCCATAAACTGTGCTGCCAAGCATCCTTTAGAGAGCCAAATGCGTGTTAGTGCAGTAATATCCGTAGTTCATAGGAGTACCAGTAAAAGCCGTTCATAATTCACGGAGTATTTCTCTATTAAATAGCATACCATTGCAGCGACGCATGGTATAGGATTCAAGAACCTATCCCCACTGAAAACCAACCGTTTTGGGGTTCCTTATATAGTAGAATTTCCCTGTGTATCGCTTCAGAAAGCTAGGCTTTCGGGGTTTAAGGTGAATCCTACAACGGCGTGCAGGGTTTCCGACGAGAGTTCTGGGCAGCTTCTCATTTCCTCTTCATGACAATGAGGCATAGGCATAGGGCAGTCCACTCATCAACCCATAGATCATCTAAAATCCATAGGCCGTAAAAACCTACAAAACCTCAAACTGTACAGAGTTTTGGCATGGTTGAAAATTCAGGGCTTGGGACGCGGAGATCAACGGTCTCAGGGTTCGTTGTTCGGGCAGTATAGGCTTGTTGGGTTTAAGCTAGACCGTGCTCTATGCTCAAAGCGAAGGATGATGCAGGGCTGAACAAGAGCTCCCCCTAATTATATAACTTGGAGTTGAGGACTCGGCTCCTGTTCGAAGCGAAAATCGATGCACTTTTCGGGTGCTACGGGTTACGACTCTCCAGGCCAGCAGCAGGCAAATGTTGAGGTCACCTCTGATCTTGATGCCGTCTGACGTGCTCTTCTTGTCGCTGCCTGTAGCGAGAAAGCCAGCTTCGCTCCGAGGTGTCAGGTCTTTGGCATGCAAGAGTTGGGATCTCAAGGGTCGAGCTTTTCTCTTCAGCTATGGCCCGTTGGGCTGATGGGGTTTAGGGTTTACGGTTTAGGGGGCGTTAAGGGGTTTAGGGTTCTAGAGTATTAGATTTTGGGGCGTGGGGGTTAAAGGGCTTAGCGCTTTAGGAGTTAATGTTAGTATAGGATATGATTTGAAATGTGAGCTTCAGAAATTGGAACCTGTCGGCTGTGCATGTACCCTGCAACTGGCCAATGATCGAATTCGTGCTAATTGGGCTGTGAAGAGAGTGCTGCCTAAGATCATCTCGCATTGGCAGTTGACAAATCAAAATTTATATACGAACAGTCCTGCATTCTATGATGCTGGAATATGCTGGATATTTGGACTCTGGGTATACACCCTCCGCCCGAACCTCTTCGCCTCAACCCCAACGCGCGCCGCTTCTGGGTCGTGTGGCGCAAACATGACTTGAGTAATTGCGAACCTCTGCCTGCAATTCAATATTGCTCGGTGCCGGCTTTTTCGGTTTGGGACCTACTGTACTGATCGGGGTAAAACTTCTACTGGTACTATAACTGGGCTTGGAAGTAAGGATGGAGAAAAGTATGAAGCTTTCATGTCATAATGGTTCCTTTTGGGGAAGAGGTCCCAACAACAAGTAAGACAGTAAGGTATTCGAAACCCAGATAATCAAGCAGAGCAGCAGCAAGGGGCCGTAGTGCTTGTGATAGGGCCATGGGGTAAGTATAAGAACGACCAGGAACCCTAAGGCCTAAGATCTCGGAAAATTGCTGTCTTTTTTCAAGTAAAGGGCTGAAGACATACATAAAGCATGAGGATGCATCAGGGCCCAGGGATATTTGGATGGCTGAGGGTTTCGGGATTGAGGGCCTATTTGGGGGTTAAGGTCTGAGGATGGGAGGGCATTCATAGGTTTGGGGGAAGAATATTGTGGCCGGAAATTGCGGGTTGCTGCGTCTAAGGATAAGGCAGACTCTTGCTATTTCTTGAGGCTTCAATACTTGTAACTGGTTAGTTAGACTACGCATGGTACCACTGGACAACAGGGGTATTGGGTGCCCTGCTAAGCCTTTGAAGCCCAGACCCATGACATAGGGTCTTCATGCACAGAATAGGGTTTTAGGGTATATGATATATACGGTATATTGTATATTGAGAACTATAGTTATAAGGGGATACTACTATATCGGTATGGTAGGTCTGAAAGCAAGTCCAAACGAGTGCGCGTCTTAGCCCCGTGCCGACGAGCATGAGCAAAATGCCCTGGCAGCAGGTTCAAGGTTCATAATAGGGCCCCAAAGCCCAAAAACGCACATAAGCAAAAATAAGGATAGGGATATCCCATATAAACCCCCTTCTAAAGAAGCCCGATAAGGTAGGGATATCAATGATATCACCATAAAATGCTTATGCTTATGTGCTTTTGGGGTCCCTAACATAAAAGTGTTACTGTGACGGTATACAAGGGCTACTATACGGGTCGCTGTGAGGGCTACTAGAAGGCTTACCATAAGGGATACTACAAGGGTTTAAGGAGTTTATGCTAAGCAAGGTTTAGGGTTGAGGAGTCGCACGGAGCATGCATGGCATGTATTCGGTTCGAGCTTCGACAAATCTGGGGAGTGGGGTGTTGGGGCCTTCCTAGGGCTCGTGAGCCTAGGCCTCGGCTGACGAAATAAAGCCAACGGACACGCTAAATCCTAGAGCCCCAAACCGCCCAAAATCTCGAATCCCTAAGATCTCAAAGCCGCCAAAAACAAGTCAGCAAAGCTGACTGGACCCAAGTGAACCTAGCAACTAGCAGTAAGGTGTAAAGTGTAGGGGATTGAAGATATTAGGGTGTTGGCCTTTCGTCTGTTGGGTGTACGCAAGGCCACGACAGCCCGTACGTAGACTTCCTTCGAGGGCTGAGGTAATGGTAGGTCGCAAAAACCCTCATAAACACAAAAACCGAAAGCCCTAAACACTGGACAAGAAGGACGAGATCTCTGGCCTTTTTGACGTCGAGGTTCCCGGTGATCGTCGGTGCGACGCAGCGAGCAAGGACGTCCTTGGATCGAGTTTCGGGTTTAGGTATTTAGGGTGGGTTGCAGGGCTGAAGGTTTAGGTTGCTCGGAATTATTTGTGGCTCTACGTATTTCGAAAGCTAAGCCTAAGCCCGAATAGATGCCCGGACCGCTACCACCAGACGGCAAACGACGGAGTATAACTGCTTGTGAACCAACTGAATGGCCAAACTGGCTAGCTCTTTCATATCCCTAAACCCTAAACCGTGTTTGGGGAGGTCCATGTTTCGTAGGAATGAAGAAGCAATTGCTTGGTTTTTTCTTCTCGCTTAATCGGCTTGTTACTGAGGTCGCTGGTTTGTCCGTCGTTTAGATAGTCGCCTCTCACCAAACCAGACAGCTGTGTGTGGAATTTCTTCGAGATGTTGCCAGTTCATTTCTCGTGCATTGGTTCGTTGCTTTCTGATCTTGTGGTTGAGAAGGCAGCGAGTTCCACTGATGCGGCGGAGTCTTGGCAAAGGTCAGTACACATGCAGATTGTAGACGAGACATTGCACACGGGCACCGTCACCCAATGAACCTCGAAACACGAAGCCTGCTAACTCGCAGCCAGGCGTCGAGGCAGTCACGCTTGCCTGCATTCTCATGAACGGAGATTTGAAGAATTCGGTCCTGCGCTCAGAGAAGCCACAAATGGCTGCCAGTAAAAGCAGACACACAAAACAAAATAGGCATGATGTATCTTATGTACATATACATGTGTTCACACTACAAACTGTATGAATGTAAAATACATAAACAAATATACAAAGAACAAGGCCTCCCCACAAAAAAAAAAAAAACACCAATAGCAACATGTGTTGTAACAAATATAGTAATATAGAGGTAGACATATTAGGCCAACGCCTCACCCCAAAAGATTTTTGTTGTTTCAGGGTGTCTGGCTTAGCCCAGAGAGCCCAATACCCCTTAATTAAGGAATATACCTTAAACAATAAGGGGATTCATATTATGATTTAAGCTATATTCCTTAGTTCCCCTTATAGAACCCCAAACCCGCCCAAGGCCGAAGTCGGAAGCCCGGCAATCTCACAAGAACGTGCTTGCACTTCAGGGGGCGGGGAATTGGGAGTGGTCCTAGGCTTCCTTCTAAGGGTTCTATAGGGGATCTATATAGGGCTTAGGGTTTAGGGTACCTTATTCTGGGGTCCTTGAAGGGTTCCTTAAAGGGATCTATAAGGGTTCTATAAAGGGTTTAGGGTTCAGGGTTTGGAGTTTCCGAAAATGAGGGGTACCGGGTACCTTATTTTGGGGTCCTTACAATAAGGATCCTACTATTAATTTATAGTACTATATTAGGGTCCCCTATTTTCGGACACTCCCAATTAGGGGTTCCCTTCCAGGACCCTGCTTGTACCCTCAAATAGAGGTAAATGGTCCCAAATACGGGGCATTTAGGGTCTAATAGAGGGTAGATGGAGGGTCTGGGTTTAAGAGCTCTTCTAAGGGTTCCTTCAAGGGTTCTATAGCGACTTCGGACGTAGGGCTTACTTGGAGGTTCAGGGGTAGTTGTAAGTGGGGCCATAAGTAGGGTATTATAACAGTAACAGTAATATACCATAATCCACATTGCGGGACTTATAGCCCACTTATAACTACCCATGAACCTCCAAGTAGTCTCCGTTGTAGTTACTTGTTTTTGTTTAACCAGCTTCGTATGTAGGTAGGATCCCTCAAGGTAGCCAAAAAGGAACTACAATCCAAGAGGGTCCATATACACTACTATTATGGAATTAGGCCCCAAAAACCATAATGGGGATGGTCTTTTGGGACCTAATTCCATAATGGTAGTATATATGGACCCTCTGGGAATGGAGACTATAGGCAGTCGCACCCGCCTAATCCACAAAATCTCGAGGCGCAGAGTCCTACACCCCCCAAGAGCCTGCAGTTTACAGACCTGAAGCCCTAAAGCCTAAAACCCTGAAGCTCTATTCCCACGAAGCTCCTAAAGCCGAAATCCTGAACTGAGGGCTCCGCGAGGGGGCTTTTGGGCATGCATTGAGCGTTGAGGGTTTGAGGTTCCAAGAAGTTTGGAGCTTTAGGGCTTAGGGCAACTATAGGTTTAGACGTAGAGCTTGGGGCTTTAAGCTTTTATGGTTTAGTCCAGCACCCAGGGGCTTAGCAATCCTACATCGTGCATTCAGCACTCCGCCAACCTGAATTCCGAACTGGTTTGAAGGCCACAAAGAATCCCAACCTTCCTAGGTCGCATCGGCCTCATCCAAATCTTCAGACCCCATACCCAGAGAGCCAAATATAAATACCCAGAAATAGTATCAAATCTAAATCAAACAGCCTCTGACAACCCAGAAGTGTTCGTCACAGCTAAAGTTCTAAAGTCCATAAGTATCACTTCTTTACGTGGCCTTGGGCTCTCGTGGCATTAATATAGGGGCCTTTGTAATTAGAATAGGGTTTTGGGGCCCATTATACTATACTTATTCTAAGGAACCCCCGCAATAGTGTAGGTAATTACTAAGGTCTCTAAAGTTAAAGTAAGTCATTGCGGTCTCCTTCAGCTCTTTCTGCAGTTCCAGCTTCTCCTGAGCGCACAGGGCCGGTCGTTCGCGGCAGCCGACTTTTCAGTTAACGGGTTCGAATTCTTATTCGGACGTTGTAGGGTTCCGGGTTTAGGGTAGGGTTCCGGTTGCAGGTTTTTTTGTTTGAGCTTGGTACCGGTTGCAGGTTTAGGGTTTTGGGATTTGCTTGGGTTGAGGGTTCAGGGTCTTCGGGCTTCAGGAGGTCAGATATAGAGGCTTAGTGCAGATGGATTGAGGACTTTGGGGGCGGCTACGCAGTTTCAGCTTGGGCGCCCTCAATGAGAACCGAATTTCCCTAGGGCTCCAGTAACCTAAATGGTAGGTTACTGGGGTATAGAATATATGGTTAGTAACCTACTATTTAGGTAACTGCAGCCCTAGGGTTTTGCAAACAAAAACAGCTTCCACGATTTTTTTTTTCGGCGGGAGTTTTCTCATAATGAAGATGCAGAATATTTCCTAAGAGCACTTAAATCAGGAGCTGTAGGAGTTTGGTGCACCGGATGGGCCGACCTTCTTACTTTTCTAGGCTGACTTTCCATGAGGTCATGAAACCTGAGTTGGTTTAGGGTTGGGAAAGGGTTTAGGGTTTACACTCGAGGAAATGGTGCGGTGAGGCTGCCATGCTTAGATTGGCGCTCAGTCTTGGCTTCCAGGCCTTCCGGAATGCACGACGAAATCACCTTCTTTCTGCTTTTTTGGGTCTACGGGTTCAGTTAAGGCTCAACCCGAAAAGATCCTAAACCCTGAACCCCATAAAACACTGAGACCCCCAAACCCTGAAGCCTCAATCCAAATGCCGCAACACCCCAAAGCCCTAAACTCAATGAAGCCCAATAAAGAACAAACATCATCAAGTCCACTAGAAAGCCTAGAACATCCCGATGCAAACCTGTCCGGGAGTTTAAGAAAATACAGGAACCTCATGAAGAACCCAAAACAGAGGATCCTGATTTCAGGACCCCCCCTCTAAATGAGGAAAACACCATGTAATCCTAAGCCCTTTAAACACCAAACGTTCAACCCCCAACACCTAAACCCCTTTATTAGATTCCTTAATCCTAAATAGGCTCAAACTCTTAAACTAACCCTTATAAAACCCTGGCCGTGGATGAACCCCTATGCGGAGGTCTAAACCCTCCAGAAAACCCTACGCTAAACCGCTTCTAGTCTCGTCCTGGCAACCCTTACCACTCTTAGTAAGAGCCTGTATGTAACCCGAAATAAACAACCAGAACCCTCAACCCTAGCCTAAACCCTAACCCCCCTAAACCCTACACCAAAACCGTCCTACCCCCTAAACCCTGAACCCTAAACAAAAACCGTCCTACCCCCTATCTAAACAAAAACCGCCCTACCCCCTAAACCCTGAACCCTAAACCCTAAACAAAAACCGTCCTACCCCCTACCCCCTAAACCCTAACCCCTAAACCCTAAGAGCCCAAAGAAACAACACAAGGAAAGGCCGCGAGGGCTCCTCGGAGCGGATGTTCACGGCCTTCTCCTTGGCACCGCGGCCCTTCCACTCATTGTCCTGGCGTTGAAGGATGTTAGGGGCTTTTGGGGGGAGGTTGAGGGGCTTCTAAGGCTTGCCTGAGTTTAGAGTGCAGGAGGTTTAGGATTTAGGGTGAGTTTGTTTGTTTGTGCGTTAGTTAGTTCATTAGTTAGGTTTGTTTGTTAGGTTTTTTGTTTTGTTTGAGCCCGCTCCAACCCCAGCAGTAGACAAATGTCCTGGCATTTAGAAGCTGTGCAGTTCAGGGCTCTGGGGTTTATGCTTTGAAGGCTTTGCGGGTTAAGTTGTTCAAAGGTTCGGGGGTCTAGACCCTAAACCCTAAACCCTAAATCCTAAACCCCTAAACCCTAAACCCCTAAACCCTAAACCCCTAAACCCTAAACACCTAAACCCTAGGTCTCTAAGGCTTTAAGGCTCTTGTGGTTTAGGTTTGTTGCAGGGGTCGGAGTTGCAGGGTGTAGGACTTGGGTTCAGATTTAGGGTTTAGGGTTCAGAGTTCAGGGCCAGGCTCGCCCCATAAAGTTGGAAACCGGATTGAGGCCAAATAGTGCTGGGATTGCCTATACACTACTCTTAAGGATTGAGGCTATTGGGTTTCCAACTATTGGGCTTCTACTGTATAGGCTTATGTGTTCGGATTTGGGGTACGGCTTTCGCTTCCACACTGGGTTGTATTTATCGGACGAATCAGATTATGAAGTATAGCTTAGGGTTCAGGATTCAGAATGTGAAGTTTGGTGAGGCTGTCCGGGCCCAGTTACCCGCCATGCGCTGTAACCCTCAAACCCTCTAGAACCTCTGGGATCAATGCTTCGGGGTGTAGCAGACACAGCTATGCGTCGCAAAGCTCTGAAGAACTCGACCCCAAATCCCAGTACAAAAAGTGACACTCCTCCAGACCACTTGGGGCTGTATCGGCGTAAGGCTGCTTCTAAGGCCTACGTTTTTTCGCTAGGACCTGAACCCTAAACAGCTTAGCGTTTAGGGGAAAATTTCGTGCCTCCTCGAGGTAAGTGCCGAAGAAGGCCAGCTTGTAGGTGAGGTCCCGATTGCCCAAGGACCGAAGGCCTCGTACCTGTTTAAGAGTTGGGGCCTAAAGTTAGGGGTTTAGGGGTTTAGGGGCTCCTGCCGGAGTTTCTACGAACTGTCCTCAAGGATTTTACAGGGCTTCTATCGGTTTGTGGGATGTGGGTTTAACAAACGAGGGACTTGACAAGTAGACTAGGGTTTTTGGTATACGACAATCTAATTCTGGACGGGTGGGTGCAGGCAGTTGCTTCTGTAGACAAGCCTTCTACTTCCAATTCCAAAACCCTGTAACTGCTCTCAAGAGTCTGTCAGTTCCTGAACTTGAAGTCCCAAACCCGAAAATTGAATAACTTAACTCCTAAACATGAGAGATCTACACCGCAAAGCTGAAACCTCTCATGCCCTATACCCAGAAAAGCCGAATTGATGAAACCTTCATCCCGTTGAACCCTCTAGCTGCAAGCAAACCTCTAACTCGTCTAACACCCTAAACCCCTTACAACTGAACATGTCTGTGCCAAATTGCTCCGTCGCCGCCGCCGTAGGTTTGGTCGGAGCGGGTGTTCAGCGACTTGCGCACTGAAGACTTCCTGTCATGTCATGAAAGTAGTATAGGCCTGATGGGGTTTAGAGGGCCGCGGATATTGAGGGCTTTAAGGATTGGATTTGGGGCTTCTGAGCCCATATATTGCTACGCAAACTGTAGGGTCTAAGTTGGGTATCTTACCACCACCACCACCACCAATTCCTCCTCCACTACCGCTACCGTTTGTATTTCCACCAATACCTGCTACTGCTACTGCTACTACTACTACTGCTGCTGCTACTACTACTACTATTGCTACTGCAACTACTGCTACTACTTCGACGACGACTACTACTACTGCTACCACTACCACACTACTAAGTACTACTACCACCACCACCACCACCACCGCCACCACTACCACCACTACCACCACCACCACCACCACCACACGACAACAACAACAACTACTACTACTACAACTACCACTACCACTACCACTACCACTACCACTACCAGCACCAGCACCAGCACCAGCACCAGCACCTGCACCCCCACCACCACGACTACTACTGCTACTACTGCTACTACTACTGGTGCTTCTGCTACTACTACGTACAACTACAATGGCTACTACGACTACGACTATGGCTACAACGACGACTCCGGCTACGACGACCAAGACGACTACCAACTGCTACTGCTACTACTGCTGCTGGTACTACTATTACTCCCACTTCTACTACTACTACTACTACTACTGCTACTACTACTACTACTGCTACTGCTGCTACTACTACTACTACTACTATACTACTACTACTACTACTACTACTACGACTACGCTACTACTACGACAACGACGTCGACGACTACTACTGTTGCTACTACTACTGCGGCAGCGACGACCAAAACGACGAAACCGACTCCGACGATGCCTGTACTGCTAGTACTTCTTCTGCTGCTGCTACTGCTACTGCTACTGCTACTGCTACTGCTACTTCCTGCTACTTCCTGCTACTTCCTGCTACTTCCTACTACTTCCTACTACTTCCTACTACTTCCTACTACTTCCTACTACTTCCTACTACTTCCTACTACTTCCTACTACTTCCTACTACTACTACTACTACTGCTGCTGCTGCTGCTACTACTACTACTAGTATTACTACTACTACTACTGTTTACTACTACTTACTCCTACTTACTACTACTTACTACTACTTACTACTACTTACTACTACGTACTACTACTTACTACTACTTACTACTACTTACTACTACTACTACTACTACTACTACTACTACTACTACTGCTACTACTACTACTACTACCACTACCACTACCACTACTACCTACTACCTACTACCTACTACCTACTACCTACTACCTACTACCTACTACCGACTACCGACTACCTACTACTACTACTACTACTACTACTACTACTACTACTACCGCTGCCACTACCACTAGCACAACAACAAGGTGCAATCACAAACAACAACAACTACTACTACTACTACTACTTCGACGACGAATACTACTGTACTGGCGAGAACAATAAATACTGCTAGGTATAGCCAATTTGGGAGCTAACAGTCTTAGTAACAACACTGCTCATACTATCAGCCATGACAGGTGCATGTGCCATACCAGTAGTATCAGCAAGAACAGCACCATCTACTAGCGAGCCTCGTAATGAGACAATGAATGTTTCACATGCTTACGTTCGGTGCTACTGCCAACTAAAGCAATTGCAACACAACTGACAAGTCTATCGTCTTACTCCTACCAGCCGGTGCAAACGGCAATAGAATGAAGATTCCGCATAGACAAACACGAAGAAAATCAATAGTTGATCACGAGGATGACAGTCAGATTAACATAGAAGCAGCTGCACTTCCTAGACCCGAAAACAGAAAACGTAAATGTCACGCAACCCTTGAAGCATAATAGGCCCTAGAAGCCCTAAACTTGAAACCCTGGAGCCCCCAAACCCTTGCCCTAAACTCCCTAAACCGTACACCCTAAAGCCCGAAACCTTAAACCCTGAAGCCCGAAACCGAAAACCAGAATTCAAGTGCAGCAGAGGGGCAGCTCGGAGGGGCTCATCAGTGTGGGCACATCGGGTACCTAAGCCCAAATCTCTGCCGTGATATTGGGGGTTTAGGGTTTCGGGCTGAAGCTTCGTTTAGGGGGTCATAGGAAACGGTAACTTGAGGACGATATGTGGGGATCTTTAGTCTGAATCGGCCTTCGGTTTAGGATCTAAGGCGTGTGGGGTTTAGGGCCTAGGGTTTAGGGAGGGTTTTGGGTTGAAGGGCTTGGTGTCCGGGGCTTTATGGTTGAGGTTTAGGGCCTCAGGGATGAGCTATCTTTAAAATGATGCGATATATTCCATTTGTTACTTACTGATATGTAATAACAACTTTAACAATAACAGTGCTAATAATAGCTTAAAGGCTCAAAACCTTTCGACATAACTTTAAGAATAACAGTGCGAATAATAGCTTAAAGGCTCTAAACTTTTCGACTTGGACAGATCTGCGCTTGCTGATGTGCAAGCACGAATACCTCCGTATGGAGAGATCTGCCACATGTGCGGTAAGGGTGAAGGAGCGCATGGTTCGTACTTGTGGCTATCCGAACATCACAAAAATCTGTTCAATTTGCGGCATGCAACCCGTAGACGGGCAGCAATGCAGAGCTCGCCCGTGCAAACAGATAGTTCAGCCCCCGGGCACCCTACGAATAAGAACATGATGTTCATCATGACTGATAGTATAGGGACCCCCAAAAGCACATAAGCATAAACATTTTATGGGGATATCCCTACCTTAATGGGCTTCATTATATTTTTGCTTATGTGCTTTTTCGGGCCCTGTAGTAGGACACCGGCACAGGATACCAACAACATCCAACAACTAGAAAGGTTCGTGGGAATACAGTGACAAAAACAGAAACGTAATAATAGTAGTCTTCATGGTGACTATGACCGTCAAAACCAGAACAGTAATTTAGTGGCATGCATGATCAGACTTCTGTTTGGCGGAAGGTCATACTTCAATTATCTAGGGGGGTGTTCAGGGTGGAGGTGCTGGACACTAGATGTAGCCTTAACAGAACAAGCTTCAAACAACAGTTCTGAATATATATATATATATGTGTGTGTGTGTGCGTGCGTGCGTGCGTGCGAGCGTGCGTGCGTGTAGCTCATCCCCACACCTGAAGCGTCCAGCAGCAGCTCAGAAAGCAAAATGCACCATAGCGCATGAACATTCCTGAATCATTACAAGAAGCAGTATACAGCTCAAGCTCGGGAGGATGACAAAACAAAGGGTTCTTGACTTCTTAGATAAACCAAAAGACCAAACCACAACATTGTAAACACAAGCTGGGCGCAGTAGAAATGCAGCCTGGGAGCGACAATGAGGGAGCCTGTTACTTTCAGCTTGTCGCCGGCCTGGCTGACCACAATCAGGTACAGGGTTCAGGATTGTCGGGGATTCGGGCTTTAGGCTGTTCGTTAGGACTTTAAAAGCGATTGTGGGCTTGGGGCTATGGGTTTTGTGGAACTTGGTACTGTAAGGCTGGCGGCTGGGGAGATCTTGTGTCTTTCGAGTTGAGTTAAACTCGACAGAAAAACTGCCCACAGCCCGAAATATCGTACGATCAGATCCGTGGAGACCGAACCAACTGGGCGGCCCAACACTGAATTCTCAATCTTGGTGGGTGGGTCCTTTCCGGGGCCTACAAAACGTTCTACAGGGGTTCCTGGCGGTTTAGATTTCTAGGCGTAGGGTTTAGGGGGTTTCGTGGGGTTTTGGGATGACCAACTCTTGTGGTAGGGTTTCGTGCTGTATGGCCTGCTTGGGGTTTAACCACGGTCTTATACCAGTTTACGCTAGCAGTCTTGTCAGGGCGGCCATAGTTTAAGGCCTAGAGTTCATATTCGAGGTAAGGGTTACAACTACGATCTGCTATACCGATGACGAGTACTATTTTCGCTCTCGTTACTGTCACTATGACTATGCCGATGACTCTAACTATCATTATGGCCATGACTCTATGACTGTAAGTATGACAATTTAATCCTAGCTAGGATCTTGAATATGACTGACTATATGGCAAATAAGACTGTGCGCTATAAACGTTCCACACAACTCCGCGCAAGCTTAACTGGAAACACGGCGCCTTGCACATCTCCGTGCACTCGTCCCGAACAATCACGTCCATGGTCAGGGGCATCGAGCCTTTGACATTAATAATATTACTGTCACCTAGGGGCTGAGTACCCCAGCCCAAAAAAGGTAAACCGTTTCAACTATGGTAGGAATATACAAAACCCAAAAGGTTAAAGGCTACCTACTCAGCTACTAAGGTCATTACGCTGGTTATCTCCTGTTTTGCGAGGCAGGGGCTCTCATGGTGAGGAAGTTTTACTATTGCCAATTGCTTTTGTCATGACACAAAGACGCCCCCAATGGCCCTTTAATAGAGCCCTTATGGTCCTTAATAGCGGCTATTTGGGGCTCTCTAGAGGATAGTTGTGGGGTCCAGGCATGCAGGGTTGGTGCATGACTTTCAATGCTGCTGCTGCTGCTGCTAACGTATTTGCACTAGTACAACAAGCGCACTGCTATCACCTGCTGTGTTGATGTCCTTGCGACTCTTGCTATCGGTGTAGTATTAACGCATGTTTACTCCGGAGCACAGGGCCTTATTATGCCTGCCAGATAGTTTAGACGCTTTCTAGTCTACTCTCCTGCGCAGTCGTGACGGCAAACCGCAATCCTGACAAAGTCGTGATCATCGTAAGACAAGGGGTACAAAACATTAAGTTGCGGAAACCACAAAGACATGCGGTGTGCCTGCAGGGATCTCGTTCTCGTTCTCCTGTACGGGCACATGCAAGCAGCAAGATTTCTGGTAGATCACAGTTGGTGGGTCATTCCCTGCACTGTAACTCATCATTACGGAAAGTGCCGAGGAATGTGCACAACATTGTGCAAGTGCCCCATACCGGTGAAAGTGAAAAGATATTTTGACGTGTGCAACAAGCAATACTTGACCCATCCGAAAACGCACTTCCCAAGCTTTAGAAACTCTTGGCCCCCCTTGGTTTATCTACGCTGAGAAATTAGGCCGACGCAGCCTGAATTCGCTCTTTTCGGTCAAGACTACATTGGATGTCTTCGACCACGACAATTGCAAGCTTCATGAAGCCTGTCATACCATAGTTTTCTAGCGAAAACCTTGTGAGCCCTAGGCCCTAGACCCTAATATCCAACTCCAAGTCAACCATCGCTCCTGTAGCCGAATGCGCTGCCACTCCCCCCATCGCGTCGAGCGGGAGTAGGGCATGAGCTTCCAATTCCTTGGGGATCGCCGCAGAAAAACCTCCCTAAACCATAACCCCCAAACCCAAACTCCTGGAAACTCCCGAACCCCTTAATCCCGAAACCGACCTCAAGTAGGGCTTAGGGTTTAGGATTGTGCTTGCACTTGCATTTGTACTCCGGTCCGCTGTTTGAGAAACCCCGCACCCCCGATAAGGAACAAACGGATCCTCTTATTCAGGCCTGTCAAACAACTAGGTGTATTAGTCAGGGTTTTACATTAGGAATGAATAGTTTGCGAACAATGATATTTTTGTAACAGACAGCCTTCAGGAGGCATGCTGCAATTTCACCATGCACCATGGCTTACCCACTGCGGCACCTACCATCGCACATGGTGTGCATGCCTCTATATATATATATATATTATACACATAGAGGCAGATATACACCTTCGACTAAACCGGTACATAGGCGTATACGCATATCCATACTTGCTCCCTCTGCCTCAACCCAAATGCCTGCCCTAAACCCGGCAAGGCCTATTTTGGTCCAAGCTGCGTTTGATTCCCGCAGTGCTTGGACGGACAAAGCGCTGGCATCGTGACCTTGAACTCCTGCCAATCAACATGGGTAGCTCTCTAAATTAGGGTTCCTTGAAGGGATCTACAACGGGTCTATAAAGGGGATTTTAGGGTTTTAGGGCTACTTGAAGGGTCGTGAGCTTGGGATGTGGGTAGTTCTCGAAATTAGGGTCCCTTTGGCGGTTACTCGTAGTAAGGGTGCCGTACTATATTTGGGGACTTAACAATGGACACTACTTTCAAGAACTGCCCACGTAGCAGGAACAAGAAACTTCCAAGCCTAAGCCCGAAAGGGCATAAGACCCTAAGGCTCCATGTACCCATATAGTATATACTTAGTCCTTAAAGGGGTTCCTATATGGGTACTTTAGGGTATTAGTATATACTATATGGCTACATGGAGCCTTTGGGAGAGTCAGTCGCTAGTTGTCAGGGTATGTTGGCTACCAAGCCCTCCAATACATCCTGAAACGCTAATCCCCCTGATTCAAACCACAAATCGTGCTTTTTGTGCCACCTCCTCGAAACCCCGAAAGCCCTAATACTTACAAAACCGTAAGCACACCTCAACCCTGAACCCCAAACCACTTATCAAAACACACATAGGAATCCTAGGCCCCGCTGCCCCCTCCCCCCCCTCCCCCGCCTGCTTGATTCCACTGACCTGACCGAGAGGAAGAGGAACTCAAAAGGGGTGGTTTAGATTCGGGGCCCTTGGGGTTCCGGGTTTAAGGGTTAAGCTCTTGGGGGTGGGGTTTAGAGTTGGCGGTTGGGGCTTCGGACTACCAGGAACCATTGAAATCAAGCAATAAAGCCTGACCTGAAACTGAGTGCGAGAAAGGGTCGCGGGGCGCAGGCTAGATGTTGCCGAGTTCTTGTCTTATGCGTCAAAATGTTTCCGATCTGTGTGACTTCCAGCGTTGGCCTTCAGGGCTTACAAAAATGCCTGGAAACTTTACATACTATAAGAAGACCTGTATATCTTAAGTCAGAATGAGCGCCACTGAGGTTTTCTACGCATGAAGGTACGTCAAGCTAATGCTGGAGAGCTCAGGCTACTCAGAACTTCAGGTTCATCCCGCCACAATCCCGGGTATCACCGGGCTTGAGGCCTCAAGCTCCGGAGCCTCAAACCTCACAGCTAATGTAGGGGGCTTAATAATTAGAATAGGCTTTTGGGGCCAATTATACTATAATTATAATAAGGAACCCCCAGAATCGTATAGGTAATTATTTCAGGCCCCTAATATTAATGTAAGGTGTCTAGGGTCCAAGTTCGGGCTTCATAGGCTTGCGGAGTTTGAAGACCAGAGCTTCTCCAGTACTGCCCCCCCCCCCCATACAGTAACAGTCTATAATAGGGCTACTATTAAGGCCCTCATATATCTATGTTATGAATATTATCCAACTGTTACTCAGTGGGGGCAGTACCCAACACCTGGTGTCCTTCTGCAGTTTCTAAGTTGGCCGGTTAAGGCCCCTGAAGAATATTCGTAAACAGGGTCCGGTTAGGCCCAAGAAGGGGGAAGAAATAGAATATCCCAAAGGCCTTCTAGAGTTTAATATAGGGGCCTTAATTCCGACTAATAGTTAAATAAGGAGCCCCCAAAATAGCATTTAATTATTAAGGCCCCTTTGTTAGCCTCCCTAAACACCCGGAAGCCCCCACTCCTAAGCGTTGAGCTGCGACAGACCCAATTGATCCCCGTCGCCACGAAAGCAACGACTCCCAAACCCTAAACCCCCTAAACCCGAATCCCCCAGCCCTCAACCCTTAAACCCTAAACCCTCGACCCCTAAACCCCCAAAACCCTCAACCCTGAACCCCTAAACTTTAAACCCGAAATCCCCGCCTCTCGCTTGCACTCGCCGCACTGCCAAGAAGCGACCAGCAACTCTGGTTTGATATCCTAGGCGTCAAGAATTTTCCCAACGTACTATTTTATTATATCATTACAATGGACGTTAGGCTTTAAACCCTAAACCCCATACCCGAAACCCTAAACCCTATACCCTAAACTCTAAACCCTATACCTAAACCCTAAACCCTATACCCTATACCCTAAAAACTATACCCTAAACCCTAAACCCTATACCCTAAACCCTAAACCTCTGGAGACCCTAAAGAGTAGTTTACGGTTTAGGGTAGTTTAGGGTTTACGGGTTGGGGCTTCAAGCCATAAGGGCCCAAGTAGTCCTTATTCATGGATGCCTAACAAAGTTAAAAGGCCCAAAGTCCTAGAACAGGGAGTACTTGGACCCCCCGGGAACAGTTTAGAATGGAAGTTAGGCTTTACGAAAACCACCCAGAGTGGTAAAATAATGGCCCCACACCTACAAAAGGCCATCATTCTACACATTTTGGGGTTCAGGTAGGGTTTAGGGTTCAGCGAGGATTTTGTCAGTGGCTTAGCGGGGGGTTTCAGGGCAATATTACATGCCCTGAAGCCCTTTTCAAAGACGTTTCTGCTCACGTCTTCGAGGGTTGAGGATACTATAGGGGCCTTAATTAATGATTAGAATAGGGTTGTGGGACTGTGCGGACGCTCCATGAGACATGGCAGTACTCTGATGCTAGGCCGGATCGCTATCATTCTGTTGTGGGACGTTTCATAGCTGCTGTTGTTTCTTGTCGCAGCCGTAGTTGCTGGCAACACCTCTTTTCATGTCGTCTTACAGTATTTGCTGCTGATGACTGACGCTGGTCGAGATTTGCTGCCTCAGAACAGCATCTGACAGCACGCATTGATAGTGGCAACGCAAGAAATCACTACTTGTGCTAACGATGCAGCCGCTAAACCCCCAACCCTAAACCCCAAACCAATTACCCGCACGAAATCTCATGCTAGCCGTGCAATGATTATTATAGGCCCTTCGTATGGTTACCTAGGACCGACCTCTAAAGGGAGTACAGCAACTACAATCATAATATATAATGACTATGACACGGGGATAAATATTCCGCCCCCTTACAATGTTATTGCTCGCGCAGCAAAACTCTTTGCTGAGCAGTTGGGACGTGAGTCCGTAGTGCGTGTGACGGTGCCGCAGATGGTCACCAGCCTGGACCCAGCGGAGCCAGTTTGGGCTGAAGATGCAGATGCAGATCATATGATCATATAAGAGATTGTGTCATATTTCATGATACATCATGATATTATATTATCTTGTGTCTTGTCTTATGATAAAAATCACACCTAACATGCCACCCCATATTATTCCCATTGTCTGGTAGGTTGCAGGTTGCTGCGAATTCACTGAATATGCCCCACAAGGTCTCCTTAACCATGGATATATACACACACATACACACATATATATATATATATATATATACATACATGTGGATTGTATGTAAGGAGATATGT
The DNA here is from genome assembly GCA_003297005.1 of Symbiodinium sp. clade A Y106. Lineage (NCBI taxonomy): Eukaryota > Dinophyceae > Suessiales > Symbiodiniaceae > Symbiodinium > Symbiodinium sp. clade A. The sequence continues at coordinate 30,927 of BGNK01000629.1, forward strand.
CTTATACACATACACACAGGCATGTTAATGGTACATAGATGGACAGATAGATATATCGATCAATAGATAATACTGCTACTTACACACTTACACAGACATGTACACATCGGTCGAAGGACACATCTTCGGCACGGATACATTAGCCAAGGCAGCTAGGCCCCGGAGCCCAAACTGTCTTGCCTCGAGCCCCAAGTTGCAGTGCAAAGCCTCCATCATGCATGCAGACATCATGCATGCATGTGTGCATACCTACACGTATTTACCTACATACATGCATGCAGTCATACGCACATGCATAACTAAATTCATACGGCCTACATCGTGCACAGTAGAGTCTTGCATTCACAAGACATATCACCTAATACAGAAGACTCCATACACACTCTATTATACAAGCGAATACTGTTACTAACTATTCCGACGGCCATATTTGAGACCACAACGCCCTAAAACCCTAATCCTGAACCCCCACCTATCCTATACCCTCCAAAACCCTAACCCACCCCCAAGCAAAGGAAAAAAGCCTGGCCGGCCTTCCAAGAGTCTCGGTGCGGAGGTCGCGGATGCCAGTGAACTGGTCAGTTCCGCTGTCGCAGAAGGCCACGACGTACTTGAGCCTTAGGGTTCAGGGTTTAGGGTTTATTTATTGTTTAGGGTTTTTTGGGTTTAGGATTTTATGGTTTAGAGTACAGGGTTTACGGCTTGGGGTTCAGCTATGTTTTGAAGGGTGCGCGATGAGGATCTTTGCGATAGCTACGTTTTGTTCTTCGAAGTTCATTCATGATATTTACGTTGGCTTTTCAAGGGTGCCCTGCGGACCTTTAATGGTTTTAAGATCAGTACCAAGGTTTGTAGGTGATTTACCTTCTAAGGGTGTTATAAGGATCCTAAAAACTTCAGGACTGTATTTCTAGGGTTTGGGGTGAAGTTGCGTTGCTTTTACAGGGTGTTCTGAAGAGCTTCAGAATAGTATTGCTGTAGGGCTTGGGGTTTAGGCATTTAGGGTCTGTAGGCAAAAGGGCTCAGCGACACTCTTCGACTTCCGCTTGACTTTCAGAAACCGTAATTATTTTCAAGAAACGTCTTGACTCCAACTGGCTCTCCCTCGACTATGCTTCCAATCGATACCAGGGCACAAAATGTGCCAAGCAGCGGATATCAGGGCGTGAGAATTTGGAGGCAGGTCTCTATCAGGGTTTGGCCGCTACAGTCCAGAGGTTCAGGTTTGCCGAGGGTTACTTGAACTTATGTAACGAAAGTCCTCCAGGAGTCATTCATCTAAAGCACATGACGGCTGCTGGATGACACGAGATTCCGTTTTCTTCGCTACCAAGGACACTGCGCATGTCAATAAACTTTCCTGCAAGAAGAACTGCCGAGAAGCTCATCCACCTTCGCTACCTGGCACGCGCTGAAGTCGTTCAAAATCCCCTTTGTCACTTCTCATACAGTAGAAGGAGAAAAAGATGAAGATGATGATGATGATGGTGACACCGCGGGGGCAGTGGTGATGATTTAGGCGACCCAGATGCAAATGCTCCGGAACATGAACATTAATATGGTGACCGTGTTGATGGGACTGGCTGTGACGGTTGTGTTGTCGGGGCAAAGGACCATGCCTACTGGCCACCTGCATGGGCTGAAGTTGCTTCATGATTCCGGTCAACCTTGCTGAGTTTGGCACTGCTTAAACATCGATCTGCTGCCAGGCCAGCAGCGGGCGGAGACCCGCGGCAACCGAACAGAACAACTCCATCTATCGCCCTACAGTAAAAGGTTGCTGAACGCCGATCGGAGGGGCTCCGGGCTTCAGGGTTGATAGTTTAGGATTAGCTTAGGGTTTCGGAGCTTTAATTTAAACCTGTAGGTGTTCGTAGAAGCAGCAGCAGAATTCATAGCAAACGTCGCAGTGCAAGCTAGCAGCAAATACCAGCAGCAGCAAAAGAAGTAGTGAACTTTTAGGCTATTTCAGGTCATAGTATTCACCCCAACCTCGGCTTGAACATCTTGGTCGTCCATGTTCGCCAGGAGCTGAGGAACAGCTGCCTTGTTCTGCTTGGAGGCTCATGGGTAGTTATAAGTGGGGTTATGAGCAGCGAGCTCTACTTACAGCCCATATCAGGGAACATATAACCCCACCTATAACTACTCATGAACCTCCAGTGCTCGTAGGCTTTGGGATTCCGAAGGGGGGAGTGCGCGTGGACTGGGACCCGCGAAGGGCACTGAAAAGGATCTCCGCTTGACCACCCAGACAGCCTAATACCCTTTCAATGAGGAAGATACCTCAAATAAACTACAGGGGCCTTGATATGATGGTTTAAGGTATATTCCTGTATTAAGGGATATTGATTGGGCTCTCTGGGCAAGTCCTGGGTCACATCTTCGAAGTAAATGAATCAGGTCGAGCATGGCCCCAAGTTGCTAAATTCAAGCCAATATGATATAGGGGATTAATTACATATTATATTTAAAGGGTTCCGTAAAGGGGTCGATAAGGGATCTATAGTAAGAGCGTCAAGAGCAAAAATGACGAAAGTTGTCATCGTGTAGCCCGAAGCCCACTTCTACTTCAAAGGTCCTTGCAATTTCCTAACGCTTCAACTCTGCACCCCCGTGCCGGCAACCCTGTAGCTTACAATCAAGCTACCGCCCTATGACTGCTGCTGCTGCTGCAGTGGACCACAGCATGGTCGGGCGCTGCTACTTTCTTGTAAATTTATAACCCGAAACCGCACACTCTGAACCCCTAAAACCCTAAACTCTCACCCTTCCGGCATTGTCAAGGTCTGCAGATCTCTGGGTAAAAAAACTCAAGCGGTACGACATTTTTCGGAATCTCAAACGCTCGCACAGGCAGACTATTTTGTGAACCTTGGGGTTAATACGGGGTTTAGGGATCTGGGGTGATCGCTTTGGGGTTTAGGCGTTCCATCTAGGGTTTAGGTCATGCCTTGCGCTTTCGGGTTTCGGCCTGATTTGGCGCTGTCACAGGAGCGTTGGCTTACGGTCCACAATGCTGCTAGAAGTTTCGGTCAAAGTTTCAGCGGTGACTCCTGCAATGATGTGAATCTACAGAGGAGCACCCTGCTCACCTAAAGAAGGCGGAGGGGCGTTGATAGCATCCCGGACGATCATGTATCTCGTCTGGATCACCTCAAGGCCAAAATCACAAACGAATTCGCGGAGTGGTCCCAAATTGCACTAAATGGCCCTGCATGAATCGAAACCAGACACGAAACTAAACTCAAACCCTAATTAAGTCCAAATCCCACACTGATTGAAAGCCGGAGAGGGCGTCCAAAAGTTTGGAGTGAGTTGGGATTCCGGCAAGCAAGGGGAATGAACACACAAGGCTGGACCGGGTATTTGGTTCGAAACCGGAAACACCATGAACGCGGAACTCTAAAATCTGCAGGCTCCAATACTATCAACCCCCTTGTAGGGACTTTAAAGAGCACTAGGGAGAATCGGAGATTACTGGGCCAATTTCCCCCCCCCACCCTCGTGTTGGACCCCCACTCGCAAAAGGATTCCGTAAATTGATGTTGTTCCTTCCCTTGGTTGACCAGTTTTATGGTTGGGATTCTATTAAGTGAATTTGGCTTAACTACAACGGAGACTATAAGTAGAGGTCTCCACCACAGCAAGGTACCGCGTCCTCCAGAGAAAACTATTCGAGTTTACGGGTTAGACTTGAGGCTTTACTGTTTAGGCTTTTAGGCTTTAGGTTTTCCTGTTTAAAGGTGTAAGCTTACACTGGCATGCACTTCCCAAGACCTAGGGCTAAACCTCAAAATTCCCAAGCTGTGCCACAACCCGCAGAACAGCATCCCAAATTAGCCTCTGAATCACAAAATCTGAAACCCCCGCCCCCCAACCCCAAGTTTCCAATCTTGAGCGAACCTCTCCACAGAGGAAGCAAGAAAAGTTGCAACATCTCAATCATCAAACCCTTACGATAAAGGTTAGCTAACAACCTCACACACAACCCCCGACACAGACCAACAACAAAACAAAAGCCTAGACTGAGCCCCAGTGCCCTAAGCCTCAAACCCGAGACTCTAAACCATCTATCTCCAAAGATAACTATTCAATCCTAAAGCTTTCGCCCGCCTGTGCCAGGTCGAGGGGGTCGAAGTTAATCACATCCGGATCAGCCTCGGGGTCTCTAAATAAGCTTCGCGGTTTTACGGTTTATCATAGGGACCCTTGGGGGGGGTAATGGGGGAGGGGGGTAGGGGCTATACTTCCTTTAAATAGGCCGTATGAAGTCCTTATTATGGGCAATACGGCCCCCTACCCCCCTAAGGGCCCCTGTGAGTTTAGGGAATTAGGGTTTAGGGGCTCATGGCCTTGGGCTTCTTAGAGTCAGGGGAGGAGATTAAGGCTCATAGGGGTTTGGGGGTACAGTGGGGGGAGGTTCGGACTCCGAGCACAGCTGAAAAATTGTGACGTGGGAGACTCTATGGGGTCACACATCAACAAAGGGGTTTAGGGTTTAGGGTTTTAGGGTTTAGGGTTTAGGGTAGTAGGCGCTCGATTTCCCAAGCACCCGCTTCAGAGACGCATCAGTCCAGCACATCGGAACTAGTCATTCCCCATGCATGCACTCGATTTCGCAGCCACACATGCGAGACACACATCAGTGGCATTGCAGCAGAACCTAAGGGTCCATCTACCCAATTAGTATATACTTTGGGCCCAGTGTACCTATATAGGGAGTACTTTAAGGCCAAAGTATATACTATTTGGGTACATGAACCCTTAGGGATACATCAAACCAGATATTGTGCTCGATGTCTGGAGCACAGGCGCCGCACGAACATCAGCGGCACAACCGCACATCTAAATAGGTCCAAACCAGCTATTCCCAATGTAGACGCACGATTTCACAAGGCGTGGGCTCAATGTTCAGGGCCGCGTGCAGGGCATGGAAACATCACTCCACAATCCCAACCTAAAACGGCAGAAAGCACGAAACCAGATGTAGACCTCGCCCGAGACACTGTGGCATGGGACTTATGAGGAATGATGCGACTCGGGATCATTGCTCCAGCCCGAAGACCCTGAACCGCTAAACTTCAGCCATAAACCACAATAGAACTTGGACAGTAGAACCCTTCTAGACCTAAGAGTTCATGTAAGGGCCTTATGATTAGAAGAGGGTCGTGGGGCAACGTTACGGTAGCTATGCTAAGCAACCTTCTGGAAACCATTGCTTTTTGTTTCAACCCTGTATTACCCTAGAATTAAAATTGCCCGAAGCCGTAAACCCCAAACATTAAATAGCTCTCTTTGAAGGTGTAGGGCTTTCAGGGCTTGGGGATTTAGATACTTGGTTGTAGGATTTTAGAGTTTCGACCTTTTGAGGATTTGAGGTTCAAAGTTTCAGGATTGTGGTTCGGTGTAGGCGTCGACTTACGAAGCACCGAGTGCCATCGACTGGCGTTCACATATGACCCGAAAGCCACACTGCACAAGATTCAGGGCTGAGGAAGGGTGCCGACACTAGAAGACATTACAAGCTAAATTTCTCCTGAATCAAGAACCCAGGATCATGATCCTCCCCGGGAACCCACAATCCCAAACCCTCAAGCCTAAAACCCTTTAGCACTCGTATATCTTCAGGCTCATGCTCTGCGCCGAACGCCCGAAGGCTCAGCTTTACCCTTACGAGGTCCGTCAAGGGTTCCTTTAAGAGATCCTTTCAAAGAACAGAACCCTGGCAGGAACCCTTAAAGGAACCCTTAAGGGATCTGCTATGGGATCCTTTACGGGTTCAGGGTTTGAAAATTTAAGAGACCCTCGGGCTGACGTCTCATTCTGGACCCCTGGGCGAGGCTAAGGGTTTCATTTAGGGCCCCTAAGAGTTTTTTTGGGTTTGTTTATATCCCTTCAGGGTGACAGGTTTATGGTTTATTGCTGGCATGAAGTGCGGGACACCCTAAACCCTAAGCCATGAATTCAAGTTGAGTCTGCAGCTTGAAAGGTTCAGGTTTCAGGGCTCTTGTGTTGTGCTTGTTCGTCGCGGGCTCGGACAATCCCTTGAATCCCTACTTCTGAAATGGAGCCCCTAACAAAACTGAATCCTGAACCCCAAACCCGTTAATAACCTCTCAAGCTCTACGCCCTAAACTCTGAACCTACCTCCCCCCGCCACCCCATTTGACTTGCAGTCATTTTTATGTCTAGCGTCTTGAGCAATGTGGCTGGCTTCCACGTACAGTGTCCTTAGCTAGTGCTCCGGTTGAAGCGCCCACGCATGAAAGACTACACCCGAAACCCCAAACCTTTATTGCTAAGCTCTGGGGCCCCGTTTACTATAATTATAATAAGGAACCACCAAAATAGTATAGGCAATTATTAGGCCCCTATAATAGAGACCTGCAAGGCTGGGTTGCAGTTTGCAGTGCTTACTGCGTTGTTTCTGCTATGAACACGTCCCTGCTTAAGAGCACAAAGGATAAGACTATGAAGGAAAGCACAGAAGCTATCAACAACAGCCACCTAGCGCGTGTGTGTGTGTGTGTACATGGTAAATCACGAAATTCATGAGTATATATATATATATATATCCATCCCCGGGCCGAAAGTTTTGAGCTACACGTGTATTATCTTACATAGAGGCTCTTGCGGAGTAGCGAAGTATCTGAAAGTGTCGTTCACCCTACGCAGGCTAGAGGAGTAGTTTCTACACCGTCTTAAGATTTAGGACTTCTTAGTTCCGGCGTGGCCCCGTGGCTCACTTGTGTTAGGAGTCTCGTGGGAAGAGGGTGAGGGGCTGGGTGTTCAAGCTAGTCGGACCATCGGCCCAGCGCAGTATCTATGTATATATGTATATATCTATCTATATATATATATTAAATTATTAGTGTTTAGGGATTAGGGTTTAGGATATATATATATATATTAATGTATGTACTGTACAGTTCTAATCAATATGTATACACACACACATACACCGTAGAACTACAGAATGACTGGCTCCTGAACGGGGGGTTTCCGAGAATGCCAGTCGCGGAAATCGTAGGGTTCAATGTTTGGAAAGGTCCCCGTAAAAAGAGATACCTGGAATGTCCTTGACAATCCACATGTGGGGGTGCCAGAACCTGAGCGCCAATTTTTTGCGAGCCTTTGTTAGGATCCCGGAATTCTGAAATCCCACGGTGCATAGAAATGCGAACGAAGCGCAAGATACAGTGACATCATCCTCAGCCTAAACCCTATACCCTGGAGTGCAAGAATCAGTCTTCAGCCAGCAATATCCTGGACTCCTAGACCCAAACACAGCAACAAAAAGCAGCCCCGAAAGCTTACCCTAAAGGGTCCATATACCCAAGTAGCATATACTTTGGCCGCAAAGTACCTATATAGGTTAGGGTATATACTATTCGGGTACATGGACCACTAGGACTATACTAAATGATGACCGTCGAGCTTAAGCAACGATGGCCCTTCACTCGCCGAGCATCGTTTTCTTCTCACGCACCATGCCCTGCCGACAGGTTCTGGCTCTTCGCTATGCGTGCAGTCTTTTCCGTATTGGTGGACGTTGGTGTTGTTGATGGCAACGAGGATGATAATTGGTTCTGAAAACACAATGAAATCGAGCAGGCAAGGCCATGGGTTTTGACGTTCAAACTTTCCGGCTTCTACCGTAGGACATTAGGAGCATGCGGCCTTGTGGCTCAGGTAGAAGGCTTCTGGAAAGGGTTTCTTAAAGGGCTCCTTGATTTCATGAAAGGGTCCTTTACGGGATCTATAGAGGTTAAACAGGATCCTAGTTTAAACCGTCGATCTGTTCGCAGCTCCACAGCCTGTCTAGAGGCCCTAGATTCTTGTCGGAATGTGTGGTATATAGGGGTTTAGTATCTTAGGGTTAGTATATGCGTTTCGGGTTTTGGGGTAAAGGGTTCATCATAAAAAAGTAAGCTGTCGGGGGTTTAAAGCGAGCCCTAAACCCCAAGCCGAAAATGGGTAAAATGGGAACCCAGCAGCAGCACCGTCGATTTAGGGCTTAGGATACCAACAAATTCTTGCATATAACCCCAAATCCTACAAGATCGTCGGCTATGAACCCCTCACCCCTACAACAGTAGGGGTTTGGATTCGGATCCCCAGCTACGACTTGATCTGCGAGTAAAGATGAACTACTAGCTGTACAGGCTTCACTTTCTATTCTCCGCTCCCAACTCAACTGGTGCTGAAGGTTTTGGGATTTACCTATAGTCTCCATTGTAGTTCCTTTTTTTGGTTAACCATTTTTGTAGTTAGGATCCTATAATATAGTTTTTGGTTAACCAAAAAAAGGAACTACAATGGAGACTATAGGTAGGAAACTGGTGCTGAAGATTTTGGGATTTACCTATAGTCTCCATTGTAGTTCCTTTTTTTGGTTAACCATTTTTGTGGTTAGGATCCTATAATATAGTTTTTGGTTAACCAAAAAAAGGAACTACAATGGAGACTATAGGTAGGCCCTGAAATTTAGGCTGCTCAGGTAAAGGGATTCAGAAATAGGGGTTTGCGTTTGAACGCATGGGAGTTTCCGAAAATAGGGGACCCAAAATAGTAGGATCCTTATTATAAGGACCCCAAATAAGGTACCCCTTATTTTCGGAAACTCCCGCATAGGCCGTTTAGGGTTTTTCGTTCTAAGGGAACAGGTCCTCCAGTCGCGTAGTGTGGAGCTTGGGGCGTTTGGGTTCAGGCTTTTGAGGCTTTAGGGTTTATAGGGTTTAGGGTTTAGGGCTTAGTGGGCTAAGGGTTGTGTCGAATGGTTCCGGGGTTCAGGGTCTAGTGGTTTAGCGTTTGCAGGTTTGGTGGTTTAGATTAGATTTTAAACTCTAACCTTAAACCCCTAAACCCCAAACCGTTTGTAGCGCCTCCTCAGCTAGAAGCATTTAGCGCTGAGGGGTTCTTGTTGCAGGCCTGGGTTCAGGCTTACAGCGTCTAGTGTATTTATTTAGTTGCTGATCACACGCCCAAGGAACTGAATTTTCAGTTCCATAGCGGGGTCATACCATTTTCCCGAAGCGTGTAAGGTGTACTCATCCAGATACTAAGTTTAGGTCTTGTATTGTAAGCTTAGAGGTGACTGCCTTGGCTTGCTCCACATAGTAGAGGCGGTCTTCACGCTCGCCATTCTCCTGCACTCGCCGGAAAGTCTCCAGGAACCTCGTGCAGCCGGGGGGGCAAAGAGTTTGAGGCTTCGGTTTCAGCCAGAAACTACACCCCCAAAAGCCCTAATGGAATGAGCGATCCGAATTCCCTAACTTGCTTGTAGCAGTAGCTTGCTGATAAAAGTATGTATTTACTAAATCTTATGATCCTGTCGCTGCTTGTCCAGTATGCTGGGGAACGGAAGGTTGACCTTATTAACCTTTGCGAGTATATTGGGAGCCCTGGACTTTACCTTGAGAGTAGGAGAGTAGTGATGTTCCAACTTTGTGGCTTCTACTGTTTAGTATGCAAAAAAGGTTAAAGGTCACCTACTCCTACTATGTCTCAGTAACCAAAGCACCCGCACAAATCCTGTACCAGGTCCTTTCAAGAACCCTAACCCTGCTGACCAGCTCCCCCGGTGAGCAGGGTCCAGATCAAAACACCCCGAGCTGCTGTTTCTGCGTGTCGCGTAGGTTTGGGGATTCAGGATTTAGAATTGGGGGTTTGGGGTTAAAGTTGTGGGTTCCGAGTTGGCTTAGTCCGATCATGGTTAAAGGAACGAAGCTCTAGATGCGTCTGTCGAACTCTGCACGAGGGGGGAGCCGGACTAAACCCTGATCAACGCAACACTATTATGAAACCCCAAACCCCTAAACCCCTAAACGCCTAAACCCCTGTACCCCTATTAAACCCCTAAACCTTAAACTCTGAATCCTAATCCCTAAACCCTAAAGCCTAATCCCTAAACCCTAATTCCTAAACCCTAAACTCCTAATCCCTAAACCCTAAACTCCTAACCCTGAACCCTCTTATAGTAGAGCTTCAGGCCGCTTTTTCAACTTCAGGGTCTTTCCAAACAGTAGTAGTGGTAGTAGTGGTAGTGGCAGTGGTGGTAGGAGTAGTAGTAGAGTAGTGGCAGTAGTACTTGTGAATGAACGGGGTTTGACTTACAGTCACATGTCGATCTTGGTATCTACCTACCTGCTTACTTATAACTCAATCTTGTCCGCCGCCATCCAACCATCCTTCCATAAACTTGACGGTACTGACAACTACTTAATTACTTATACAACCCAGATGAAGGTGCATAACTTTCATCCACACCTGTACCACTACATTCTGGACCCAGTTTCGGGGTTAACGTTCAGGCTTCAGGATTTCAAGGTTCTCAATGTTTAGGGAGACGGAGGTCTTAACGTTACAAAACGTGGAGGCTTCCATACAACAGCCATGTCAAGGGAACCCAAAGGAATGGCGTTGCTGATTCGTCAGAACACCATACAAGAGCTCTCCTTGTCTCCATGCCGTGTCCCTACTTGGAGGGTCGGGGGACTTAGTAAGTAGGTAGTAAGTAGACTTATAAGTACCCTAAAAGGGATTGGGGTTATGGTACTTATAAGTCCCTACAATAACCAGTTACTAAGTCCCCCGACCCTCCAAGTAAACCCTACTATAGGAGCCTTAATACTTACAATAGGGTTGCGGGGCCCATTATACTAGAATTATAATAAGGAACCCCCAACATAATATAGGCAATTATTAAGGGCCCTATACTAAACCCTAAACCCTATAGATCCCTTAAAGCAACCCTTAAGCAGTATTATTAAGGCCCCCATATTGCAAGCGGGAGCGCTTTTTCCTTCCGTCGTGTTTGAGCATAGACTTCTTAGGTCTCCGTGCAGTCGTGCAAGCTGGTGGAGGCTGGCTTCAGGGCTTAGGGGTTTAGGGTTTAGGGGTTTAGGGTTTAGGGTAGAGTAGGCAGTTTCCCCTATTGCAGGGTTTGAATACTTGCTGATTAACCATATGACATAAATTCCCGTTGTGGCCCGTACAGAACTAGACTAGACATATCCCACGGCCCTACTCTAGCTTCCATATAGAACTTATTGTACTAGAGCATGACTACAATACATCACAAAAATCCTCTTCTAGTAGTTGAACGATGAGCCCTTTAGCATCTACAGTAGTCAGGTTTTAGGACCTAGCGACCTAGTGCACATATTGATAACTATAATAACAACAACAACCATATCAGTCAGCATTGCTCTGCCTGCGGGGTTTGGGGCTTCGAGCGAAGGGTTTATTGTTAGGCTTGTTACCGCCATCCGGACTTCTACTACGGGAATTATTGATTGAAATTTTCCGTGCTTGCTGTTCATGCTGATGATCTCGACCCGAGAGGTGGCCAGACTCCAAGCAGCAGCTTTTTGGGACGCAGGGGGTTGCAGAAAATGAAGGACCCAATAGAGAACATGATCCTCACAACGATTTCAACAAGAGATTCCTCATAGCGACCATAAACAACAATATCCTCATTACAACTCCTGAAAGATGCCCCAAAAACTTAGGCCTTCAGCAACGGCACATCGGATCTTTCCGAAACCTCGCTTGATTTGCATCCTTGGCACCACGGGTTCCCTGGAGGCCGCTGGTACAAAGTGATACACGCAATAGCTGGGCTTTTAAGTAACCAGGGAGAAAAAAGTATAAACTTTTATGAAAAAGGGTTCCTTTAAAAAAAAAGTATTAAAGTATGGTACTCCAAAGCCCGGATAGTCACTAGAGTTGGGCGTTTGGGGGTTTAAGGTTTAGACTGTTTAGGGTTTAGAGTGGGCTTGGGGGATTAGGATTTAGGGTTCACGTTCAAGCCTAAGGAAATAGGCTCGGGCTTTGGGAAAGGGTCATGGGACTTAGTAAGTAAGGTTATAACTAGGTTCTAATTAGGATAACCCCACTTCGGGGACTTATAACCCTAATTATAACCTACTTACTAAGTCCCATGATCCTTTAAGTAGTTAGGTTGACAGCAGTCTGCCAGCAGTCTCCGGCTCCGGAGTTCGACTCAGTTAATGTAGCGGCCCCAATAATTAGAACAGGGCTTTGCAGTATGTTCTACTACAGCTATACTGAGGAACCCCCCAAAAAACAAAACATAGATAGTTATTTAAGGACTCTGCTTTCGAACCCACATAGTAGCCCTTATACCCCTTTAAACGAACCCTAAACCCTTAACCCTTAACCTGGCCCCTATGTTACTGAAAAGAAGTCTAAATTAGCTAGGGCCGCCAAAAAGCATATAAGCAAAAGTTAGGATAGGGATATATCCCATATAAACCCCCTCATAATGAAGCCCAATAAGGTAGGAATATCACTACAAATGCTTGCTTATGTCCTTTTTGGGTCCCTAATTAGCTAGGTTTCGTGTCGTGTAATCGCTGTTTTCTGGTGCAAGTTGCATGGAGATCAAGGGCTCTGGCGGTGTAGTGTGGGTTTAGCGGTTTGGGGTTTAGGGCTTAGGGTTTAGGATGGAGAGAAGGTGCAGGGTATAGAGTATAGGGTTGATGAGGGCTGCAGATCAGACCTATAGTAGGATCAGACACAGCAGCCAACATGCAAACACTCAAGAACACAAGCGAACAAGCAAGACAACTGCAAAACACCACCAGCAACAACTACAAGATCAAACAGATGAAAGCTGAAAGAAAACACAACACCAAACAAACAACAAGACAACTCCTCATAGTTCGGACTCCGCTACAAAACCATCTTGCACTATGTTGGTCTGGGGTCCTCAACAACTTGGAAGCGGCATTGCGGCGGCTCGTTCTACCGTATATCTACGTAGGCAGGCGGCTACACAAGAAAAAGCAAGTGCATTTCAGAGTCTCAAGTATTCTTAGTCTGAGCATTGTTATTCATCTGAATATACTAGTATTATTTTTACTATTATGGTCCAATTATGGTTGGTAGTGCTACTATCAGTTTTAGCATTGGAATTAGGAATAGTATTATTATACAGTATCAGTACCAGTATTACTAGTAGAATTGCTATTACTATTGCCAGTCTTATTCTGATTATGATTGTTATTATGAGTAGTACCTACAGTTGCGGCCGCGAAAATCAGAGCCCGAGATGCGATGATGCGAGTTAAGCAGGCATTCTGGAGGCCACTCCTTGCCTAAACCCTAAGCCCATTAGGCTCCTTCAAGGCCTTCTTTAAGGGGCTTCTTTAAGGGGTTTCTTGAAGGGCTTCCTTTAAGGGGTTCCTTGAAGGGCTTCCTTTTCAAGGCTTCCTCCAAAGGCTTCCTTTATGGGTTTCCTTTAAAGGGTTCCTTTAAAGGATTTAGTTTGGGTACTTACTCAATGCCCCCTCCGACATGTCATTAATGCTAGGGTCGAGGGTTCAACAAGACAATGTGACCACGCACGTCGTAAAGCTCTACTCCCAGCAGTCACCCTAAACCCTAAACCCTAAACGCTCGGTGAACCCCATATCCCCTCTCCAGGACCACCATGGCTTGCTTGCTGAAACATTTCTGGCTGTATGGTGCCTAACCCTACAGTGTTTAGAGTTTTGGGCGTGAACCCTAAGCCCAAAACCCATGGTCGGAGAAAGCAACTCACGGTTCTAGAGCGAACCAGACAGAGACTTCAAAGACTCACCGTGACCCACCCTGCCCATGACATCTTGAATCTAGAAACCATGTGACAAGGCTTTCCTCGAGATCCGTTCTCCGTTAACTCCGTTGACAAAGCTTACAAAAGAAAACACGACTGTGTCGTGCTCCTAAGCATTCAGGCATCAGATTGTGTAACAGGTAGGGACATGCACGCAGTCAGATTCCTGGCAACTTGTATGGCAACCAATGGTAATCAGCAAGGCGTCACGGAGAGGGGTTTCAAGGTGTTGTTTAGGTTTGGCGCGACAATTCTGGTAAGTGCTCTTGTGCCAGTGGTGGCTACCCAGATAGCTTGCTCGTCTCTGGATCGAGAGAAGAGAATCGTCCCAAAACCGTGGCTGTGCTCGATTCGATGCATCATGAACTACCTCCAAGTTCTTCTGCTGCCTCACACCGCAATATCGGGAAGACTACTGAATGGAGAAGAAGCAGCAGTAGTGAGAATGACAATTTTGGTCATGGCAGTACATTTTGTAAGAGTAGTTATGTAGCAAGAGCCGTACCATAACGCTGGGAGAGGTAATTCGTTTACAGAACAGAGACGTGAACGGCAATGACTGACAATACTAGCACCTAAGCTAATCGCCACTCAGGGAAAACTTAAACACCACTATGAACAGATATTCCAAAGCAGGAGTCGTCGTCCTCGTAGCTACCGTCGTCGTCGTAGTAGTACTGACAGCAGCAGTAGTAGCAACAATGGCTAAAGCAGCACATTTGCACCCACATTTCGAGCACGGTTAAAATGTCTGTAGCCCAGACGATCGGCCCAGTGATGGAGAGAGACTTCGTGAAGGAGGCGGCTGATTGAGCTGAGCCACCGAACCCTCTGTCAGCATGTAGAGATTTTGTACACACAAAGCCCCTCACCTTCAATTCAGGAACATACATTCAATTATATATGGACATTTAAATAGCATTCGGGGTAGTATGTCACGGAGCACTGTGGGACAACTGCGCAGAGTCAGCCCTTACCACCGAAATAGCTGCTAAAGTTCTGAGTCTGGCCACAAACCCGAAACCCTAAACCCCTGAATCCTGAACCGCAAGTTTAGGCATTCGATCTGAGTTGCTGATAGAAGCTTTTGAAGTTCTTATATATATATATATATATGGGAGTTTGCGAAAATAGGGGACCCTAATATAGTACCCTGAATAGTAGGATCCTTATTATCAGGACCCCAAAATAAGGTATCCCTAATTTCGGAAACTCCCATATAGAGGTATCTGTTCAGACGCACGTACTTACTTCGAGGTTCTTGGGTAGTTACAAAAGGGGTCATAAGTCCCGTGTAACATGGGTTAGTCTAGTTATCCTACTTAAAACCCCACTTGTAACCATGAACCTCCAACGCTAAACCCTTTAAACCCTAAGCCCAAACCCTAAACCTTAAACCCTAAATCCAAACCCTACACCCTAAACCCCAAACCTTAAACCCAAACCCTACACCCTACACCCTAAACCTTAAACCTTAAACCCTAATCCTATACCCTTAACCCTTTAAACCCTAAACCCTAGTTCTCTACCCTAAACCCCAAACCCTAAACCTTCGCAACCTTAATGCCCAAAACTTTACCAGGTACTTAGGAGCAGCCCACCAGGATGATCCGTCATGGCTATGGTTTAGGGGCTCACAGCGTTTTGAAAGGGGTCGAATAAGGGTACTAACGGCTACTATACGGGCCATTACGGTTTTTGAGGCTCTTAGGGCTTAGTGTAAGGTCTCGTTTTCAAGGGGTTTTTCAGGGCTACTATAAGGGTCTTTTAGGGGCTCACAGTTTGAGGTTTTAGGGCTTTGGGTTTTGGGTGTTCGGTTGCTTTGGGGCTTTATTTGTAGGATTGTAGGATGCAGGGAAGGCTTCAGATCTAGGAATCTACGCCCGACATCAAAATTTAACCGCCTCCAGAATTCAAATTCAGCACTTCCGTGCATCACACTTAGTGCTGAAAGTTTTGGGAGACATTGCAGATGGCGTCCCATGTAAGCGGATCTAAACAACAAAAAAAGTCTCCATGACAAATTTCATGACAGTTTGAGACAAGACTTAGGGGTCCTGGAAGCCTACGACCTCAAGAAAAGTTCACCTATCTTAAGACACCATGCGCATACGAATTCCCAGCAGGCCAGAACGCAAACAAGAGGTCGTTAGACCTCAATCCCTGGATCCCAGTCTGGAGTTTACTGTACGGATTAGGGGTTTAGGGAATGACACCTGAACACAAAAAGGTCCTGTATCTGTATGCCTGAATACAAAAAGGCAGCGACGCGGTTGAGCCCTGGCCTGCGCCACGCGCTGCAAACGATGAGCCGGGAACGTTGATGATAAGATGCAGTTGTGGGTTGAGTACCAAGTTGCTCCCAGCAGATTTGAGAGCTTCACGCTTAGGGTTTAGAGTCTATAGGGCCGTTTAGAGCACGGGATTCCAAAACACTGGAGCGCTTCAAGCTCTGCGTTGAGCTAGGCCAAAGACTCTCCGCACACCACCACAGTGAAGTCCGGTGCATCCCAAAACCCTACACCCTAAAGACCTTGAACCCCAGCCCCACTTCTGAAACCTACAGCGGAGACAACGAGCAACAATGAACTACGGCTTTTGTCGTAGATGTAGGGATTAGGGTTTTGCCACCTTGACTAGTTGCCTCAGCATCATGGTGAGTTCTGATATCATACCACTGTCCTTGTTGCTGTGTGCCTATTCAGTTCATGGCCGATGCTACAGCAGCTCTTGGCCGTGAACTGACGAACTAACCCTGCGTGTGCGATCTTACTCGTATGGTTGTTGCAGTTCATGGAACCAACACTATGAACATTGATGCTCGAAATCGTCTTACTTTCAATAGAATACCTTCAGTAACCAATTTTTACTACTACACCCTAGGGCTCCAGTAACCTAAATAGTAGGTTACTGGGGTATAAAATATATGGTTAGTAACCTACTATTTAGGTAACTGGAGCCCTAGTGACAAGCATTTATCACGCTGACAAACGTCTGGGCCGAGAAAGCCAGCCCGCAAGTCCCAAAATGTCAACCGACGTAATGTAGGAACCCTGGGCCCTTATGTTAAGGTTCCTTTAAAGGGGTCTATAAGGGTTACTATAAGGGATCTATAAGGGTACTATAATGATGTAGAATCTGATTGCACTGATTGAGAAATCCTGGGCCTATAACCCCAAAATAGTAGAATTCATATAAAGAACCCTAATAAAGGCCCAAGGTTTCTTAATCAGGTTCCTACATTAGCAGGATCCTAAAATATACGGACCCCCCCCCCCAAACCCGAAATAAGGTGCAAACATGCAAAAATTAGGGGCATTGGAGTCACCTCATGTCAGGCTGCCTTTAAAAACCCAAACACTACGAGTCCCTAACCCCGGCAAAGCCATGAAAGCCTGAAGAGACTCCCCATATTCCCTAAACCCTAAACCGTCTACGCCCTATTACGCCCCCAAGTCAAGCTCCGAGCCCCAAACTCCCAAACCATACAGCCCAAACCCCAGACCCAAACCCTCCACCAAGAACGCCTACTTGGAGGGTCTTTAGGGGACTTAGTAAGTAGGTAGTAAGTAGACTTATAAGTACCCTAAAAGGGACCCCTAATTGGGGTTATGGTACTTATAAGTCCCTAAAATAACCAGTTACTNAGTAAGTAGGTAGTAAGTAGACTTATAAGTACCCTAAAAGGGACCCCTAATTGGGGTTATGGTACTTATAAGTCCCTAAAATAACCAGTTACTAAGTCCCCCGACCCTCCAAGTAACCTTAAACCCCAAACCCTAATCAAACCACAAACCTTAAACCCTGAGCTCTATATGGGAGTTTCCGAAAATAGGGGACCCTGATATCTAAATAGTAGGA
Source organism: Symbiodinium sp. clade A Y106 (assembly GCA_003297005.1). Taxonomy (NCBI): domain Eukaryota; class Dinophyceae; order Suessiales; family Symbiodiniaceae; genus Symbiodinium; species Symbiodinium sp. clade A. The sequence goes on from BGNK01000629.1 coordinate 48,415, forward strand.
TCCTTATTATCAGGACACCCAAAAAAAGGTACCCCGCATTTTCGAAACTCCAAACCCTTAAACCCTAAACCCTTTATAGAGCCCTTATAGATCCCTTTAAGGAACCCTTCAAGGACACCAAAATAAGGTACCCTAAACCCTAAGCCCTATATAGATCCCCTATAGAACCCTTAAAAGGAAGCCTAGGACCACTCCCAATTCCATTAAAGGATCCCTTTAAAGGAGATCCTTGGACCCTTATAGATCCCTTTAAGTAACCCTTAAAGGATCCCTTTAAAGGAGATCCTTGGTCCATCAACCCAAGTCCACCGATCTGGGCGATGGCGATCCCGAAGTCTGGTCCCAGGTCAGGCTCGCAGCTATAGTTTAGGATTTAGGGTTTAGGGTTTAGGGTTTAGGATTTAGGGTTTAGGGTTTAGGATTTAGGGTTTAGGGTTTAGGGTCCCCTTAGAACCGTAATCAAAGTACTACATCCTGAATATTCTCTTGGGTTCCATATGAACTATATGAACAACATTGCAAAACAATTCCTAAGGAGACTACTTGGAGGGTCGGGGGACTTAGTAAGTAGGTAGTAAGTAGACTTATATAAGTACCCTAAAAGGGGCCCTAATTGGGGTTATGGTACTTATAAGTCCATAAAACAACCAGTTACTAAGTCACCCGACCCTCCAAGTATAGGCAGGGGTGATCAGGCTCAGTTTGGATTTGGGCTTAGGGCTTCGGGTTCCCGTATCAGGCTTTGGGTCTTAGGTTTCCTTGGAAAGTTTCAGAATGTTTTGCTGAGATTTTTGGAAGGCTCGCTACAGAGTTCGGTAGGGTTCATGTACCTATACATACTATGTAGGTATGTATGTATGTACGTATCCACATACATATACAATCATATACACATGAATCCGAGTGCTGCAATCGATATGTGATGGCTAAAGCATGCTAAAGCCATAGAGTCCGTGGAAAGTTTTTTTTGTGGCCAAGCCCAAGGCTCAAACCGAAAGCGAACACCAAATAAAATACCCGAACCTAACCGTAGACCTGAACCCCAACCGCAAACCCCAAACCCTTAAACCTTATACCCGAATCCGATCCGAACATCAAAGTTCAACGTTACAGCCTTAGCTGAGGCGTGAGGTCACCTAAGCCCTATATGCAGGAAAACCGTGGAAAACCCTGAACCCGCAACCCTGCGCTTGGGATCCAGGATTTTACTGTTTAGGTCATGACCATGACTCGCAACCTACGCACACCGTGTACAACTGCACCCGAAACCACGTTGGGCTTAGTAGTTCAACGCCGCAGCTGGGGCACAGCCGAATGGTTAACGTTGTTCAACCGCGTCAAGCTAGGTTTGGGGTTCAGGGCTGAAACCAAAACCCACACCCTTAAACCCGAAACACCATTATCTCAGAATTCTGGAGCCCTGTTGGGAGGATGTCTCCGAATGCTCTTACTTCTTAAGTTGTGTACCGAAGTCAGTCCTTGCGGAGGGTTCAGGGTCCACGGGTTATATGGCCCGGCCGAACCGTAAGCCCCAAACCCTAGACCCTCCCAAAGCCCTAAACCCAAAACCGAAAGCCTTAAACCCTCAACCCTAAGCCGACGACTTCAAGGGCAGACTTCGGGTTCGGACGCCGCTGGACGAATGTTACAAGCACAGCCCTGACGTGGCAGGAGCGTTTAGGGTTTAGGGGTTTAGGGTTTAGGGAGCGTCACCTTTTCCCCTAAGGCTCCATGACTTAAAGTACTTGTATAGGGACCTACACACCCGACTGTTCAATCTAAGCAAACACAGAAAGCATTGGCCAGAAGGCACACATTCACAAGAACAATGCAGCTTTGGTCGGTTTAGGGTTTGGGGCCTCGTACCTAGGACCGTTGCGTTTGTTTCATCCCTCTCTCTCTCTCTCTCGCTCGCTCCCTCGGGACTCTCACTAGATGCATGCAAAAACCCACAGACCTGTGAAATTCTCCACGATCCATACCGTCGTTTTATCACCCGTAGACAAGTAGACAATACGAGAGTGGACATAACCAGCTTCAACCACAGTAATATCAATCTATGCGTGGATGCACTCCTGCCGCCACATCTGCCAAGGATGTGCCATGGCTGCCCAGCACTGCGATGCCGAGCCGAGAGAAAGCCGATCAACATAGAGCGAGGAATCATGTTGGAGGTATGCTGCATGCCCGAAGCAGCGACAGGCAAACCAATAGAAACCCTCATCATAGCAGCTCCTATTGGAACCCTTCTAAGAATAGTTCCAGAAACGCCTGCAGAAAAAAATACTTTTCTGCACAAGACATCTCGCCGTCGTCGTCGCCGCCAGCCTGTGTCGCCGCGGCCGTTTCTGTTAATGCTGCCTTAGCTACTGCCACCGGTGTGTTGGGTTTCTCATGCTACTACGTTCGAAGACGAGGTTGCATATGGTTGCACGATTACTCTTGCAATGTCCTTGCTAAAGAGTCTAAACTGATATCCGGCTGATCTTTTCGCACAGCCTGTCTTATGCTTGTTTATCTTTGATGTTGCTGTTCTTCCGTCGAACCGTCCTGGACTGCATGTCAACATGCCACTGCTGCGGTTGTTGCTGCTTTGTGCTGCCCGAGATGCTGCTGACGGATATTGCCTTTTGTGTTCGTGCGACCTCGAATGCTGCTCCTGTGGTTAAAGATGGCGCCGCTGCAGCATTGTTGTGGTCGCTGGTACTTGGAGGTTCATGGGTAGCTATAAGAGGGGTTACAAGCTCCCTACCACTACTTATAACTACCCATGAACCTCCAAGCATTGATCTTTTGTGGTTGTTGCTCCACCCTGGTAGCAATGAGAGCTTGTGAGTGGACTTGTCGTGCTCCACTGTTGGGGAAGCGCAGTAGATAGTTTTGAAGTGAGCAGTACGACAGTCTAGTAAGAGTCTAGTAACTTTCATTACGGACATATGCCATATGCTGTATGCGGATGACAGCTGAAGTGACAAAATACGTGGATTGCCAGACTGATTGTAGAAAGAGTCCCCGCAATGGCCTCAACAGTGAAGAACACCCACCTCACGGTGATTCCTCATCTGTAACGAAGATGCTTTGCAGTCTCTCCTAGTTGGGAACTGGTACGACATGCCTGCACGACCCTGACTGGGTGCGGAATGGAGTTTACAACTCCGCGCCGCTTGTGTCGGAGCCGATCTGGCGATGCTAACTGACAGCCCTACTTGCGCTGTATCATCATGTCGGGCTCCCTGAACTGCAAATCCCACACCCTGAACCTTCGTAGACCTAGGGTTTTGGTGCGAGGGCCGCTGAAAGCTCGAGTTTCAGATTGAGAGAGGGTTGCAGAACCAACCCTCATCCGCCTCGCGACACAAAAAAAATCTCAGCAAAACGTGCGGCTATGTTTAGTCTAGCCGTCTAGCCGCTTGAATGGAGCGAGGCTTGTTGACCATGCACACTCTGCGTCTTCAACCCTACATGTAGCAAAGTCATCAGGCCCTTACAAGATTCGCCCAACAAGCCCTGAACCGCATCCGTGGACCCGAAAACACTAAACCTAAGCTTCCGAAGAGCCCCCACCGAACTCGTAACCCTAAACACACCTTTGTTCATCAGCTATCTAAGAAAATCTACATAACCCTAGGGATCTAAGGACTCATATATTAAGGCGTTTGGGCCCAAAGACCATACTACATAAGGCCTTTGGGCTATTTTGATGCCCAGGGTAAGAAGCAGCTATCCTTACGCCACTCAGCAACAGAACTCCAGACCAAATTTACCCCAGGAGCCCCTCATTGTATTTCAAGAAGGGCCTTCCCGCAATTTAGATGGGTTTAGAGTTTAGGGTCTAGGGTACCAAAACGAAGAAGAAACACCAATACCGGATACCATTGAAACGGTTGAGTTTGACTTGCAAGCTGTTGGGTTGATTGCCTGTCAACCATGAAAACCAAAGCAAATCCTCAGGCCAAATCAAGGAGAACCCCACAACGTCAACAAGCCACAACTCCGGTTGATCATAACATTTGGTATGAGAGGTTCGACTGACCGGGTCTCCACGTCTGACGGTGGTGATGTAAGCAGCCGTCGGGGGGTAAGAAAAGGGGGGTTGGGGTTGGGTTTAGGCTGGCTTGGGCTTCGGGGTTTAGGGTTCACGGCTTAGTTTTTTGGTTTGGGGCTTCGTGTTTAGTGTTCAGGTTAAGAGCTTGGGGCTTGAGATGCTCGGGTGTTCGGGATAATTGATGCACCATCCGCAGCCCTGGAGACTCTGAAGGATGTGCTTACAGCTCTGTCAGCTTTGTCCAAGAGGTGTCTTGGGTGACCCATGACAGTCCCTCAGCAATAGGTCCCCTCAACCAGCCGTCCGCTCCGCTTCACATGCTGTTGCTTCAGGTCGAACTGTTATTTTTTCGGGTAAAAGGCAGCAAGTCCACGCATGTCTCTGCTGCCCTGAACCCATTAGGATAGCATGAGGATCGCGGTGATGCTCATGGCGACTTCTCCCTGATGTTGGAGACATCGCTGTCCACTATACAAGTCTGAAAAATTATCAGTGCTTCCTGGGGTCCGTACGTATTGTACTAGAAAACGCCACGAAACTCAATTATATATTGAAGCCTCCATAGTTCATTCCTTTCCTGTTTTTCTGCTTCCAACCAGCACATGAAGGCATCCTTTTTGAGACAGAAGACATCACGAAATGCTCGCTGTCTCACGGCCCTAATGCAGGGGCCTCAACAGTTAGAATAAAGGTTTGTGGTCTATTATAGCCGGCTTACCATAAGGACCCCGAAATAAAGAACATTAGGAATTATTCAGGCTTGCTTACATGGGTGGTTGTCAAAATTATGGTCCTTTTTGGGTACCCGAAATAGTAGGTGCCGTATTATAATAGGGACCCAAAAAGGGACCATAATTTTGCCAACCACCCACATGATGAATCTCAAGCCACGGTCGTAAACAACCTTCGACACCTTGGACTTGGGAGCCGGCGTCCTTAACTAAACATTGACGGCGTTAACCACTGCGGTTGCTCTTTAGGGTTTAGGGTTTACGGCTAGGGTTTAGGGTTTAGGGTTTAAGGTTTACGGCTAGGGTTTAGGGTTTAGGGTTTAGGGGGGTTTAGGGTTAATTCTATTACTGGCACCCTCAACAACTGTGTACGATGCTGGGGCCAGAGATCTTAGCCCTAAACCCTAAACTGTAGGGTCCAATATATCTTAGTGGGTACGGGGCATAGTATACTATTCCCTACTTGTCGGGTATCATGGGGAACCAAAGGTTAACCTTTTTCATAATATAAGGATTATATAGGGATTATACTACCCCAAAAAGGATAAAGGTTACTACTCTACTACTAGGATTCTAACTACGATACGGAACCCTGAATAGTACTGCTACATGTTTGAAAACTGATATCTTATACATTTACTGAACTTAGACCCCTAGCAAAAATTATAATGTTACTGTTTCTTAGGGATTATAGGAACCCAAAGTTAAAATTGTTTCTAAGTACCCCTAAGTATAACTCCAACGTCCTCTTGCAATCTGCAGCTGGGCTTGGAAGTACCCACAGGCATAACCAACCAGAGACAACCCCTTTTTGTTTTTTTTTTTTGGGGGGGGGGGGCCTTTTGTTAGAATAGGGTTTTGGGCCCATTTATACTATCAATATGATAAGAACCATAAGGAAAATATTGTTAGTTATTTCGGCCGCTATAGTACGGTTGTTGAAATCCTAAAACATGTACAACAACTCTAGACCCTACGCCGTAAGCCACGCTCTGAAATGTGCTGAAGAAAGCTGATTAGCGAGCCCCCATCCCTTGCTATGGATTTTCATCTGGGTACAATATGCATGCCCTCGATGAAGCGGCCGTTATTTATGCTGCAGACCCCTGTTCCTGAACCAAGCAGAGCGTAGCCGAAACCCAGAAAACGCTAAGCTCAACCTTAGCGAAAAGATACTCTGTGTAAACCCTCAACCCCTAGAGCCCTGCTTGGAGGTTCATGGGTAGTTCTAAGTGGGGTCATAAGTCCCCTAATATGGGTTAGAAGTATAGTTACCCCACCTAAAGCCCACTTATCACTACCATGAACCTCCAAGTAGACCCTAAAAACCTGCACCCTAGAGCTCCAAACCCTAAAGACAAATCCTAGATCTGCCTCGCCAGCACGGAGACGATGGGGACGGCGTGCTGTGGGCTCATCTGTCCGTCGGATTCCCAGAAAGCCACATTCAGGGCTCTGGTTGACGATTGCAGGAGTTAGGGTGCCGCATTCAAGCCTTCATGCGCCAAATTCAAACAGGGTAGACCATGGTAGACCCTAACTGGGCTTTGAAGCAACCAAGAAAAAGATAAACTGTTATTCCATAATGGTTCCTTTAATGAACAGGTCGCCAGAAAGTATTAAAGTGTGGTATTCCAGAACCCAGCTGAACATCCCCACACCCTAAACCGTATCCATATTCGCTCGGACCAAACTTTGGGCACCTGCAAGGCCTCCAAACAAGTAAGCTATGACCCCATAATAATGGGGTCTAGGTGTTAGAGGTACACCATGGTATACCCCTTAAACCAAAAGGTTATCGGCTAAGCAAGCAGGGTGTCAGGGATTCCATAAGGGCCGCCAGAATCTTGGAGATCGTTCACGTTTTGCGGGGTGGATCTGGCTCTGTATATGGACCCTCTGGTGCCATTAAGATAAGATACAAGAAGACACTGAGAAAGAAGAACCATGCGAATGTGCAGGCTTCTGGGCGTCCGACTAAAGTAGGAATCTGCTCAAGCAATCCCTGGTTCTGCAAGGAGTAGTGCAAGATCTGGTTTAGGGTTTCAGCAGCAAGTACAAGCAGAATACTGCAACTCTCAGAAAAACCAGGGGTTTGCTCTCCAGGCTCCCACATTGCCACGGGCGGGAGCTATGGACCATCTGCACAACGACACCGTCGCACATTCCGAAATCTGTAGCCCTGAAGCAACCACAGGCAGGAATATTGCCTACGGCCTGAGGAGCGGAGCTTTCCATGTCTCAGAAGTGGGCTCGAGTTGATAAGATCAAGAAGCTCGGTTTAGAGGCTTTGGGCCTGGAGATTAAGCTAAGACTGGAAGACAATGTGACAATGTCCGATTTTCGAATCACAACCTTGGTTTTGCATCATAAACCCTAGACCACACATCCTAGCAAACTAAATCCGAACCCCGCAACCCTAACAATTAAACCCAAACTCTAATCAACTAAACCCAAAGCTCTGAACAAGCAAACCCTAACCCCTGCCCAGACCGGACTTCGCGATTGTTTAGTGTTATAGGGTTTAACGGTTTAGGGGTTTCGTTTCAATCCCGAAGTCATCTGGTATCATAGAGGGTAGTCCGGGTTCAGAATGGCGGGAGCAAGGGCGTTCCGGGAGAAACGCCCATGAAGGATCTGAAACTGCATCTTTTTGTCTGACACATACTACCGGTTCACGGTTCGGAATGCTTGCACACCAGTCACGAGTATTTTTGTTGCTAGAGACTGGCCATTCTAATTAATTAAGCGCGTAGCATGTAGCCATCGTTCTTAGAACCGATGCCAACGGAGACTGTGGTCGAACGCAAGATGACGACTGAACCACCGAAGTCATTCCTACGTCTAGGAGGAGTTCGATTTCGATCCATCCCTGTACTTACCGAGAAGGGACGATTCGGAGGAACTGCGGCTAAACCCTGCTGTGTTCAAGTGTTCGTGGGTTGTGTTTTGCTACCCCCGCGCTATCCCCTTCGAGAGCCGGGAAGATGAGCTCTTCTCTGGCATGACGTCTTTTTGAAGAGGTCAGTTTGTTTTTAGTTTTTTTTTAGGGGCCCTTTTCTGCGCTCCGAGCTTACAGTAGAGCTCCATTTCAAGGTTTTTGTTCGCTTTAGGCTTCCGGGTTAAAGGGGTCCAGTGATTACGTAGTTGTCACCTCCATTGCCATGGTCACTTTGGAGAAAAGTCTTACGGTTGCCTCGGCCTCTCCTGAGACGTTCAACTTGAATTGCCGCCTCAATCTCCGCGAACGAGATTCTTGCTGACGGACACTGAGCCTATAACTATAAGCCTACTAGAGCCTAAACTCTGAACCCTAAACCCTAAACCGGAGTTGCTAGATCCCAGTAATATAGGGCCTTAATACTTAGAACAGGGTTTTGGCGCATTATACAGTTATGTACAGGTAATCATTAAGGCCTCTATTTTAGCCTAGTGGCGCTTAGACATCACTAGACTTGACAACACCAGCCCCTTAACCCTGAAGCAGACCCGAAACATAAACCGCAAACCGCAGACACGCGTAGGGCTTAGGGTTTAGGAGACACCAGCAAGAATTGACCTCGATCTTGGTCAAGATGCGGCAATCCAACCAAAGTGGGGCCCAGCAAAAGCAACAGCCGACAAACAAACCCTAACCCTAAACGCTAAACCCGACTGAGGCGTACATGCAGGAACGCGAACTTGGACGGCCATAGTTTGAATGGCTTAGCACCCGGCCTACCCCTAAGGTCCCATGTCCCTTGCCCCCCGTCCCTTGATTGCTTCTCCAGTTTTGAGCAAGGCCTTATAATAGGTCCAAACTGTATACTATATGGTTATACAGACTCTTGTGGGCAAGAGTACATCATATGTGCCCAGAGAGCCCAGCCTAATCCCCGTAACCAAGGATCGCTGTGCGAAGCGAATGCTGAAATCGTCTCTCTCTCTCGCTCTCTCCCTCCATATGTCATACACATCTATATATGAGCCCGATACCTTTAGGGTATATTTAGCTAGTTGTTATATTGTAACATAGAAGCCCTAGCTAAATGACATAGACTTATAGATGGCTTTGTATTAAAAATAGTACGAAATCTAGGAATGTGTGGAGGTATGTATGTTAAACTGAATTCTTGTCCCGAACGCATCTGAAGAAATCTTTGCAACTGGCAAGTGTTGAAAGCCGAACACTAATCCTCTTGCATCTACTCTAGAGGCACATCACGTTCACGTCCAAGATAACCTACATCTTGGATCCTTTATCAATTAGTCGCATAATCAAGACCATACATACGCACTCTCATGCACGCATGAGAGTCTCTACATAGAGGATCTACAAGATTTCTATAGGGAATCTGTAAGGGTTTCTACACGGGCTCCATATGAGGGATCTATACGGGGCTTCTATGTGGTTTCTAGAAGGGGGGATATAAAAATTTTCATCAGGAATATATAAAAGTTGTCTATGAAGGCTCCGTGTAAGGGATCTTTCAAGTTTTTCTATAAAGAACTCCATTTGTGGATTTATAAGGGGCTTCTGTAAGTCTCTATATAGGGGATCTATAAAGTTTGTATAAGAATCCATAAAGGCTGTCTATGAGGGCTCCATATAAGGGATCTATAGGGAGCTTCCATAAGGTTCTACGATGGGACTCTGCAAGGCTTCTATAATGAATCCATAAGGATTCTCCACAAGGGCTCCNGCTGTCTATGAGGGCTCCATATAAGGGATCTATAGGGAGCTTCCATAAGGTTCTACGATGGGACTCTGCAAGGCTTCTATAATGAATCCATAAGGATTCTCCACAAGGGCTCCACATAAAAGATCTATACGGGATCTGTTTAGGGGGACACCCCTTGCGATCTGTGATTTTGGGATCTGAGATTTTACAAAACCTTAGGGGGACCCCCCTTGCGATTTATAATTTTGGGTTCTGTTTTACGCAATAACCTTTAGGGGGACACCCCTTGCGACACCAACTGCCATGTATCATTTTGGGATGAGATGAAGATGATGAAGATGATTTTGATTGAGCGCTGAACGAGGAGTCTCGGTTCGTTGCGGGCGTAAGTGAAACTTGACTTGACTTCGGCTCTTCTGGCCTTCTGTTACTAGTCTGCTGCTGGTTGTTGGTGGTTCTCGAGGAAGTCTGCAAGAAATTGAAATGCCACCACAAAGACAGTGAGTTGCGGAAATAAAGTCTGGCACTGAAGCTTTCGGAAACTGCCGTGGGAGAAGCTGCCCTGAAAGCTGTCTCGAAGCCGCTCACTCAGAGCGGCAAGCGGGCAACAGAGGCACTGCTGAGGCGGAGAGCGCAGCTGGTCCTGGCGGTGCGGTTTGCGCAGTCGTTCAGTTGGCTGTGTCTTCTGTCAGGAGAAGTCAGGAGGCCCCCCTCAACCGACTGCAACAGCCATGAGCTACCCGTGAGCTCTAGATGGCTTTTCGCCGAGCAGCAAAGCACGTTGGTGAATAACATCACCGCTCGCAGACTGACAAGAAGACAGTCTCAAAACGACCAAACTGAGATGAAAAGCATCGCCAAAGTGAGGGCACCTCGCGTGGCAGCAATCACACTCCGGCTAGCAACTGAGCGACTCTCTGAGCCGCCGGTGACCTCTGATAGCGCTCAGGCTTTAGCGCTCCAGCAATCAGCTTCCAAACAGAATTTCCGCACAGCTTTGTCAAAGTGCTGTGCAGCGTGTCTTCCCGGCCACTGACCTCAAGCATCAATGTTGTGGTAACGTGCTCTGTGTCTGGGTCGAGCTCTTTAGTCGCGTGAAAACGCGTGAGACTACTCAGAGTGATCTTGTCCAGCGCATCGGACAAGAGATCAACAACATCCTCGTGCGAAAGGGGATTCTTGGTTGAAGCTCTTCCTCTTTCTTCTCAACGACGTTCCAGCTCAGGTAGCGCCAACTCGTTTCAGAGCCGTCCTGCTTGAGCCAACCGAACTCCACGGCCTGCTTCACAAGTTGCTCGTCTTGAGCGGTGCGCTCGACTCTTGCCTTCAGATGATGAAGATGATGAAGATGATCGGGGTAGGGGCCGGAAGGAGGGGCGGAGGGGACCAGAGNTCCCTTGGGTTGGGGGTCGACTGGGGTGACAAAGAATTATTCACATTATTTTAATTATTTCAATTCTCGGGGCCACGAAATAATTAAAATAATCAAAATCCCTACCTTTAGATAAATTAAAGCAATTAAAATAATTAAAATCGGCCGATTTTAATTATTTCAATTCTCGGGGCCAAGAAATAATTAAAATAATGAAATTAACTCTTTGTAATTATTTTAATTATTTATTTGTTTTAATTATTTTAATTATTTCAAATCCCTTGGGTTGGGGGTCGACTGGGGTGACAAAGAATTATTCACATTATTTTAATTATTTCAATTCTCGGGGCCACGAAATAATTAAAATAATCAAAATCCCTACCTTTATCTAAACCTAGAACCCCGGACCCAGGGATTTGAAATAATTAAAGCAATTAAAATAATTAAAATCGGCCGATTTTAATTATTTCAATTCTCGGGGCCAAGAAATAATTCAAATAATGAAATTAACTCTTTTTAATTATTTTAATTATTTCAAATCCCTTGGGTTGGGGGTCGACTGGGGTTACAAAGAATTATTTACATTATTTTAACTATTTCAATTCTCGGGGCCACGAAATAATTAAAATAATTAAGATCCCCCCTTTATCCAAACCTAGAACCCCGGACCCAGGGGTTTGAAATAATTGAAATATTTAAAATCGGCCGATTTTAATTATTTCAATTCTCGGGGCCACGAAATACTTAACATATTATTTTAATTATTTCAAATCCCTTGGGTTGGGGGTCGACCGGGGTTACAAAGAATTATTTACATTATTTTAATTATTTCAATTCTCGGGGCCACGAAATCATTACAATAGTTACAATCCCCACCTTTATCCAAACCTAGAACCCCGGACCCAGGGGATTGAAATAATTAAAATAATTAAAATCGGCCGATTTTAATTATTTCAATTCTCGGGGCCACGAAATAATTAAAACAATTAAAATACAAAAAAATTAAATATAATTATTGTAATTATTTCAATTCCCTTGGGTTGGGGGTCGACTGAGGTTATAAAGAATTATTTAAATTCCTTTAAATAATTTAATTCTCGGGGCCACGAAATAATTAAAATAATTAAAATAATTAAATAACTAGGCCAGACAGGGCGTCAAATATACCCTAAAGGGCCCTCTCATATATATATATATATATATATATACATATATATATATGTATGTATTAGGTCATCAGGTATACATATAGAGCATTCATATTCCCGGTTGAAAGGTATTCGCTAAAAGCCGATAAGGCCATGCTCTGAGAAAGCGGTTCTTGAACCCGAAAGCTCTACACGTTCTGCCTAAGCCGAATATGGTAGAAGCCCGAACAAGTCGTAGAGTCGTAGTACTGTTCCATTTCCGATAGAACCCCAAATACACATGTAGTATACTGTCCCCCAAACCTTGTTCTAATTACAATATTATAAGGCCTTCATATCAAGGTATACTACCCAACAAACCTACTTGTGATTACTGCGGCCTTCACATCATGGCATGGGCATGATCTTCATGGCTCTTGCTGGGTTGGACTTTGTGGTATGGCATGACCACGCCCAAGCTCCACTCCGCCATGGTCTTGCACAGGGCGCAGCAGGTGGCCTTGCATCTCGAGCTGTTGCCAGGGTCCGCAAAAGGAATTTGTTCCACTCGATCTGGGTTTTCGATGGGGCCTGTTGTTGAAACGATGGCATCCATCATGCTTTTGGAAATCAGTTGCTAGTTGCAAGGCCAGCGGCTTGGCAGAAAAACCCCGGGTGTGGTTGCTGCCTTCAGCGGCGTGCCTGCGTTTTGTTTGCACACTGTTTCGACTCTGCCGTCTGCTGGATGTAGCCCTCGAGACTCGACGCTTGCCAGTCACAAGGGTTTCAGTGGCAGTCGATGCAAGAGATGCGACAGTTTGGGTGCTAAACTCGCAGTCGGCCTGCTACAGCACCAGTCACCGTGCAGAGCGACTTTGAGCTGCAACTTTGCAACATGTGCGCCCTCATATCCTACTTGTCGAGTATCCTCTAAATGGCTAGCCTTTGGGAGTATGTTGGGATTATGGTACCCCAAATAAAAGGTTCAAGGTTGCCTAGGGTTTAGGGCTTTGGAGATTTCAGGAAGAATGAGGATCTTACTAGTTCCCGTATGTTCTGAAACTCCAGGGTGTGTCCAGGGACTTGTAACCATAAGGGCCTTAATGATTTTTAGTCGGGTTTGGGGGTACATTATACTATAAATATACTAAGGAACCCCCAAAACCCTATTCTAACTATTGAGGCCTTTACATTACCTGTCTAGTTCTCGGCGAAGTGACGAGGATTTGAACATGACTGGCCAGAGGCTCCCTTTGTTTAAACATATGGTGGAGATGACTCCCCGTTGCAAGACTGACGTATTCTTTCGGCAGCATCCAGGAAAGAAGGTTTGGGGATTCGGGTTTGGGGCCCCACTTTAGAGACGTGCCCTTATGCTGAAGGTGTAGCTTCATGTATAGACAAGCTGATGTGGTAAACATGAGGCCTGATGAAACTTGATTCCGGGGTGTCAAGGTAATGTAGAGGTCTGAAACATTAGGGTTTAGCGTTTAGGGCTTAGGGTTTAGGGTAACCCTAAACCCCAAACCCTAAACTGTACCTGTGAATTCTACCATACCCCACAGCCCATGTCTTAACCAAAGCGGCTAGATTCGGACAGGAAATGAGAGATGCTGGCACTTGGTGAGGGCCGGGAGTGCCAAGCTCATTTCGGGTTTAGGGTTTAGGGTTTAGGGTGTAGTGTAGGGTTTAGTGCAAACCAGACAAAGGCTAACATCTAATTCTTAACTCGTGGACCCTAAACGGCCTTGACACTTCCAACGCCCAAAACGTTACAGAGCCCTTAGAGGAACCCTCTAAACTACCCTACGCCCAAAATCTCCGGTTCGGCTTAGGGTCTCCACATCTGCAAAACATTCGGTTCATGGGAAGATTTCGGATCCACAGCACGTGTTGAGACAACGTGGGCACGAGGGACGTCCAAAGCAAACGAGGCAAGAGAAGCATACAATACACTGCAATGTACCATACCTTTTCCACAAATGCAAAGAAAGAGGACTTCAACTGATTGCCCAGAGCCTTACATCAGCGCGTTAAACCCTACAGCCTGAAACATCAACAGGCCCTAAACCCTCAACCCCTAAACCCTAACCCCTAACTCCCAAAGCCCTAAACCCCTAAACCCTAACTCCTAAGTCCTAAACCCTAACTCCTATATCTTAAATCCTAAACCCCTAAACCCTAACCCCTAACTCCTAAACCCTAAACCCAGCAAGCTGCAAGCTCAAAGCTCGATCGGACAGCCCATCATCGCACGGGCATCGCAGAGCGCCAGGAGCAGCTGCTCCCGTGACTTCATTTTCCTTGCAGTTTAGGGCTTAGGGTTTAGGGTTCAGGGGTTTAGGAGTTTAGGGGTTTAGGGTTTAGGGCTTTCAGGTTTAGGTTTTAGGGTTTACGCTTCATTTTCCTTGCAATTTATTGTAGGGACCTGAATAATTTCAATAGGTTTCCTTTTTTAAAGGGGTCTATAAGGGCTACTATAAGGGCTATTATAAGAGCTACTACAAGGACCTCAATAATCAGAATATGATTTTGGGTATCCATAATACTATAATCATAACAAGGAACCCCAAAAATAGTATTGGTAATTGTTTAAGCCTTGTTTAAGGCTCAGTTCAGGCTTTAGGCTTTAGGGTGTAGGGTTCAGGGTTTTAGGATTTAGGGATGTTTAGAATATATGGGTAGTTCTCTGAATTAGGTCTCGTTTCACAATACCCTTTTCAGAGAACTGCCCAGCCCTAGGGCAGACTCAGGGTGTTGGGTGTGGACCTTCGGTGCTGGGCTGGCATTTGTTTGTTGGGGGATACTATACCTACAGGGGCATGCCCTGCACTGTTTTGTTAGTTTTATGGTTTTAGCGTCCGTGATGTAGAAAACAGTTACCCTGCAAAAGGAAGGCACGACCCTTTAGGTAAGGTAATATCAGGGAAGGCTTGTTGATCAGAGGTCGAGTATAAATTTGTTTCCCTTGTATGACATCCAGAAAGACGAAGTACTGCGGAGGGTCCAGTGATCAAGGAATCTTGGCAATGACTTCCACGTGATGGGGTGGCGGTGGCTTTAGGATAAAACCAGAAGGCGTGAAGACCCAGACCCCCCTCCCCGCTCCAAATCCACTGCCGCGTTCTTCAACTATGGGTCCTGATATCAAACCCTGTAAACCCGAAACCCCCAAACGCAAATCATGGAGTCTGACGCCGTATGTCACTCTTGGAGGACCCCTTCTGGAGCTTGTGGCTTCGATCTCCACTTCGCTGTTGCCGTTTTGTTAGTTTTTGGATCAGCTGCGGACGCCTCCTGGGAGCTGCGAGATCTGGAAGGCGCCTTTGATTGATTTGGTCCTGCTGCATGACCCACAAGTGTCCACTGCACGCGCATGCCATCATCCAGCTTGGCGGCCGCGAAGCGTTTCTGGGATGATGATTTGGAGATAACGCTGTATGCCTGAAGAGCCCGAATCCGATTCTTGAAGCTAATGACTGACAGATCTTTGGGTGTTTAGGTTTAGGGCTCAAGGTTTCCTTCTGGAGTTCGTTCAACTTTGGGCACTTCAACCCCATCACTCTTCAGGACGTTCTCGTGAACTTGCTTGACTATCTATATTAATATATATCTGTCACGGCTTGGGATCTTGGGGGTTCGGATGGTGCGGTAGGATGACGTACCCCGTAAAGCCTCGTGAAGCACGCAATGGATCAATGTGAATATTGCACGTCGACTCAAAAAACAAGTCCATACTTACCTTCAGGACCAAAAGACCCTGAAAAGTCAGGGCCCTATAATCTTATACTCTGGATCCATATATGGTATATGAACCCCAAACCCTTTTAGGGCTCATTCCGTCTTTAAGCTACAAGAAACCCACAGCTCCTCAACCATACACGTGGCACTTAGGGTTTAGGGTGTTGTGAAAGCACCCCACTGATGTCAGTGCACGATGTGCCGCTGTCTCAAGGATGGCTACGAAAGGCCCTTGGGCATATTCAGCAGACAGCAGCTCACTTACAGTCATTGCTTGCAGTCGAACCATGGATACACCCTTGTACATTTCAGTATCCTAGAGGCTGCGTAAANTTCAGCAGACAGCAGCTCACTTACAGTCATTGCTTGCAGTCGAACCATGGATACACCCTTGTACATTTCAGTATCCTAGAGGCTGCGTAAAGCTTTTCGACAGCAGTTGTTTTGCGTGTAAGAGTAAAAAACAGAGGGCGACCGCGCGCCACTGCTGATGGAGTCTGCGTAAGCATAAGCCGGGCTGCCGTGCATTGTGTGAACGGTGATCATACCGTTTTGTAGGTGATGAGCGCCCAAGTGCCAGCTGGCTGCTGAACGGTGTGAGGGTGACGGAGAGCTCTTATGGGGCTGTGAGTGATGATGATGGCGGTGACAGACCAAAGGCCACCCCAGAAGGTCCAAGGACGCAGCAGCAAGTTCCGGAGGTGGGGCCCGCGCCGGTGGCGCCATCGGAATTGCGAGCACTGGAGACTGGAAATTCACATCCAGGGCTGGAGACCACAACCATGGCAGCGCAGGGGGAACAGACGACGATTCCCACGACGCTGGATATGGGTGGGCGATCCAACTTGGACAGAAGTGTACCGGTCACACATGCTGCAGACCATGCGGGAGAATTTATGACTCCGAGGTCCACTATGAGTGGAAGAGTCGCCCAGCCAGCTTGGTTGACTGGTGT
The DNA here is from genome assembly GCA_003297005.1 of Symbiodinium sp. clade A Y106. Lineage (NCBI taxonomy): Eukaryota > Dinophyceae > Suessiales > Symbiodiniaceae > Symbiodinium > Symbiodinium sp. clade A. The sequence goes on from BGNK01000629.1 coordinate 65,047, forward strand.
TGAGGTGCAGAGATGGGTCATGAGGTTGGGGAATCTTCTGCAGACGAACGGACCTGGCCTCCCAGCTTCTGATCTGGCACCAAGCCCAATGCCGGGGGCAAGCCCGGCCTATACACCTCCTCCTCCGGGAGGCCATCCTTTCCGGCTGAGGTCACCAACGAGAGCAAGGGAAATCCCACCGGCGCCATCTCCGCCGTCGTCTTCGTCAATACCAGCGGAGGCGACTCAAGCGGAGGTGCAGAGACAGCTCCAGCGCATCGTAGGCCAGCTGCGTGAGTACGGAGATGAGAACCAGCGGCTTCGTCAGGAGCTAGTTGAAACCCGAGCACTACTTCGAGAAGAGCAAGATAGAGTCAATGTCCGGGAAGAGCATACGATGGTTCAGCCTAGAGGACTTTTAGGTGATCTTGCTAAAACTTCTATGGATCCTGAAAGGCTACGAGGATACCCAGTACCACCCGAGCAAGTTCCCCCACCTAGACTAGATTCTCAAGGAGCTGGAGGACTGGGAGTACCTGTACCAGGTGACGATGATCTTCGGCATCCACGCGGACAAGGATTGGATTCTGGAGGGGCTCTAGGTGTCGGAGGGCTTCGAGGGGATGCTGAAGTGCTACCGCCTGTACACGAAGGTAAGCAACAGGAGAATGAAGCATCACAATCCCGGGGGCAAGACAGTGCACCTGGACTTCTGAGATCCTGGTGGGAAGGTCGTGGGAGAAGTGTATCACCACCGCCACGCACGGAGCCACCAGAGACAGCAGGGTCACCTGTGTTGGATGCACTTGCCAGGGGTGTTCAGCAACTACAGGAACTACAATTACAAGCCCTGGCTAAAGCATCTATGTCGACTACGAGTACGGATGTTGTTAAGCCAGGCTCGGTGACGTTGTTGCCAATGCCGGAGGCACGCACTGGAGCTGACTCGGCAGTGATGTTCCAAGATTGGGTTGAAGTGTCTTCAAACTTCGTCGGTCATGGGTGATCTTGGTGAGTCAAGCTCTATCTGGTGGTGTGGTAGACCTGGTTCAGTCAACCTATGAACGGTGGCTAGCTGCATCGCCTTTGGAAAGACTTGGAGTAGAACCCCAAGGGAGTGATCAATGGACCTCAGGCAAGTGGCTGCGGGTCAATGCCCGTGCGTCTACGATGTTGCTTACTTCGATGCCTGAGGATCTGCGTGCAGACATGGTGTCAAGAAGATCAAAGCAGGACTGTGTGCGAATGCTTTTCAGGGCGTTCACGTACTACCAGCCCGACGGAAGCGCTGAGAGACAGGATGTTCTACGAAGGCTCCAGTTCCCAAGTGAGTTTGCTGGAGGGGACACTCTGGAAGCAGCACTGAAGACTGTGAGGGCATGGCCGCGTTGGCTAGAAAGATGCCGAGCTGTGAAGATGGCACCACCGGATGCATCAGTGTATAGCCAGAGGACTCCTGACCCGACCGATAAGCACATCAATGCGTCAACAGATGCTGCATTTCGCACCTCGATGCTGAAAACAACACTGCATTTGGATGCATGTCCTACCACAGAGCAGGTGCAGTCATATCAGCGTCACCTGCAGGCAGAGCTGGAGGGGATGATGGTTTCCAGCTTCTTCTGCAAGTTTGGTTCCAAGCGTGAAGGCTGTAGAACCTGTGCTTCAGCCAAAAGCTCGGGATGCAGGAGGAAAGGGCACGGCAGGGGACATGTGTAAGTACTTTGCAAAACCCAGCGGCTGTCGTCGAGGTGACAAGTGCAGTTATAGCCATAGCATGGCCACTACTTGGAGGGTCGGGGGACTTAGTAACTGGTTGTTTTATGGACTTATAAATACCATAACCCCAATTAGGGTCCTTTTTAGGGTACTTATAAGTCTACTTACTACCTACTTACTAAGTCCCCCGACCCTCCAAGTATGGACAAGGAGACTCGAGCGAGGAAGTGTCTTAAATGCGGGTCAGAAGCGCACAGACAGAAAGACTGCACAGTGGGCCCATCAAACCCAAAGCAGGGAAGCGGACATGGCAGAGATCAGTCCTCGTCTAAGACTTCAGGACCAGTTCCAACCTCGCAGCAAAGTACGATGGCAACCATGGCTACAACTGCTACGTCATCTACTACCTCAGATACAATCCAAGGCAGTCCATGGACACTTGAAGCCTTGGCGCAAGCAGCTCAGCAGGTAGCCCAAGGGCAGACTCAGGAATCTCCAGGAGACACTTCTCCTGAGAAGACTCGTCCAGCTATGAAAGTACTCCGACTCCGAGTGTGTTCTGTCAATAAGACTACGACGGCCCTGGTTGACAGTGGGGCCTCGTTCAGCAAGGTCACCCCAAGAGTGGTTGGATGCAGAGGAGGTGTCCGTACAGTTGGCTGGGAGTCATCAACTTGTTATGCGATTGTCTGCAGGTGGAACTCTGCTCATGCCCTACAAGGCCAAGGTCGTCGATGGGAAGGAGGGTGACGATGTAAAGGCCCAAACGATTGTGCCTATGGGTCAGCTGATCAAGACCTTGGGGTACAGCATGACATGGACTCCAGAGTCATGCTGCCCCACGGCTCCAGATGGGACGCGGATTCCTACGAAGACAGAGTCAGGATGTTTAGAGATTTCAGAGCTGGAAGCGCTGTCCCTGATAGCAAGGCTTGAGGATCGCAAGTTGGACCTGCTGAACAACGAGGTGATGGCCACCTCCGACAAGCTTAACTTGTCGGCTTTAGCCCTGGAGCGCCATTGGAATCACTACCTCTCTGATTATATGTTGCGAAGGGGAACTTCGAGTCAGGGCTCCGCGCAGCGAGAGATTGCGGACTTGCCGGGAGACTGTCTTTCGGATTTGGTGCCACCTGCTGGCCTCTGGTCCGGATGGAGCATCATGAAGCAAATCGGGCTTCTATCCAGACCACAACGTCGGAAGCTGTGGGGACCCAAGAGATGGATCATACATATGTTCGCCGGCGGTCCAGGACATTGGGAGTTCTTCAAGCTTGACCAGAATGACAGAAGTGTCCTGGAACTTGATCTGGATCGATGCGCAGGCCATGACATCAGCAATGAGGTGCGGCGTATGCTGTTATGGCGTGCTAAAGAAGGAAAAGTGGTCGTGATCCTTGGAGCTCCACCAGGGCGTTTTCAGGAGCACGCAAAGGGTGGGACCCGTGACCCCAAGTACTTGAAGCTCGTTGCGAGGATGATGTGGCTGTACATGGTGGCACAGATCGGCCGTGAAGTCCATGGAGCAGGTCCTACTAAGGATAGTGATGTGGGCTTCATCCTTGAGTACCCCGAGGGCATCACTCAGGAGGAGCGACGTGCGCAGCAGTCCCGAGTGGAGGCATCGCGGTCCAGACGAGCGTGGGAGTCCAGCTACATGGGGACAGACCAATTCCTACTGGGAGAACGTACAGAGACCCAGGTGGGAAGAGTTTGCTGGAACCAGCACAATGGACGCGAAGGCAAGCTTCTGGGATGCGAGGTTGTGGAAATCGTTCCAACGGGAAGCTCAGGTTCGATCGGTCTCATTTGATCAAGGAGCTATGGGCGGGAAGACAAGAAACCGTACTACCCTGGGAACAAACATGAACAACCTCATGTGGTTGGATGGCGTGCGGGTACCTGATGGAGATCCTTTACCAGAGCGTGGTGAGCATGATCATGCACGGGCACCGGGGCTGGTGAGGGCACTTGTGGTGGCTATGAGTTTCTGGGATAGGGACCCTCGGTGTGCTCCTCGGTTATGTGCTATGTCTCCTACGAAGTGGAAAGAAACTCAAACCATGCGGTCTACCGCAAAGACTGTGCCACATGTGTGATGGGACGACGAACAGGACGCCAGCACCATCGAGTACACCATCCAGATGCCTTTGCGTTGACGGCGGATGTGGCTGGACCTCTAAGTCCTAGTTTGGACCCGACATCAAAAGGGACTATGGGCAAGAATCTCCGATACCTACTGGTGGCGAAGTACCTGGTGCCTAAGGCGTTCGTGAAGGACTATGCAGGCAAGCCACCTCCTGATGATCATGGTGTTCCGCGTCCGGACATGACGATGACTTCTTCGGAGAGCTGGCCTTGGGTAAGGACCTACCAGTTGAGTCCAGGGAAATCCCCGGCCGAGGTGGAAGTTGTTCCAGGCGACTATGTGGAAGACGTGGCGGACTGCGAGCCCTCCGAAGCCGAGCCAGACGAGGCGGCGGAGCAGGATGCGGAGTGTTCACCAGGCGACGAGATCGACATGGTCATGAGGGGTGGGGACTGTGAGCCGCCGGAGATGACATACTTGATGTTTGGGACCGCGTTGGCGAACAATCAGTCGTCTACGGTACGGGAGGCGCTACAAAATGTTGTCCTCTATTTGCAGATGCATGGCCTACCGGTCTACAGGTTTCATTCGGACAAGGGCGAGTTCTACAACCACCAGTTTCGTGGATGGCTCAGAGATCAAGGTGTGTATGGTACGTGGTCAGAACCCAGTGTCCTTGAAGCAATGGACATGCAGAATCATCAGTGCGATGGCTTAAGGATCGTACAAGGACACTCCTTCGAGCTTCAGGATTGCCAGTTCGTCTGTGGCCTGTAGCCGCAGCAATGGCATGAACTGGAAGAGCCTCCTAGTCCTAGTCGCGCCTTTTGGTGCCCCAGTCCACTTGCGGAAGAAGGCTTTCGATAAGGCTGGACCACGGCGTAGAGAGCAAGGTTTGGAAAGCAAGTGGTTAGTGGGCAAGTATGTCGGCTTGAGCACTATTGTTCATCATGGCCATCTGGTATACGTGGAAGCCACTACTGACGAGAAGGAGAAGTTCTTGCATAACTACACGTGCGACCTAATCTCGTTGACCCTGGAGTACCCACCGGAGAGTTTGCAGTTGACCCAGGACCAAAACCAAAGAGGAGAATCCTGACGGACCCTGGGAGCGTGGACATGAAGGCAGTCTCAAGGACACTTGGGGAGTGGAAGGAGTTTGCAGCCACGAAGTCATCGGAGCTCTTAGCTTCTTGGAGCCAGGAGGAGGCGGTGGCGCTGGTGAACCAATTAGCCAAGGCAGGATTCTTCGAGACCCAGAAATTCGGGGTGTACCGACATGGTGGCACAGTCGGATGGTTGAGTGGATTGGTTGAATTCCCAGAGCTGTCCAAAGTGCTGGTTAAGTTGGTTACCGAGATTGCGCCGAAGGCCGCCTTTACTTCCGTTATGGTTTCTCATAACTCACTTCGGTCAATGCACAAGGACTTTACAATGACAAGAGCACCCACAACTATGTGATCCCAGTGCATTGCCCAGACCGTGGAGGAGAATTGTGCGTTGAGCTTAAGCCCGGCGACGTCGTGAAAGGTGAGATCTCACAGCGTGAAGTGGGAGGAAAGCAGCTATATGGGCAGCAGTACCAACTGCAGCAGGAGCAATGCTTGGAGTTTGGTCCCAGGAGGTCATGAAGTTTGTGATTGGACGGGTGACCGAACTCTAATTATCGCCTATACTCCCGACTGCCTGGGGAAGCTGGGGCAAGAAGATCTAGAAGCACTACATGACTACGGTTTCCCCAAACAAATTCTCAGCTACCTGAGCATCATGGGAGTCCTCAATGTGAAGGTGATCTTTCGAGGTTAAGAGCAGCCGCGACAGAGGAGTCCTCGGTTGAGGAGGAGCAGGCTGAGGACTGGTCTATGTATTTGGATCTCAACCCGGGGTTTGTGAAGATTGCGGACGCGAATGCATTCCCGGAGGTGATCCCGAAAAGGCACAAAGCGGAGGTTGTGTATACGCGCAACATAGAGAGCATTTTTGCGAACCTCACCGGGCCCCTTGATGTGACCTACATCGTAAGCCCAGAGGAAGTTATGGCTAACCTTGAGGCATGGCGACCAGCCATAGTCAAGGAAGTGAAGGGTGTGGAAGTTGCAATCGAGCGACTGTTGCCAGGCACGGAAGCGAGGGAGACGTGGTTCAACACCCCAAGAGTGCAAAGGTTGCCAATGAAATTGGTGTTCACCATAAAGCCCAACAGTGGGGCGGTGAGTACTGATCCCAGTACGTGGCTAACGTAAAGCCCGTCTGGTGATATGCGGCAAGTTGGCGGCTCAGGGGAATGCGTCGCTGTATACAGAGACGGCACTAGCGGAGGTGGTGAGAGGCGCACTGACGATTTCGAGTCGGAACGCTTGGGCGATCGCGATCCTGGATGTGGTGGCAGCTTTCTTGAGGACTCCACTTGGCCGGTCCCCAAAGGATCCGGTAGTGATAGCCCAGCCTCCTCGTCTCCTAGAATGCCTGGGACTGTGTGCACGGTTTGAGATGTGGGGATTGGCTCGAGCTCTCTATGGACTACGTGAGGCCCCGACCTTGTGGGGATCATATCGTGATGATGTGCTTCAGACCCCTTTTACTACCAAGAGGACTCAAGTGGAGACAAGGAAAGATTGTTACAGCCTGGTGGACTATTCGAGGTCCAGAGGGTGATGTTCAGGCGATCATTGTGCTCTATGTTGATGATTTTATGATCTACGGCGGCCCACACAGTTTGGTGGTGGAAATAGCAGACATCATCCAAGGCACCTGGGAAACATCGGACCTTACATTCTTGGGCCCACAAAGTATGATTCGTTTTCAGGGAATGGAAGTTCAGCGCCCAACAGAGACGTCATCAGAGATACGGCTGGGGCAACAGGGATATATCAGTGAGCTTCTCCGGTTAAATGGTGTTAAAGATAGCCAAAGAGACCGGGTTCCTATTACGAAGGAGCTAGCATCTTCTCCAGATGTTCCCCGTGAAGTAGATCCTGATATTGTCCGCCAGGCACAGCAGATAACTGGTGAAATTCTATGGGTGGCACAACGAACGAGGCCAGATCTTTCTTTCGCAACATGCATGATGGCCTCTATGTGTTCGAGGTGTCCGTTGCAGACCATTGAAATCGGGAACAAGGTGCTGAGATACCTCCAGAGTACTATCAGTTATGGCCTATCTGTGCAGTGGAAAGGACTTGGGCTTACAATGCACTGTGATGCGGCGTTTGCGCCGCAAGGAATGCATTCCCACGGGGGATGGCTTGTCAGCTACGGTGGAGCACCAATTGTGTGTTGAGGAGTGGCAAGCAGGGTATGATTGCTCTATCAACAGCTGAGTCTGAACTGATGTCAATGCTGGATGGTGCTGTTGCAATGAAGGGTGTGGACGTGATCCTCACCGACATTGGGGAGCAGACTTCCGAGAAGGTCATTGCTTCGGATAGTACGTCTGCTTTGAGCATTTCAGGTGGGTCATGCCCTTGGCGAACAAGACATCTTCGCGTGAAGGCTGGTTGGCTGCACGAGCAGCTTTCGAGCGGCCAGATGACAGCAGAGCATTGCCCTGGTGCGGTGCAGCCAGCAGATCTAGCAGCACGTATTGAGTTGCTGTTAAGGCTCTGGGGGGTAGAGCCTGAGAAGTCATCTTCGAGTATGTCAAGTTCGGCTCCTATGGCGTCGTCAAAGATGCTGGTGGCCCTCATATGCTGCTTGTTGATGGTTTCAGTTCAGTCGGCAGAGGAAGAAGAGCGCAGACCGCGTGGATCGGGGATGCAGGTGGATTGGGACATGGCGGGGATCATGATGATCTTGCTCATGCTCTTAGGTGCACTAATGGTGTGGGAGGCAGTGCGCTGGACGTGTCTGGAGGTCTACTACGAATGGTCTCCGGGTTCGAGTACCAGAAAGTTGAAGAGGCTCAAGAAACTACAGCAGGCTACTACAGCTGCGACAGATCAGGAGCTTCGGAAACTACAACGGCGAGGTGATCCCCGGCCCGATCCTCCACAGGGACAAGCGTCATCGACTATGTCAGGAACCAGTGATCACCTTCAAGAGCCTCGACAGGAGGAGATCCAACATCTACAGGGGTCGTCACAAGTATCAGGCCGGAGAGATGGTCTAGAGCGCGATTTTACAGAGAGCGGAAGATCATTGACTCCAGTGAGGCGATCGCCTACACCTACCAGAAGGGTTACACCGATGAGACAGTCATCGCCTCTAAGGGGGAGAGTTTGTGACGACACATGCAAATTGATGACATGTGAGTGTCTTCGGGAGGCTTGAAGAACCGAGGAAGGAGGACCTTGCGAGGAGACTGTCATCGCGGATGGTAGAGTTATCAGGTAACGTACACAGTCCAACTATCCGACAGTGGAAGTACGTGCTGTGGCTGTGGCGGCACAAAGATCTACAAGGCCGGCACCTGCTGCATTACTATGAGATAAACAATCGTGAGCGCATTTCAGCCCTGATCGCTCAGTGGAATCGTCAGCGATGATGCAGACACACCTATCGGAGCGTCTGAGGAGGAGTGTGAAAGCACCCCATTGATGTCAGTGCTGACTAAAGAATGTGAGCGACGCGCCGCTGTCTCAAGGGATGGCTACGAAAGGCCCTTGGGCATATTCAGCAGACAGCAGCTCACTTACAGTCATTGCTTGCAGTCGAACCATGGATACACCCTTGTACATTTCAGTATCCTAGAGGCTGCGTAAANTTCAGCAGACAGCAGCTCACTTACAGTCATTGCTTGCAGTCGAACCATGGATACACCCTTGTACATTTCAGTATCCTAGAGGCTGCGTAAAGCTTTTCGACAGCAGTTGTTTTGCGTGTCAGAGTAAAAAAGCAGAGGGCGACCGCGCGCCATTGCTGATGGAGTCTGCATAGGCATAAGCCGTGGTGCCCTGCATTGTGTGAATGGTGATCATACCGGGTTTAGGGTTCAAGGGCACCTGATTATCAGTCCGAGGGACAGAACCTTGCGCAGATCTCCAAGAAGTCGATGGCGCAATAGCACCTAGCAAGATTAGGGGTACCTTCAAAGGGATCCTTGAAGGGTTCCTTAAAGGGATCTATAAGGGTTCTATAAAGGGTTTAGGGTTTGGAGTTTCCGAAAATTAGGGGCACCTTATTTTGGGGTCCTTATTATAAGAATCCTACTATTTAGGGTACTATATTAGGGTCCCCTATTTTCGGAAACTCCAAGATCTCTCCCAAAGAGTCCAAGTACCCAAATACGTGAGCTTTAGGTCCCCAAATCCATACTCTGAATAAGTTTGTGAATATAAAACCTTACTAACTGATTATTTGGACACTTAGGCTTAGGGTCTGGCAGCCACAGGAAGAACCCTAAATCCTAAACCTGAAACCCTAAACCCCCAAACCCAAAAACCCACTAAACATGGAATCGCACCGTGTGGTTCATTCTAAGGGCCCTTGCGTATAAGTGGAGTTCCAGACACCGAGAATCTTGAGATCCTTCTGCTTACGTACTTGAATCGGTTTAGGGTTTAGGGTTCCAGGAAGACCCCTGCAACACCCTTATACAACCCTCTGAAAGATCCTGAAAACCCTTGTTATTAAAGAATCCAAAAAAACAGCCTAGGACAGATCCCCAAAACCATAATACAGCACTCCAGCTCCAGGAAGTTCAAGCTGCCTTTTAAAGCTCCACAGCCAAATCCTAAATCCTCAATCCTAGCCTCGCGAGGCGACGAGCGGAGGAGGTGTTCCACCAGACTGCGCTTGCTGAGCTCATCCTCCTTCAGGTGTAGGATAAGGATATATGGGGATTCGTGCATGGGGCTTCGAGAGCAAAGAAGGGTCCTTGATGAGCGTGCATAGGGTTTGGGATTTAGGCTTTAGGGTTGAGAGGGTATGCCGCATCACGGGGTTAATAACGCTTAAGATCTTGAAACAGAAGGGGTTTGGTGCCTGAGGTTTTCAAAGAGGTTTTGAAGCTTAGGGCTCTCATGGAGGCCAGGTTTCCACAGGGGTCGTTCTCGAAGTTGTTCTTCAAAGGCTCCGAGTGCTAACCTAGGATCGCTCTGGCTCAGAGTCGCTACAAATACGCAGGCTTGATGTACTAGGTTCCTGAGTTGCCCCTTTAGAATGAGGGTGCCCTTTTTTCTAATATTCGGCTTTAATGAAAGGACCCTAAACCAAAAAGGGCAAAAGGGCACTACTCAGGAACCTAGTGTTAAATAATTACCAATACTACTTTGGAGTTCCCATTATAAATAGAGTATCATGGGCCCCAAACCCGATTCTAATTATTGAGGCCCCTACAGTATGCGCCCAGAAATGACGAGGAGACGTCTCTCGAGCTGCCATACCCTAAGCGTCCATTGCTAATTGCATTCCCTGAGTTTGCCTTTACACCCCACACCCATAAACAGAAACCTCTTTGACACTCGTATGCACAATGACTGGGTGCTTGAAAATTACAGCTCCCTATGCTCGATGCCTAGCAGCGTAATATACCGGCCGAGCGTGCTAAAGTGAACAATGATGCTAGGGAGAGGAACGGCCTATGCTGGGCGATCCCACTATCTGCAGCCAGTCCTGGCCCAATGGCAACGGACGGTCACGTGGCCATGGGCTCTCATGAGTGTCCCAAGAACCACGCGGCAGTTCCGTCTCATAGCGGAAGTGCCTCAAGGAATGGTGGATGAAAACCCAAAAGACCTTAAACCCAAACCGCTCGTGCTCTCTTTAGAGTGTAAGGGTTTAGAGTTTAGGGTTTATATTCCGAAAATAAGTATTCAGTGACTACGGAGTGTGAAGATGCAGCGAACCACACCTGAAGCGCACTGACAACTAAACCATAGGCCCCAGACATCCGCTGACCGGCATCCTTGTGTAATGTAGGGGCCTTCATAATTAGAATAGGGTTTATAGTATACTTATAATAGGGAACCCTCGGGAAGACTGTTGGTAATTATTTAGGGTTCTAAAGAAGAGCACAAGGAGCCAGAACACATCCATTTTCAGGATGCTCATGTATTATTGTGTTACACCGCGCTGCCGTCTCTTGAATTGTGAAGCAAGACCGCAGTAACTGCCGTGGATCGGGTAATGTAGGCTGCAGAACGACCTACACCCTAACTAAACCCTGAAAACCCTAAAACCTCAACCCCCGAAATGCCCTATACATCCTTAGCATAAACCCTGAGGCCCTTAACCTTCAATCCTCCAAGCACTACACCCTGAACACTAAACGGAAACCTTAAACCCTAGTCAACTAAACCCTGAACCCTAAACCAAAACCCCAAGCCCTAAACTAAACCCTAAACCCTAACCCTAAACCCGACACCCTCCCAGGACCCCCCCCAATGGCCTTTTAATGGAGCGCTTATGGTCCTTAATAGTGGGCATTTGGGTATATTAAAGGGTAGTTGGGGGGGTCTAAGTCTGCTTCGGAGGCACTTGGGCCCTAATACTATAGTACCATAAATTGTAGGATCCTTAATATAAGGACCCCAAAATGAGGTACCGCTCTGCTTCAGAGGCACATGTGCTCTCGAAGATGCGGGTTCGCTTGAAGCCGCTCAGCCTATACTGAACTTAGACCCCTGGCAAAAATCATGGTTTTAGCTGTTTCTAAGGGATTATAGGAACCAAAAAGTTAAATTTAAAAACAAATTAAAAAAAACATATGTCTAAGTGCCCCTAAGCAGCAACAAGGCAGGCGCCCATGACGAGACTGTCGATCCTCAGGCCGATCCACGTGGAGGCTTAGGGTGTAATGTAGGAACTTGATTAAGACACCTTGGGCCTTGTTCCTTTTATGAATCCTACTATATTGGGGGTTATAGGGCCAGGGTTTCTTGATTGATCAGGTTCTTACATTGGGGTTTAGGGTTTCAGGGTTTAGGGCTTAGGGTATAGGGCTTCAAATGATTCCTTTAAGGAGTGGGTCCCGCTAAGGGTTCTATGGGGATTCAGGGTTGATCTCCAACAATAGTAACGATGGTAATAATAGTTGATTTAAGGATTCATTTAAGGTTCTATAGGGGGGTTTAGGATCTACTTGGAGCTTCATGTGTACTCGTAGCTAGAAGTTGGGCTATATATCTATATATCTGTATATATATATATATATATATATATATAGGGCAAGTATTATTATAACCAATATTAGGGGACTATCCCCCGCACTTATAACTACCCATGAACCTCCAAGTAAGGTTCGCGAAATTTGGGGTTCGGGGTAAAGGTTAAGGGTTTAGGGCTTCGGGGATTTGAGGCTTTAGGGCTTTAGGGTTTTGGCGTTGAGAGTTCGCTAAGTTAAGTTTAGGGCATGGGCTTTAGGGTTTGGGGTTTAGGGTTTCGGGGTCTAGGGTTTAGGGTTCGCTTAAGCCTGAACCGCAAACTCAAAACCCCGAAATCCTAAACCTGCGCAACGTTTCAGGATCTGGGCCATGCCAACAGTTTGAGGATCGGGTGGTCTATAAATATGTGATCGTCGTGGGTGCTGTTGTTTCTGGATCTTAACATCACTTCGATGCGAAGCGAAAGCACTCACAAAGACGGGTCGTATAGGGTTGCGATTCTCGCGCCTGTTGTCATTCTATTTTGCGGACTATGATCTTACGGTGCATGAAGCCACGCCACATGACCCTCACCATGCAAATATCGCGAATCGAACCCAAATCTAATCAAGTCTACCCATAGGGAGGGTGAGAAGCACCAGTCCGAACCAAGCCCAGCCCACCCTAATAAGGGTCCATGTACCCAACAAGTATACAAATTCCGATATAGGGACTACCTTCAAGGCCATAGTATATACCACTTGGGTACATGGACCCTGAGGGACCTGCGGGGTGAGAGGCGGAACCGAAGCCAAATCACCACCCCAGCTCAGAATCCAAGGGAAGAGGGAAGGGAGTGTGCAAAGAGTTTCTAGACTTGTTGGGGGCCGCGCGCGGGCCCTTCTAGCTGTATCCAACCAAACCCTAAACCCTAAATCGTGATGTGGGCGACTGCCATGTCAAGCCCATCCAGATTTTCCAGTGTTTCGCGTTACCTCGTGGGAACGGCTTGGCACCAGTAATGCGTTCCCCTGAGGGTCCAAGTAGTCCTTACAAAAGGCCCTAAAGTCCTATGACAGGGAGTACTTGGACCCTCTGGGTTCTACCACAGTCCCCGCCCACGCTTCTTGGACGTCGTCCTCGCCCGTAGTGTTTTCGTACTTTGCACTAGGGGGTGAATGAAGCAGTACTTGTATTCGGGAATCCTAGGGGACAGCATTACAACAGGTAAGTATTGGCCTTCTACGTACATCAGTTGAACAATGCAAGGGCTTCGAAAGACCCCTGTGGAAGTGAACCCTGTTACCCGTTAGGAACAGTACTGCAGTCCGTATTAAGGCAGAATTAAGTAGGCAGGGCTAACACAGGACGTCGTCAGGAAAAGGGCCCTAAACCCTAAACGCTAAGCCCCTAAACCCTACTTGGAGGTTCATGGGTAGTTATGAGTAGGGTTATAAGTCCCCTAATATGGGTCATAATTATAGTTACCCTACTTATAACCCTACTTATAACTATCCATGAACCTCCAAGTATAAACCCTAACTGTGCAGCTACTCGAACATCGACCGGATAGATGCTGACAAACCGAACCCTCATCGTGACCCACGAATTAGGGGCCTTAATAACTAAAATAACCAAAATCGGGATTATAGCTACTCTACTATAGTTACCCTAACCATCGACCGCTGGAAAAACCTAGCACTTTCGCTGGAAACTACCATGTGAACCTGCTCCGCTGGAAAGTTTCCATTGCACTGGAAAGTTTCCATCGATTCCACAACTTCATGCNCGCTGGAAACTACCATGTGAACCTGCTCCGCTGGAAAGTTTCCATTGCACTGGAAAGTTTCCATCGATTCCACAACTTCATGCCATCGAGGCCTATGGGTTCCTCGCTGGGTTTTCAATGTCCTTTTCGCTGAGTTTTGATTATGCTCTTCGCTGGGTTTTGAATGGCTGTCGCTGGGTTTTCAATATTTTTGAATGTCCTTTGAAACCTGTGAAGAGCTGTGAAAACCTGTGAAAACCTGTGAAGACCTGTGAAAACCTGTGAAAACCTGTGAAGACCTGTGAAGACCTGTGAAAACCCGTGAAAGCCTGTGAAAACCTGTGAAGACCTGTGAAGACCTGTGAAGACCTGTGAAAACCTGTGAACACGTGTGAAGACCTGTGAAGACCTGTGAATCCTTGAAGCCTCCCAACCCTGAACCCAATCTGTGTGTCCTCCTGTTTCGCTGGGTTTCTCTAACAGGTTTCGCTGGGTTTTTGTAATGGATTCCGCTGGGTTCTTCGCTGGATTTTTGGATGCACATNTGTGTGTCCTCCTGTTTCGCTGGGTTTCTCTAACAGGTTTCGCTGGGTTTTTGTAATGGATTCCGCTGGGTTCTTCGCTGGATTTTTGGATGCACATTCAAGCATGTGGTTTCGCAGGACAATAACCATAGGTCGCATTTCGCTGGAAATTACCATGTGGATCCCGGTTTTCTCTGTGGCTGATGGATAGGGTATAATAAGGAACCCCCAAAATAGTATTGGTAATTATTTAGGCCCCAACATTACGCCGGTTACCGGGCTTCAAGGGAAATGCTGCGCAGCAAGCGGCCCCTCTGCAGAAAGCACGACCACCCGCTCCATGATGATCGGATTCCTCGGTCACTTCAGAAACCTCTCAAACTCCAAACCCACGGCACCCAAAGAAGCAAACCACTGAACCTTCAAACCCTTAATAACCCATAGCCCTCCAAGAAGTCCTGAATACAAAAGCAGTATAAGAATCCAAGATTCAACAACCAAACCCAGCACTCCGACACTCCAGTGACTAAAGTCCTAAATGCCTCAAAGATAATACAACCCCAAGCCCTAAAAACCCTGAACCCGAACGGAACCCTTCTACGACACTAGAGACCCCCTTCAAGGAATGTTTCCCCAAAATGGAAGCCCATGAAAGCTAAACTACAAAAACAGCCAAGCCAAAAATCCGGACCCTACACGACTGGTATAGGGGCCGTAATAATTAGAATGGTACACATACACGTACACCTTTACAGGGTAGTCTTTTAAATTGGTAGATAAGTGAAGGCGGAGGGGTCAGGGGCAGAATACACAGGATGTGCACCAAAACTGATAGATAACTGGGGGGGGGGAGGGGGTACATGCGGATGTATATGTGTTTGCATGGTGGATGTATACCTATGTTTCTACTTTCGTATATTTTCCTCTTTATTCATACTAATTTCCATCTTGCTAACTATATCTACATACTATGTTTGTATGGTGTATATATCTATTGCTATTGCTGTCGTTATCAACGTTCGTATTCTCACTAGTACTGTTGCTTGTACTACTTCTACTACTACTACTACTACTACGACTACGACTACGACTACGAAGACGACGACTACTACTACTATAAAATACTATCGTTACTACTACTACTACTGCTACTGCGACTCTACTACTACTACTACTGCTACTACTACTACTACTACTGCTGCTACTACTACTACTACTACTACCACTGCTACTAGTACTACTCCTCCTGCTGCTGCTGCTACTGCTACTCCTCCTACTACTACTACTACTACTGCTACTACGACGACGACTACTACGACTACTGCGACTACTTCTACTACTACTGCTGCTTCTACCACCACTACTAGTACGACTACTACTAGCAATTATAATGATATTGACTACTACTACTACTACTACTACTTCTACTTCTACTGCTACTTTTACTTCTACAACAACTACCACTACTACTACCACGACCACTACCACTACAGTACCACTACTACTACTACTAGTTTTGGTGCTACGACGACTACTACTACTACTGCTGCTACCACTACTACTACCACCACCACCACGACTACTACTACTACTACTCGTGCTGCTGCTGCGTCTGCTACTGCTACTGCCACTGCCACTGCCACTGCCGCGACTACTTCTACTACTACTACTACCACTACTACTGCTACTGCTGCTTCTACTACTACTACTATTATTATTATTGTTGTTGTTACCCTGTTTATTTTTTCTTAACATAATATCTAATATATGCTGGTCTTACTTTATTATCATTATTGTAGAAGCCGTCTACGACGACGATGTGCAATTTTCTATGCCAGCCTGGCTCTTAGCCTTGCTGCAGCCTGGCAGGCCAAGGCAGTTAAATTCCGTCGCAAACGAAACACACAATACACTATGGCTGGGTGCTACTGGCTACAGGAAGCTGTTGATAATTTCGGCGTGCCTGCCTTTCCGCAAAACCCTCAAACTGAAGCCTGGACTTTTTATCTATGAACCAGCAAACCTGCGAAAGGTGGCTCGGGTTGCAGATGCTGAGTAGGGTCTCGGGTTTAGGATTGAGGGTTTTAAGGCTTTAGCTGGCGACCAGAAGCTACCTTCAGCTTTAGCAACACAGCTACTTTGCATCTGCGGCAACGTGCATATTCATGTACTATGATAACCAATTTGGCGGTGCAATCCAAAACGGCAAAAGCCCAAAGCGCAAAGACTGTCAAGGTCAGGCAAGTCTCCGCTTGCTGACACTGATTCGACAACCCGTCACACGTGTCATCTCTTGCGCATGCATGCCACCGGTTCCCAGCAGACTGCTCACAGCCGAGCTGGGAACGACCATCTTGCCTCGCTCTTACAAAGATTTCAGGATTAGCAATGAGGTTTGAGGGTTTACGGCCTTTAGGGAGTCCAATGGGTTCGGGGAGCTGACGCCGTGGTTGGAGACAGACCTTGAACGTGATGACTTTTATATGAGCACCCCCCGCCTTTAATCACACAAAGGGAACACAGGCAGCCAGCTTGAAACACACAAGCCACCAGCACCACCAACAAGAATAACCAAGAAACCCTAACCTTGTGAACCCTCAACACATATAAGCGCTAGGATTTGGGGGACCCTTGGGGATATAGACCCTCTCGATAAGGTCCCTTTTAAGAGAGCCAAAAGTAGGGTTAAGAAGGCCCCCCTTTGGAGGGGTCTCCCTAATACTACCTAGAGGGTCATACCCTGCCCCTTTTTTAGGATACCTAGGTTTATGGTTAGGATCTCTTATATGGAATCTTGGGTACCTTAAAAAAGGGGTAGGGTATGAGCCTTTAGGTACTTAGGAACATATCAGGTCAAGCTTCGGCTTCAGAAGCTGTACCGGCCGGTTGAAGGGTTCAGGGTTTAGGGCTTGGGAATCTTGTGGTTTCAATATTTAGGGTTTAGGGTTTAGGGAATTTAGGGACATAGACGTCGGAGTTTTTGATTTTGAGGATTCAGGGTTTAGGGTCCAGGGCTTCGAAACTTCGATCCAGGGGTTTAGGGTATACCTTAAGCCTGAAGAACCTACCTTTCTAAGGACTTATATAAGGAAATCATAATAAGGAACCCTAAAAAGCTAGGTTCTTCAGGGTTAAGGTAGGGTTTGGGGCTCTGGGGTTTTAAACTGGACTTTTGAATGGAACTATTTGTCGCCGTTCCCGGGAAGCACCAACTTAAACTGCACACTCATCTTCTATAATCAATGGAATTTCGATTAATTTTGGTTGTGGTTGTTGTCGGTTGTTGCACTGTTGCCGTTGGTGTTTCGCTGTCGGTGCTTGTTGTTGCTGTTGTTGTGGTTTTCGTTTAGTGTTTAGTAAGGTCTAGCGCATCGGTTTAGGGTTTCGGGTGTAGGCCCGGGACTTAGACATAAAGCAATTGTAGCATAATGCCCTGAAGAAGCATTTACAATACGCTCTCCAAGCCTCTGAAACATTCTTGTAAATCCCATCCAAACTCCACAGTTTCCAAGTCCCCCCTAAATTTATAGGGCTTTAGGGCCTTTTGGTATCAAAACCTTAAAGAAGGACTACTTGGAGCCTTATAAAGAACCTTAACGAAGGACTACATGGACCCTGAGAGAACCCCTGTCGCAGTAAAGATTTGAAGCCTGAGGATACCCGATAGTTCTTAAGACCCCAATAAAAGTAGAAAGGGGGAAACCAAGTAGGCCCCCGAATCTCTGTTTTTAAAGCCCTTGTTTGTAAACAGCCTACCGGGTCATGTCCCCCCTAAAGTAACCTCTAAAGATACCAAGACAATAAGCTGCCCTAAACGCAACACACCAAACTCTAAACTCAAAGCCCCAGGGGCCCCATACTCACAACTCTATACCCAAACCCTGAACTGTCTCAACCCCGTAAACACGACATCCTATGCCGAAACCCTGAACCCTAAACCCTAAACCCTCATTGAAGCTCGAAGGGCAGATGGTGAACGCGCTCTGCTGCCCAAGATCTTTCATCCTCGCCGTAGTTCAGGGGTTTAGGGTTTGCAAGGCTTTAGAAGCTTCAGACTTTGCTCGCATGGATTTGGGGTTTGGAGGTTTAAGGCTTTAGGGCTTTTTTTTTGGGGGGGGGTTCAGTGGGGGTTTAGGGTTTGCAGAAGTTGGGGCTAAAGGTTTTCACGGCTTTAATTTAGAGATTTTAGAATGACTTAGATAGCGGTTCTTGGGGGTTTGGGGCTTGGGAGTTTTCGTGTTGCAGCTTACAGTAGAAGCCCAAAAGTTGGAAACCCAATAGCCTCAATCCTGTTTCCAACTTTATGGGGTTTACTGTAAAGGGTTTCGAGCTTAATATAGGCTCCTAAATAATTACCAATACTATTTTGGGTTTCATATACAATTATAGCATAATGGTCCCCAAAACCCTATTCTAATTATTAAGGCCCCTATACTAAACCCCCATTATACCCCTTATAGCAATCCTTATAGACCCCTTTGAAGGAACCCTTTCAAGGGAACCCCTATTCTAATGATATTAGGGGCGCAGGGTATAGGTTCAGGGCTGAGTCTGTTTGTTTGTTTGTTTGTTTGTTTGAGGGTTTAGGGTTTAGGGCTTAAGGTTTAGGGTTTAGGGTTCCCTAAACTGGGTTCTGATTGCGGAACTTAATTTAAATTAATTTTAACTTACTGGAATAAGGGAGCACTAGTATTTACTAAAAATCCCTACCATGGTGACTTGAATCAAATTCCTTAACCAGAACCCAGTAAACCTAAACAGGTAAGCACGGTGGGTCTGAATTGCGGCTCACCGGTATTGCTGCCCGGAAAACATGTTCATTGCGGACTCTTGCAATCGGGGTTGAGGGCTTGTAATGTAGGAACCTGATTAAGAGACCTTGCCCCTTTATTAGGGTTCCTTATATGAAACCTACTAATTTTGGGGTTTAGGCCCAGGGTTTCTTAATCAGGTTCCTACACTAATTAGGGAACTTTTCGGACTCTTATATCCACGGTTAGGTTTGAGGGCCTTTGGGATCAAGGCGCAGGACAGGGATAATCAGGGACTCCCTGAAGAACCCGCAGACAAAGAAATGCTTCTAGGCTAACTGCGCGATGTGCAGGTTGCGTTCGTGACCATGCGCTCTGGCTGGTCTAGCCTTCAAGACTTAGTTACGGGCCATGAAGTAGACGGAGCATGCAGAATACAAAGAAGTATGCACACGTCGGGTGACCGTGAGCTTTGGGAAATCCAGGACAAGATCAAGGGAACAAAGCAGAGCCAATCTGGAAATGGGAGTTTCCGAAAATTGGGGGGGGGGGGGGNGGGGGGGGGGGGGGTATTTTGGGTCCTTATAGTAAGGATCCTACTGTTTAGGGTACAAAATAAGGGTCCCCGATTTTCGGCAACTCCCAAATCAATGCCGCCCCGTGGCAGCGTGATCACCGTCTGGATGCACTGCAGCAATGGTCCAATACGCGGTGCGGTGATCCTTGACATCTAACATCCCTCAGTGTCCCGCGACTTTCCTGATGTCCAATGTACAGTTCCCGCTTTTGATAACGGAATTTATACGTCTACGTAGAAGGAAATAGCTTCAATGCAGCTTCAACTGTGAATATATGGAGCCAAAAATGAGCTAGTTAGAACCAAACACTCACGGAATTGAGACACCTCAACTTGTAACTTTGCTGCAAATTGCAGGAGAAGTTAAACGGAGGCTTGAGTCCTGCTGCTTCACAAAGTCAATCCAACCCCCTGAATCCCAAACCCTAAACCACCTAAAAACATAAACAAAGGCCCTGCAATTGCAATGAGACTGTCCAACCGGTCTGAACCCTTACCGCTTGCTCATGTAGGAGCCTGAACCATTGAAGTTCGTTCCATTTTACGGTGAAGGGTCTGTGAAGGGTTCTAGACGCGGTATTGCAAATTTACCACTACGAGAGTTTTTGATGAGGGCCTCAATAATACGGACTCTAGAGAGATACGATTACAATTAATGACACCGTAGGCCCCGCTGGGCTCGGAAGCCTAAACCGAAAACTTCCGCCCTAGCAGCACCAGCCCAGTATCCTTGCGCCAGAAGCCCGTAAACACTTACACTTTAAAACCCTCAGTGAGAAATCCTAAGCCCTAAGTCGCACACACTCTCCATCAGATTGTAAAGCCTGAACCTACAAGATCGCTTCTAAAGCCTTTCAGCCCCTTTCACAAAGCCCGAAACATAAAGCCTAAAGCCTTGAACTCAAGATCTCGGCCGCCAACACCGCCCAAAACTATATCTTCTTTTGTAGGGAGTAGGTCAGGTCCTTGCTCATTAACCCAAATCCTGAACCCCTCGTGAATCCCTAACCTTAACCCAAAGCCCTAAACCCTACACTAAAGCTTTAAGTTCAAACCTCTCATGCCAGCCCAGGAGCACCAGCATACGGTCTTCCGTACCCGGGAAGAGAACACAAGCCCCCGAGAGTTGCACCTCTCTGAGTTTAGGGTTTCAGGATTTCGGGTCTACGGAGTGGAGGGAGTCTGGATTTTAGGATGTTTAGGGTTTAGGTTTCTTTTCGGGCCCCTTTTTGAAGGAGTTAGGGTCTTTAGGCTTGAGGGCTCTGGCTCAAAAGAGCTTTGGGAGTTGGGTTCAGGATGTGGGTTCCTTCCTTTACCCTGAGGGTCCATGTAGCCAAATGGTCCCCTTTAAGGGCACTATAGGGTTCTATAACAGGGTCCCCTTTAAAGGTACTAGAAGGTTCTAGAATAGGGTCCCCTTTAAGGGTCCATGTAGCCAAGTGGTATATACTTTGTTGGCCTTAGAGTACTCCATATATAGGTACATGGGCACAAAGTATAGAATATTCGGGTACATGGAGGGTTACAGGAAGCTTTGGCGCCAAAAGGGTTCTAAAGGGGCCTCCATAGGATGCTCCTGAGCCCGAAGCCAAAAAAGATCATCCAAGAAGCCTAACGCAATGGACCTTTGGGGTTCAGGCTACAGAGGGTTTAAGCTTCCTACAAGGATACAGTACTATAGGGGATGGGATCTATAAGTGTTACTATAATAAGGCTTCTATAAGGGATCTAAAGGACCTTTTGGCAGCTTGGGGAGCATCGGAGGCTCGGGAAGTAGCATCGTGGGAGCTCCAGACAAGAAGGGACCTTGAAGCAAAACAGCCCTAGCTTGTGTTTAGCGGTCTCGCAGTTGCGCCAAGCCCGAAACCCCAAACCTGAACTCGTATTAGTAGGAGCCTTTGTAGTATAACTTAGGCAGCGGCCTTACTGCAGGTTTGGAGTGTAGGGTTTATGGGGCTGACGACTGGGATCCTTCGTAAAGATGACCGCTGGCATTGCAAGGAAGCCATAATCCTTCTTGGAATCTTGGGTCCAATCCCACAGATGCTGAAAACCCCTAAACCCTAAACCCTATGAAAGCCCAGGCACAGTAGTGCATGTTACTTCTTCGACTCGAGCAAGAGTCTTTCCACCCTTGCCCAGCAACGCCCCACCGAGATGGCGAGGAACAAGCAACTTGCAACTGAACCACTCCTGGGTTCAGGGTTTAGGGTTTCGGGTTTAGGGTTGGGGGTTCAGGGTCTGGGGCTCAGGCGTTAGAGCTTGCCTGGCTTGGATTCGGGAAGGGGAGGTTCGTGTTTAGCTCTACGTTCTGATGATTCTGATTTCACCAGTTAGCGGGTGGGCCCTGTCTCAAAGTACATCTTTGTGGGATTGTCTGTTGCCCAAAACTACCAGCCCGAACCCGACGAGGGTGCAGCAAGAAACGCAGCAATGTAGGGTCGCTTTCTTTCAAAAGTTTGTGGCGGCATATAAAAATCGCTACTTCTCTGAGAAACTTACGGCTTAATTCTCTAAGGACTATATACAGGGGTGCTCTTACTCATCATTCAAACGCCTTTATCACGAGTCCTGACCCGAAATCCCAGGCCGAGAAACCTGGAATAGAGGTTTGAACAATCTGTAAGGAGGCTCTAGGAGTTTAGGGTTTGGGGTTTCGGGTCGGGTTCCTCCTGCAATACATCAAAACAATGTTCTACTCATTCAAACCTCTAGCCTCTGTCCCTGGGGCTCCAAATAGCCCAGAGTAGGCTCTACTCAGAGACTTTAGATCCAGAAGCAGGTATACTCGGAGCTCTGGGGTATGTTACGGTATATTCCAACCTTGCAGCCTAAGCCCCGTATCAGATACACCAATTGCATGCTCAGATACTGGCTTGCTCACAGGCGATTCGCCCATTTCCGGACTTCCGCCCATATTCGGAAAAGCCTTCATAGATACCGGCTGCTCCTCTTTTGGGCTTGGTGGTCTGCGGCTTTGGGTCTAGGCTGAAGGGTATAGGTTTTCGGCTACAAAACTTTGTCGTTTAGATAGCAAGACTGACCCCCGCAGCCTCGCCAAGACTTGACATTCGCAATCCCAAGCCGCAACGCCCTAGATTTGGGTTCTTGTTCGGGTCTACAGGTTTATAATCTGAGGTTGACAGGGTGCTTCAAACCCGCAAACCAACAAATGCCGAACGGATTTAATCAAAGCCAACACCCTCCAATCAATGTAACACGCAAAACACAAGGCATAAGAAAAAAACGGCAAAGCATGGCCGTCCTCTCTCCAGAGCGTATACGCAACAGTCAAGAGTCGACTGTGCGTCCGATTGGAGAGATGAGAAGGAGAGGTTGTCAAGTTTGCTGCGCAGATTTTTGCCAGGAAAGCAGGATATATGATGCAGTATGTATGCATGTGTATATATATATATATAGGTCAACACATTGAACATAGTATGGAAATCTGCGCAGCAAATGTACTACGTACTACGACACAGCGATGCGTTGAAGCACGAAGGCTGCAGAAGGATGCGTGTGGGCGCGCCTTCAGATGCAACGCACGGCTTGGGAGTTGAGATTCTCAGGCCAGTCATCAGCGATGATAGAAGGGCTTGGCTAAAGCATGCAGGTGCTAGATACTTACTCATGGAAGTTACCGCACTTACTGCTTGCAGGTCTAGGTATGCTCTAGATTCTAGGTGCACGTACATGTGCAAAAACAGGAACACGAACATGCGTACATGCATGCATTCGTTCACACCTATGCATATATGTACATACATATACATATACATGTACATGTACCGATAGATATGTGTACTTTTTACATGCATACGTCCATACATACATACATACATACATACTATAATATATGCATACATAAACAGGCACACACTATATATGCCTACATATGCATATATGCATACAACATTCACTTCCTCACTCAGGTACTGACTCGCTTCCTTAAACTACTGACTTGCTTACTTACCTGCTTACTTACTCGCATACAAATATTAATCGTGCATACATTAAAGCATACGTGCGTACATAGATTCTTAGGTGCGTAGATACATACGTACATAAGTACATACACGCACAGAGACATATGCATACATTACACTCCGTTAATTACATTACATCACATGCCCTCAACGACCCTACCCTGCGCTACATTACAATCCAATACTTCATATTACCTTACATGACACATACCGCTCTCTCACTCTCTCTCTCTCTCTGCCTCTCGTTGTCCCCGTCTATCCGTACATGTATCTATATATGTACAAATACGCATGTGCGAACATGTACAATTGTGCACGGTAACTAACACACATGTCGAAGTATTGGTGAATGTACGCATGTATGCATGTAGGTATGTATGTATGTATGTACGTATGTATGTATGTATGTATGTATGTATGATTGATTGAAAGTATGTATGTATGTATAAATGTATGAACGTATATGTGTATATATGTACGTAGGGGATGTCCGCATACATGCTTGCATGCATGCATATTTGCGTGTATGTGTGCATACGTATGTATGTGAATGTATGTATATGACAGTGTGCGACATCTGTATATATATAAGTGTGTATATATATATACACATATATGTATTCAGATAAACAAACTGATACAGACAAGCACAAATTGGCTCATCAACCAATAACCGACCAGCAGCTGATATGAACTAATACAGGGGCCTTTGTTGTTAGAATAGGATTTTGGCGCCCATTATACTATAACTATTTTTCAGGAGCCCCCAAGATAGTATAGGTAACTATTGAGGCCCCTTTCCTAAACCCTTAACCCTAAACCCTATTATAGATCCCTTAAAGGGAACCTTTAGTGCCCTAAACCCTAAAGAAATGGAACCCTTCCAGAACCCTTATGGATCCCTTGAAGGAACCCTTTAAGGAACCCTTAGCTATGTTCTTTAATTAAGGGGTATTGAAATGGGGCTCTCTCGGTGTCCAGGGTGTAGGAGGTCTAAGGCTTGGGCACCCAGGGAACCCTAACAGATTTTTCTTGGAGGGTCTTTAGGGGACTTAGTAAGTAGGTAGTAAGTAGACTTATAAGTATCCTAAAAGGGACGCTAATTGGGGTTATGGTACTTATAAGTCCTTAAAATAACCAGTTACTAAGTCCCCCGACCCTCCAAGTAGTAGCCTCAATAATGAGTATTGGGCTTTGGGGGTATATTCCGGTAATTATTCAAGCTTCTATACTACCAAAACGTGGCCGGAACTCAACAAAACCCTGCATCGATACCCTAAACCCTAAACCCCCAAACCCTAAACCCGATGGATCTTAGGGTCGCGACTCCAGGAAGTAGCGCTGTGCCTTCTGGGTCAAATGGCTCCTGAAAAATGCACGTCCGTGGAGGTTCCGAACTGCGGTCTCGGTTTAGGGGTTAGGGTTCAGGGTACATGGTTTAGGGTTTAGGGTTCGGGGCTTAGGGTTTAGGGACACATGCTGAAAAAGTCCTCTGACAACCCTACTTGTCATATTCATGGGTAGTTATGGGCCATAATATTTGCCGTACTTATAGCCCCGCTTATGATTCCCATGAACCTCCAAGTAGATCCTAAACCCTAAATCCCCATAGAAGCCGTACATGAACCCACTCTTTAAAGGAACCCGTTTAAACCCCAAATTCAAACAAACCCCTTGCATCCCAAGGCTACAAACGAACCCAACCAGGGCCATAGTCTCGTCAAGGGATGAATCTCCCAGCCCGGAGTCGGTAAAGCTTGCCGCCTTGGGGTTTATAGCGTGGAGGTTTACGTGTTAGGGTTTGGGGTTTAGGGTGTAGGTTTGGGGTTTGGGAGCGCAGGGTTTAGCGCTTAAGGTTGGGGGTTCATGGCTCGGGGTGTAGGTTTTTCTGCTCCTATCGACAAGGCCTTTCAACACCCTGCGACGCTGTCACTGTCCTCTACAAGCGTGACAACCATGAATCCCAAAGCCCCAACAACTGCCCAAAGCCCCGACACCAAAACCCAGACCCCACCCAAGCATGGCTTTCGAAACTGCGAGTCCTGGTCACCGGATCCATTCTTTATGTCTGTGAGAAGCCTGCACCGTGCACAGGGAGTAGGTTGTCCGGGTTCTGGGGTGTGTGAATTCAAGGGCTCAGAGGCTGCCTGCTTGGAAATGGGTAGGGGTAGTTTCGTAGGGTTCGTAAGTCCGGCTATAAATGCCCTCTTGGACTCTCTCAGTTATTGTAAGTGCATCTACTTCATATCTATTGCTCCTGATACTCGCAGTAGTTCAGACTCGTATGCACTTGTACATACTTACATCTAGCAGCTAGCAGAAAGGGCCTTGATGATCAGGACAGGGTTTGGGGTACAGTATATTCGAGTTAAGTTCAGAAACCCCACAGAATAGCATTGCTAAGTATCCCGGCACCTACCAAGGCAAGCAGCAAGAACCTCTTTCAACCACAGATCAATGCTGCGGTGAGTTTTCAATCAGTGGGGAGCTCTACCTCAATACAAAGCTGATCTGTAGGTGGAACCCTGATCCTTAAATAACCCTACTTGGAGGTTCATGGGTAGTTTTCAGTGAGGTTTATAAGTCCCCCAATACGGGTTACAACTATAATTAGTTACCCTACTTATAAGCCCACGTGTAACTACCCATGAGCCTCCAAGTAAACCCTGGGTTCATATTTAGAACTCTATAAGGTAATCCCAAAAAGGACCTACTTTGGGGCCTATGGGTAAGGGAACCCATAAGGGACTCCTACTCTCTGCGGTTGTAAACACCCCTGGCCTCCGACTTGTGGCACTGGTCACGAGAAGATGCGGCTGAGGGCCCAAAAGTGCGTTCGGCGGACATGAAGATCCCCAGGAGCGGTTTAGGGTTTAGGGTTTAGGGCTGATATTGAGGAACTTCCCATAAGGGACAATGTACCCAAATAGTATATACTTTGTCCTTAAAGTACTCCCTATATAGGTACATTGGGCCCGAAGTCTATACTGTTTGGGTAAATGGACCCTTAGGGTTCAGTAAAGTGCCCGGATTGAGGTTTGGTTTAGGGCTTCAGGGTTTAGGGATTTAGGGTGAAGGGTTTTGGGATGGGGGTCTGAAAGGAGTTTGTATGTCGCAGGTGGTCTAGGAACTACGGTTTGGCCCCAGCAGCAAACCCCCCGAAAGTCCAAAAACCGCTATGTTTCCGAGGTAAAACCCTGAAGGCCTTCACCCCAAAAGCCTTGCAGCCTACTAGATGGGCCTTCTCTTTTATCATAGGGTTTTGGAGATAATATACTATAGTTACAATAAGGAACCACCAACATAGTATTGGTAACCACATTAAGCCCTTCATACGTCAAGCGCAACAAAAACCGGAAAGCGCAGGCACTTGTTTACGAAATGTGATGCTTTGACAATTTGAAGCTGTCCGACTTGGTGACCCCACATCTGCTAGCACAGTCTCCAGACCTGCTCTTGTGAAGGAATTTATCTTAAGCTACCATAGTAGTGGCGATCTGTAACAAGCGATGCGGTTTTTCGTATTATGGGAATAAGGTTGTACTCCTTACCAAGTACCGTGTATGGGTTTGGTGGATCCGTGTTTTCGGGTATGCTCTTGTAGTGTCATAACAGCGGAGCTGCACTGCAATTCCTAGCGGCTGCTGGACAACTCCTACATAACCTTCAGTTAAAGCGTATAAATCCCGAAATCACTAAGGCCAGCCAAACGTTCCTGACTAGATGCAAGCAATGCTGGACAAAACCACCCAAGGGACACTGAAATTCCCTGAACCCTGTGGCAACCCCAGCCTGACCGCACCCTAAGGTTTAGGGTTTAGGGTTTAGGGTTTACTTGGAGGGTCGGGGGACTTAGCAACTGGTTTTTTTAGGGACTTATAAGTACCATAACCCCAATTAGGGTCCCTTTTAGGGTACTTACAAGTCTACTTACTACCTACTTACTAAGTGCCCCGACCCTCCAAGTAAGGTTTAGGGTTTAGGGTCATGAATTTAAGGTATATTCGTTAATTGAGGGGTTTTGGAGTCTCTGGGAATGCCTACAACTCACCATGGCAAGGAAAATCCTGGCTCATCATGATTAACAGCCACAGCACAGAGTGGTATGAGTCATGAGTCATGACGCACACTCGAAACCATGCAAACTCAAGCCTGATGCAACATGAGTGATACTAGTCCGGATGTACAGTAGAAGCCAGAAAGTTGGAACATCATTATCCTCATTCCCTTAAGGTAAAGTATAGGAGATCCCAGCACTAATCGTCCTAAATCCATGTTCCAACTTTCTGGGGTTCACTACAATTGTCAGCACGAAGAGCCCGATCACCAGCAATATGTCTATGAAACCAGCCCATCAAAGAACTCAAACACCCATCAAGATCGATAGCTTCAGCTATGCCAGTTTATTGTGGCAGTATTGAAAGAATTGCCTTGACTCTGAAGCCGTAAATGATTCAACCATGAAAAGAATCAAGCGAAGCATGCAACCACAGATAACATAACCGGCTTCAACTCGCAAAGGCTCGAACATAGGAATCAGCTTCACGTAAGAAGAAGAAGAACTGCTTGCAGGTATACCTAGATAAGTGGGCTGTGATGTTGATGGTGAAGGTGATGGCTACGGTTATGCTGCCAATGACAACGAGAATGATGGCTATGTCAATGTGTGATTGACAAGGAAGATGAAGCTAGATAATGTGGGAATATTATAAGTGGCGATGGGGCCTTAGAGCACATTAATAGCATAGTTCTACTAAGACACCCTATAAGGAGCAATGCTTCCTTGGAGTATGTAATGGCCCCTAAACCCTAAATCCTAAACCCCTAAGCATAGTTCGACTAAGAACCCCAAAAGAAATTGAGGCCCAACCGCCCTGAACCCTCCAGTCGCTGGGTCGGTCCCTATGCGGACACCCAAAAGGCCACATCTTCATTAGTCCCGGTTTAGGGTTGAGGAGTTAGGGTTCAGGGGTTTAGTCTAGACCCCCCTTAGAGCTATAATTATAATAAACCACTATGTTGAACATTCTCTTGGGTCTTATATGAACAAAAATTTTAAAACAAAAAACTAACGAGACTACAGTAGTAAGGCCCCTAAAACCTAAAACCCTAAAACCCTAAACCCCTAAAACCCTCAAGCCCTAAACCCCTAAAGCCCTAAACCCCTACGGTTGATGATATAAATCCTGCATAACCTATAATAATAAGGAATATACCATACTTGCTATAGTCTAGGGTCATTAAGGTAATGCAGGATATATATCATCAACAGTAGGCCCCTAAACCCCAAAACCCTAAACCCTAAAACCCTAACAGTCCTAAACCCCTAAAACCCAATAAACCCTAAAACCCTAAACCCCCAAAACCCCTAAAACCCTAAACCCTAAAAGCCCTAAACCCCTTAAATACTAAACCCTAAAACCCTAAAGCTCTAAACCCTAAACTCCCTAAACCCTAAAACCCATAGGCCCTAAAACCCTAAAACCCTGAACCTCTAGGTTCCTATATTGCGCAGAAGATGCTCCTCATCCTCGTGGCTTCTGCTCCCTCTGCCTTTGCCGCCCTTCCTGCTTGGAGGTTCAGGGGGTAGTTATAAGGGCTCCTTTAAGGGTCCCTTCACAGGGATCTATAGGGATTCTATAAGGGTATAGGGTTTAGGGCCTACTTGGAGGTTCACGGGTAGTTATAAGCGGGGTTCTAGGGTTCTGTTAGGGGTTCTATGGGGTTTAGGGTTTAGGGTAGTTCCTACTTACAACTACCCATGAATCTCCAAGTGGAGTCTGCTGAAAGGAACTACTACAGGGGCCAAATTTAAGAATAGGGTAGAGGGTTGCTTTAAAGGGATTACTATTTACTATAACGGCTCTATAAGGGTTCTATAATATAGGGGCCTTAAAAAATAGAATAGGGTTTTGGGGCTCATTATACTATAATTATAGTAAGGAACCCCCCCAAAAAAGTAGTGTAGGGTTATTATTTGAGCCCCTTGAGTAGCCGAAGCCCGGTGAAAGGGCTGCTACAAGGGTTCCTGTCGGCTGGGGCTTTAGGGTTGGGGAAGCCTAGAGGGTTCAGCTTTATTCAGGGTTTAGGGTTTAGGATTTAGGGTTTAGGGTTTAGGATTTAGGGTTTAGGATTAAATAAGGCCCAAAGGCTCCATTTAGTCATATAGTATATACTTATACCCTAAAGTACCCATATAGGAACCCCTGCAAGGCCTAAGTATATACTATATGGGTACATGGAGCCTTAGGGAGGGTTGCTGGAGGGAGTAGGGCTGAGGACTCAGGACTTCGGGTGTAAGATGTAGGGTTTCGCGTGTGGGATCCGGGAAGCGCTATTCTTTGCGCTGGCATTCACTGTTGCAGGGGCTTGGAGTTCATGTTGAAAGTATGGCTCTTCAGCGTTGTGGAGCTTCGTTTAGTAATTAGAAGAGGGATTGGGGAACATTACACTACAATCATCATGAGGAACTTTAAGCTGTTGTATTATCAGTTATTTGACTTCTATTCCCACATTACCGGCATACCGGGGGTGGGGTCTGAGAGTTGTCACCTAAACCCCAAACCATGTTCCACAGCCCTGTGCTGCAGCTTCATGCTTCTATTCGCAGGGCGTTCTCACTCTTCTGGCGTTGGTAAGCCACAGAACCCCAACCTGCACGCCTGAAGCCCCGAAACCCTCAAACCTATTAATATAGGGGCCTTAATGATTAGAACAGGGTCTTGGGGTCTATTATACTATAATTATACTAAGATGGTCTGGGTAATTTCCTTCGGCACCTACAGTACTAACAAATCTGAGCCTGCCACCCACCACACCTAAACGGCAAGCCTCCCAACCCCAACCCTACAGCTCCTCCCAGAGCCTCCAAAACCCCTTAATTAAGGAATATACCTGAAATCATATAAGGGAACCTATATAATAATTTAAGGTATATTCCATAATTAAGGGGTTTTGGAGGCTCTGGGCTTAACTCAACAATCTCAAAGACCTGAAAGCCCGGAACCCATGGCATCAATGAATGCATCTGTGGTTCATATCCTCTAAACATCCCTAAAGCCTACACCCCTGAAACTCTAAAAAATAAAATCCCCCTTTCCGAATCCCTAAACCCTAAATCCTAAAACCCCAAAAAACAAAATCCCCCCACTCCGAATGCCTTCGTAAAGCCCCTTTGTGGACCTAACATTCGGCCCTTCTAACCCGGGTCTGGGCCTTTGGGCCATGGCTGGCACTGGCCAGAGGTGTACTACAAGCTCACTTTAAGGGTTCCTTTAAGGGTTTAGGGTTTAGAGTTTATTTTTTAAGAGTCTATCAGGCCCGTAAGGTTTTTGTGTAAGGCTTAGGCTTTGAGTGGCTAGGCTGGGTTTAGTGCTTTGGGTGTTAGGGTTTAGGGCTTGGCCTTTGAAACAGGGCTTGGGATATTGTACATGAGGCTTGGCGTGGGGGGTTTAGGATGATTGCTATAAGGTTTGGAATATAATATGTGGTCTCTGGTTTCCTAGAGTTGCGGAGTTTAGGTCTGGGTCTACCCAGAGCCTCCAAAACCCCTTAATTAAGGGAATATACCTTAAATTATAATAGGATCCCTTATATGAGTTAAGGTATATTCCTTAATTAAGGGGTTTTGGAGGCTCTGGGTTGGGGGCTTGGGGTGAGTACTGTACCACTGTACGGAAGATAAGAATGCTCGCTTCTGGAAGACTTAGGCTTGGCCTCCTGCTGTCCCAGAAAGGTTAATCCTAAATAGCCCAAACCCTAAACCCTAAATCTTAAACCCTAAATCCTAAATCCTAAACCCTAAACCGTGGCTTTCTTGACGTGAAGACTGCTAGCCTATGGGAATTCTGAGCTGTAGGGGGCACTTCGACTGCACCTGCCTGTCTTCTGCCGCTCTTGTGTATCGCTTGTGCTGGAAAGGCTGGGCTCGGTCCGATAATTAAACTTAGGATTCAGGGTTTAGGGGTTTAAGGGTTTAGGGGTTTAAGGGTTTAGGGTTTAAGGGTTTAGGGTTTAGGGCCTTTCCTACGGGGTCCAAAACCTACCTCGTTCGGGTTCCTTATTTGGATTCCAGAAAGAGTTCCTCAGGTTTTCTTGGGCCTGCAAGTACCTATAGTTAGCCCCAAACCCTGCAGAGTAGTAGGTTATGAGTCCAAATTAGCTCTGGGGTATAACCCTAAACCCTAAACAGTATAACCCTTGGATCATCAGGTAAGGCCTAAGCCCGAAAGCCCACCACAAGGGAGAGGATGCCAAAAAGCCTATAGAACTATGCCGTGAAACCTTTGGCGGTTTAGGGTTTAGGGGTTTAGGGGTTTAGGGGTTTAAGGGTTTAGGGGTTTTAGGGTTCAGGGTTTAGGGCCTTGGGTTTAGGGCTGAGGCGGGAACTGAAGCGCTAGTCTCAAGTTGGTGTTGACTCGCTCATGAGGCCTGAGTCTTTCGCAGCTCCTCCGACAATAATTATGGCGACCAAAGCTTGGATAAGCGCAAGCTAGGCTTTACTGGTGTGGGTTTAGGACTTAGGGTCTAGGACTTAAGGTGCAGGGCTTCGGCTAAAAAGCCTAACTCTGTCAGCCCAATCAGACACACCATTGAAGCCCTACACAAATCAAGCACCCATCTAGCCCTGAACCTCTGAACCTGTGGATCCCCCTTCTGGGTTGTTGTAGACAGGAGGATCCATGCTAAAATTCTGCTAAAATCCTGAACCCTTAACCAAACAACCAATCACCAGCTAATCAAGCTCTCAATGAAACCCCACCTCCCTAAAGCCAACCTAAACCTTCAAACTTACTCTCCACAGGGCCCGAGAAAATAAATTGATTACAAACCCGAAACCCAAAATCCTGCAAAAAAACCTGTAAGCCCCGACACCCTGCGACCTCAATCCCCGGCATTCAAACTCTGAATGCTCGAGTCTGAAGCCGTCAATGCCCCAAATACACGCACACACATACATACATACATACGTACGTACGTACATACATACATACATACACACCTACACACATACACATACACGTACACGTACACATACGCACACACAGACACATGCACATTGCACATACACATACACAATATGAGTATACCCATGGCCATGCCCGTACCCATACACATATGCAAATACATATACATATACAGATACGGATACAGATACAAATGCAGATACATATAGATACACATACACGTAGACATAGACATATCCTTATCCATATGCCTATACACATACACCTACATATACGTTTACGTATACATATACATGTACACATGTACATACACATAAACATATAGCATATGCATGGAAATATATATATATATATATATAGATGTACGTACACATATATACATACATATATATATTAATATATATAATATATATATATAATATATATATATATATATATATATACACCGTTTATGTTGTGTAGTTAAACTGTAGAAGCCACCAAAATCTATACCTATGAGCCCTAAACCCTGAACCCGAATAATGTTACTCATAGACCCCAGATACCCGCTGTTTCCACTCGCTCACTTCTTCCTTCGCCCTGCGGTCCGCCGCGCATCGCTGCGAACCCACTCAGTCACCTTTTGGGTTGGGTTTAGGGTTAAGGGTTTAGGGTTTTGGGTTTAGAATTTGGTACCTTTCGGGTTGGGGCCTGCGGAAATTCTGTGCTTTTTCGGACAGGGGTTTGGGCCGCAACCCACAC
The DNA here is from genome assembly GCA_003297005.1 of Symbiodinium sp. clade A Y106. Classification (NCBI taxonomy): domain Eukaryota; class Dinophyceae; order Suessiales; family Symbiodiniaceae; genus Symbiodinium; species Symbiodinium sp. clade A. Next base: position 98,168 of record BGNK01000629.1, read on the forward strand.
CTACCCTGAACATAAATCCTAAACCCTAAGCTCTGCACATATGCCTATGGCATCAACTGAATCTTAGCCTCTTTTCCACGAATCCGGATACCCTTTAAGTCGGAAACATACCCTAAATAACAAGGGATGATCCTTGGTGGCGACGCAGCTTCATGGTACGTTGCTTAAATCAACTCTAAGGGTCCATGTGCCTATCTTTGGCCTTATACTTGGAGGGGGGGGGACTTAGTAAGTAGGTAGTAAGTAGACTTACAAGTACCCTAAAAGGGACCCTAATTTGGGTCATGGTACTTATAAGTCCCTAAAATAACCAGTTGCTAAGTCCCTCAGTTACATGGAAAGGTGTTGAACAGTTGGGCCATCTGGGTGGCTTGCACTTCCATGGACCGACGTTGCTTGCTAGGATGTAGAATAAGGCTTAGTGTTTAGAGTTATATTATGGCCATGTAGAAGCTACGCCGCAAGGACCGGGAAATTCAAAATACTTGGGTGGACGGCCGTGGTGCGATAAGGTGATTCCACCATGATTCTTCGAGGGACCCTACTCACTAATCCTAAACCCTCAACCCGCAACCCTAACCCCTGAACCCTTAACCCTAAACTTTACCCTAACCCTAAACCCTCGACCCTGAACCCCAAACGCCAAACCACAATTTCCCCGTGGCCCGAAAGCAGCGCCTTTCGCCGAAGCTCGGGGCAGCGCTGGCACTCCTCCAAACCTCGGGGTTTCGCAGTGGTTTCGGGGTTTAGGGTCTAGGGTTTGGGGTTTTCGGTTCAGGGCCTTACGGTTTTAGGGTTTGCGGATTTGGGTTTGGGGGTCTAGGGCTTCAGGTTTAGGGGTCGAGGGTCCTAGTTCTAGGTGTGTGCCAACGCCTGTAGGTGCGTGTAAGGGGCTTTCGAACTTTGACATTGGATCATCATAGCTTACAGATCTGCTGCCATGCATACACGTGTGTGTGTGTGTGTGTCTTTGACGAAGGGGCCCCCTTGATCGCTCTCATGGGTTGCCACTATTTATTCAAAGCACCAATACTAATGACACATAGTCAGAACATGGACATCTGAAGAAATCCTGACCTAGGAAGTGTATTCTCGGTACCTACGTTTTGCGATGTAGTCTTTCTCAGTGTCTACCATCCCGCCCTAGATCCTAAACCCTAAAACCCTAAACCCCGAAACCCACAGCCCTGATCTGAACTATCCCAAGCCCCAGGCAAAGTGCAGCGCCAGTGATGGGGCATGTGGCCCCATGGGTTTGGAGCCACCTTCCGAGCATGAAGCGGAAGCAACAACTCAGGTTGAGGTTGAGTGCCGATAAGTGGAGTCTGGCTGAGATCTCCGACCCTCCGCAGCGAATGCAAAAACATATGCAACCAGTTCGAAGTGCTAAAAAAACAAAGTCATGAAACCAAAACACCAGTTCTAACTATCATTAAAGCCCCTGAAATTGAACCGGAATCTGTATCCGGAATCGAATTGAGGCCCCGTGTACTTGTGTCCTGGCTTCGAGGTCGGAGTGCCAAGGAAGATTAAGAAGATATTCATGGTTCATGTTCTGCAATATATGAGGGTTTAAGGTTTCCCCATACATGAGGATGGTGGTCCGGGTTGTACGGGCGATGGTGGCGATGCTAACGACGGAGATTCTGAATCGTCATCTTCTGGACTTTCGGGCTCCGAATTAAGATTTGCGAGTGGCTTCCAATGCAGCACGTTTCTACATGCGGGTAGGGTTCTTACTCACGGCGAGACCCTAAACCCTAAACCCTATAAACCTTACAAAGCCGAAGTCTCAGACACCCTGTAAACGTCATAAGTCTTATAAAAAGCTAAGCCCTGTGAGCCCTAAACCCTCAGTTCGGAGGTTCAGCAGCTCAACCTATAAATCCTATAAACCCGATAAGCCAGATAGCGACCTATACACGCTGTAAACCCCATAAGCCTTACAAACAAGACCATGCCCTACTTGGAGGGTCGGGGGACTTAGTAACTGGTCATTTTAGGGACTTATAAGTACCACAACCCCAATTAGGGTCCCTTTTAGGGTACTTATATGTCTACCTACTACTTACTACTTACTACGTCCCCCGACCCTCCCAGTATAAGCCCCAAACCCTAAGTTCGGCGGTTCAGCACTTGCTGCCATCGGCGAGTGTGGACTCCCCTAAACCCTAAACCCCAAAACCCTAAACCCCTAAACCCGTGAGACTCTGACACCAATGAAACTCAAAAGGGCTTAAGTATTTATAGAAACGGAACTTTATCATACTCCTTTCTCTAGGGTTCCTTTAAGGGCTCCTTTAAGGGTCCCCTAAGACTCCATGTGCCCATATAGTAGGTACTTAGGCCTTAAAAGGGTCCCTTTTGTAGGTAAATTAAGGCCTAAGGACCTACTATATGAGTACATGGAGCTTTTGGGATCTATAGAAACGGAACTTTATCATAGAACCCAACAATACCCTTAAATGGAACCCTCTGTTAGAATTATGGCCGTATATGGGGGCATACACACCCAAACCATATCTTCCATATATACATCCCTAAGGGTCCGAAAAAACCCCGTAATTAGGTGCTCGGTTTGAGGATAGCAGTTATGTAGAGTGGTTTTTTGGAGAGTACATCAATATTGGATGCTTGGACCCTTAGAGTTCGGAGGATACTTACTCAATTCCTATACTATCAAACCCCTACTTACGCCCTACTTTCTACTATGTAGTATGCAGGACCCTATTCAGATACATGAAGCACTATACAAACACATGCGTCACACACCCTCGAGCCGAATCTCGTAACTGACAAATCCGATCAGTCAAAGCTAGCCTCGCGAGAGTTGATCGCTCGAAAACGATGCCACCTGCGCAAGTTTAGGGTGAAAGGCGCTAGTTATCTATCTACCTATCTGTCTGTATATAATATGCAGTATAAACTAGAAAAATGTTCATATAATATGGCATAGTCGTAGTAGTAGTAGTAGTAGTAGTGGTAGTGGTAGTGGTAGTGGTAGTGGTAGTAGTAGTAGTAGTAGAAGTAGTAGTAGTAGTAGTAGTCGTGGTAGTAGTAGTAGTAGTAGTAGTAGTAGTAGTAGTAGTAGTAGTAGTAGTAGTAGTAGTAGTGTAGCAGAAGAAGTAGTCAGTCGTTGTAGTCGTCGTCGTTGTAATAGAACGTTTATTATTGTCCTTATTATTGGTAGTAGTGCATTACCTGAAATAAAACGTAATACCTCGACATTCCGCCCGCAAAGCCAAGTTATGCTTGCTCTATTTGAATTTTTGTGCGCAGCAAACATGCGCAAACCGCCGAAACAGCCAAGAAACAAGTCTTGGAAGAACAGCTGGGACTTCCGAAGCGGTGCAGACCCTACTTGCGGTGCGGACGTGCGTAGTTAGCTGTTGATTTGTACCGGCTGCTAGTTTAATTGACGGAAAGCGGTCTTCGGCCGCGTCATCAGTTGTCTGCACGGACAGAAAATTTGAGATTCCTGAGTGAGGACTCATTTTTCGATGTCCGAGTGTTTGCTTCAAGGTTTGTGCACTGAAAGTGTTTGGAGAACAGATCGGTAATTAGTCTGCAGCCTGCTTGCTGCATATCAGCCGGACTGAGCATGTTTGGTTGCAGGTCATGTCTTGCATGTTGCTTTGGCTTCGGTCAACAGCATCAAGGACCACGACCACATTGGTTGCGCAAAATCGAACGTTCAAGCTTGCACTGTCAAGTATGCACTATAGTCTCCGCGGTAATTCCTTATTTTAGGATGCTAGATCAAACAAGTTAAGCCAAAAAAGAACTACAACGGCAACTACAGGAAGTATTACTAGCCCTAACCCCACACCCTTAAACCCTAAACCCTACCCGAAACCCTAAACCCAAAGCCCTGACCTAAACCCTAAACTAAACCCTAAACCCTAAACCCCTAAACCCTAAACGCTAACCTAAACCCTAACCTAAACCCTATACCGGAAACAGACTCCAGGCTGAGAGGCAAGCCGGGCGTTGTCACTGGATCGCAGAGCAGCTTCGAGTCCAAGGCGCAACGAAGCTCCTTCGGCGCTGCGTCCTACTCTTAGAGGATACTGGGGAGTTTAGGGTTTAGAGGTTTTGGGATTTGGGGTTTAAAGCGTAGGGTTTAGAGGTTTTGGGAAAGCTTTGGCTTTAGGGTTTGTCAGGGTGCAATCCTATGCAGGCTTGGGTTCGCAAGTGCTGCTGCCTGTGGGCCGGCCCGACGCGGCAGACAGCTTGGTTTAATCGACAATTTTTCAAACCTGGTAGCACCCATGTCAGCACGGAAGAGTCGGTTCTATAGAAATGTGATCTGACTGTAAGATGATATAAGATAACACAAGGCAAGATGACATACATCCATCCGTACATACAGACATACATATGTGTGGATGCACGGTCAAACGATCTCTTGTAGCTCGCCAGAAGGAATCTGCAGACATCGCTGCCTCGGGTGGGAAGTAGCTATAGTGAAACCCGGAAAGTTGGAACATGGTTTTTGGAGGATTAATTAATGCTGGGATCCCCTATACTTTACCTTAAGGCCATGAGGATATTGATGTTCCAACTTTCTGGCTTTCTACTGTAGTCCCAAAGGCTCCTAAGTACCTATAGCTGCTGAGGAGCCTTTCGGACTCTGGGCTTTTAAGTAACCAGGGAGAAAAAGTATAAACTTCTATTTCATAAGGGTTCCTTTAAGAAAAAAGTATTAAAGTATGGCACTCCAAAGCCCAGGACTAGCTCTATCTGTATGTGTATGTATACATATATATATATATATTTCAAAAAGTACAGCGGTCCAGTGTAGGAAGTGGTACCGTGGTTGGGGTAGGTGTATCCTCCATATAGAGACTTGGGGCCCTTTGCGATGGCAAGGTTTCTGGCAAGCGCACATTTAACAACACAACATAATTTAGGGGCCTTAATATTAGGAATAGGGTTTTGGGGCACATTATGTTATTTTTAAGGATCCCCCAGAATAGTATAGGTAAATAGTCAGGCACGTACGGTACCGTATATTACCAGATGCGAATTCCGGAATGACGATACGAATCGTAGAGACTATTTCGCCAGCCTACCTTGCTGATTTCTTACGCATGACCGCGAGATATAAACACGCTTGTCTTGTCTTGGTGAGTCAATAGAGATGATTTGTTCGTAAACCCTAAACCCCTAAACTTTAAACCCCTAAACCCTAAACCGTCAACCCTAAACCGATTTAGCATCGAAGCCTGTGGGATTACAATGCTAGCGGTCCGAACTCTGAAGTGAAGTCGACATCCATCCACATTCATAAGGACCCTTGGGGGGGTAAGGGGGAGGGGGATAGGCGACTATACTTCCTTAAATCGGCCTTATAAGGCCCTTGTTATGGGCATTAAGGCCCCCTACCCCCCCTCTCCTTACCCCCCTAAGGGTCCCAATGACACATGCTTGCAGCAATGGCAGGAAATCTAGGAATGTTCGGAAAAGTCCTGCAGGCGCCCGTGCATCTAGTTCGTGGCACATACAGCACTTTAGTGATAGGCTTTGGAATCAACACTGATTCTCGTTCTGAGCTGTTGTAAAGTAGGATCTTCGCTGCACTCCTGTAGTTCATGTCTGAGAGCCGGGGTTGCGTTCCCACATAAAACAAAACTTAATCCCAGCCTTACCTCGAAGTTCCGAAACCCGGCCGAAGCCCATGCAAGCAGAGTTCTAGACGGCCCTAAACCTTACATGCTGAACCCTACATCCTGTTCACAGGTGGTGACGTACAAGTACCTCGAATTCGAACCCATGTCCTTCGGAGCATTCTGCACGATGTCTCTCAAGCCTTCATTTAGAGGATGTATTTGCATTATCGGGGAGACTAAAAGAAAGGGGTGATTCATACGAAGCCTATAAGGCTTCCTTTCAGTGGGTTCCCCTAAAGGTGCCTTTACGGGTTCCTTCGAGGGTTGTGCATATTTCATAATCAGGGTTCTATATGGGTCTTATAATACGCGAATATAGGCCTTAATAATGAGGCCCATTATGCTATCATAAGGAACCCCCAAAATAGTATTGGTAATTTTCCTAGCCCCTAGAAGGCTTCGAATGTAGGGTTGAGGGTGGGGGGGCTCTAAAGCAAAATGCATAGGCTATCCCGAGACAAGACAAACGTCTTCTCGTCTCTCCACCAGGGTCCGGTGACCGTGCGATACCGTCAAACGCTGGCGGAGAAAATAGGAGCCTGAAGAATTAGATTACGATTTTGGGGTCTCTGCTAGGAAGGCTATACAGGGACTGCGCAGTACTTCACCACGTTATTGCGGACTACATACTCATGCCCGTAATTGGGCCCATCAACGCTCAATTTCTTGACTAGCTGAAGGGTCCTGGTTCCAAGATTGGGGCACTTTTACAGGTTTTGGGTGCGTTTTCGTGATCAAGGACCCTGAGAACCAATATTGGGAACTATACATGCCCCTCGATTAATCCCCCAGCCATGAAGTCCCACACTCCAGCCCTTACCACGGCCTGGCGCTGTGGGTGTCGGCTGCTCCACCTTCGGCGGAGCAGGCGGCAGAGGCAGCGCTGGGGCCTCGCCAAAGAGGCCGAGCCTGGAAAACAAACTGCTTGAGGGAAGTGAAGGGTTCAAACCCAACCTCACATCCCTTACTTGGAGGGTCGGGGGACTTAGTAACTGGTTATTTTAGGGACTTCTAAGTACCATAACCCCAATTAGGGTCCCTTTTAGGGTACTTATAAGTCTACTTACTACCTACTTACTAAGTCCCCCGACCCTCCAAGTAGACCCCTAAACCTTAAACCCCAAACCCGTCAAGGCCAAAGGTCAATGTAACCTTCACGAGAAGTAGTCGCAAGCACACGGAACGGTGGATCTAAACATGAAGCCCTCAACCCAAAAGCACACGGAACGGTGAACCCAAAACCCTAAACCTCTAAACCCTATACCCCAAACCCTAAACCCTAAAAGGCGGATCTAAACTTCAAAGCCGGAGGGGCAGGGCGTCACCAGCTGGGGTCAGCCTCAGAGCAGGTTTGCGCGTCATTTAGGGTTTTTAGGGTTTTAGGGTTTTAGGGTTTTACAGATTTACGGGCTTAGGACTTTAGGGGTTAGGGTTAGAGGTTTACGGGCTTTAGGGTTTAGGGCTTTAGGGGTTTGGGTTTAAGGGGTTTGGGTTTAAGGGCTTTAGGGGTTTAGGGTTTAGGCTTGCTTTTTGTTTTTTCTTGAGTTTAGAGGATTGGGGTGTTAGGGGTTAAGGGGATTGTAGGTGGTAGGTTTTAGGGTTTATTATTTTAGGGGTTTAGGGTATAGGGTTTAGGGCTTCAGAAGGATGAGGGTCCTAGGGGTTTAAGGGTCTCAGGGGTTTGGGGTTTTTGTGGATTCAGGTTTAAGGCTGAGGGCTTTGGGGGTTTAAGGGTTTTGGGGCTTTAGGGGTTTAGGGCTTGGTCCGGCAATTGTATACCACAAGGGTTGCTATAACGGTCTCTGTAGAGCTTTAATTGGGGTTTGCGGGGGGCTTAAAGCTTTTGGTTCTACGGCTTCGAGGATGACATTTCACGGCTTGGGAGTTTAGGTCGATTAGGTTTCTGGCGGTTGTAGAGAAGTTTGTTGATGATAAATAACATAGTCATGGGCAGAGTGACAATAATCATTGTACCGGTAGTAATAACGACAACAACTGTTTGTAGATGTATGTATGTATATATTTATATGTACATATGTACATATGTACACATGTATGCATGAGGAATGTGTGTACGTATGTTACATACATATATACACACACATACATGCACATCTTCGTGTGCTGCATGCATACGTCATACGTGCATACATGACTGCATACCCATAGGCCCCAAAGGAGTTCCTTTTTGGGATTCATATTTAGAATTCTATAAGGTAATCCCAAAAAGGAACTACTTTGGGGCCTATGGGTAAACACATGACATAGCAGAGCCTCGTGAGGCCATGAGGGTCTGAGTTCTGAAATCTCAGGGTCACGCACTAGCCGATGACGATCTTGGCCTGGGCTTCATCTTCGCATGTCGGGGCACGACAAAGACGAGTTCAGGGCCTCAGGATGTAGTCTGAAAGTTTAGAGCCTTAGGATTTCGGCTTGAGGTTCTGGGTCAATAGGGCTCGGTTTGGGAGGCCTGTCTCTGTAAGCATACCCTGAACCTACAGAAACTCTCGGCTCCAAGGCACAACACGGGGTGGGAGTAGCATGTTGCGCATAGTCGTTTAGGGTTTAGGGTTTAGGGTTGAGTCTCGATCTGCATGTCGGGGCGAGTGCTTGACGCGCTGGGCCGGGCGTCGGACCAGCAGTGGGGCTAGAAGTTAGTGTATCCATTGCTGTGGTCAAACGTCAGCCGAATTGAGGAACATATTTCTGCTTCAGAAAATGAGTAAGACTGATATACCACCGCCACCCCCCTTCAGGCAAAACTTGTCTGAAAGCCCTGGCATATGGCACAGCTGCAACTCAAAGTTCAAGGCTGCAGAAGCTTGGCCAAAAGGTTGCTCCGGAAATGGGCGCGCCTATTCCCTCAGAGGTTTTGACAAGACCCTAAACCCTCAACCGTTCCTCCATTCTGCGCCGAAACGTTTAAAAACCCAAACTTGAAACACGGTGCCGATAAAACTGCTATCAACCGTATCAAGCCATTGATCAAACCTCTACAATTTGTGGAGGAACCCACAAACTAGCGCAAAATTGCAAAGGTATCAGCTTCCCTCCCTTGGGCACCCGGGCGCACGAGACGATGCCGCGCCCGAGAGACGTCCTCGGGTGCCAGAAGCCCTCGGAAAGCTTCGGTTTAAGGTTTAGGGAAGCCTTCGTATTTTCTATTTAAGCAAATGAAGTTTCTGCATAGGTATGTTGTGATTTCTTCTTGTGCTTACTCTTGTGGTTTAAGTTTAAGTTTTTGACTTGTTCGCTTATCTTAAGATTTTGTTGTGTCTAACATAACTTCTTTGGATATGTATCTTAATTAGCATGGCTGAGGTGCTCTGAAAGTTTGCTTGATTGCGCTACGCTCCTACTTTTCAGGTGCAGTTTTGGAGCTCTTCAACCTTGTCCTCAAGGTTGCAGAAGTGAGATGCTCAGAGCCCAACGAGCCCTGAATAAAACCCTAATCCCAAAACCCTCAACCCTGAAACCCTTTGAACCCAGTCACGAGGAATTCCTAAACCCCACTTGGAGGGTCGGGGGACTTAGTAACTGGCTATTTTAGGGACTTATAAGTACCATAACCCCAATTAGGGTCCCTTTTAGGGTACTTATAAGTCTACTTACTGCCTACTTACTAAGTCCCCTAAAGACCCTCCAAGCAAGCCCCAAGCCCGACAGCTTTCTTTTCAGTGAAGCCCTCGAGATGAAGTTTGAAATCGTAAGGGCCTTAGCAGGAATATTGATAGGTTTCTGAGGTGTATTACATATGACGATGACGGTGATGATTGTGATGATGATAATAAGGAGCCCTCAGAATATGTATACTTCAGAATACCAAGCTTGATTTCAAACGACATACAACTACCCGTAAACCCTCACACATAACACTGAACCAGCAGACATGACAAGTGTAGAACCCCTACAAAGCCTTTCAAGAGTCCTATAAACCCAGAGCCTCCAAAACCCCTTAATTAAGGAATATACCTTAAATCATATAAGGGATTTTGGTATAATTTAAGGTATATTCCTTAATTAAGGGGTTTTGGAGGCTCTGGGTAGGCTTACCCGATCCACTCTAAACCCTACACCCCTAAACCCTAAACCCTGAACCCTAAACCCCTAAACCCTAAACCCCTGAACCCCTAAACCCTGAACCCCTGAAACGCTTACCTAATTCGCCAGTCACCGGGCCCAACGCCGATCTGCGCGACGAGAGCCGGCCGGACGAAATCGAGCTCCTGAGGATACGGGTTTCCGAAAATAGGGGATCCTAATATAGTACCCTAAATAGTAGGACCCTCATTATAAGGACCCCGAAATAAGCTACCGGCCCATCTTGTTTTGGGTTTAGGGAACGTTTAGGGCTTAGGGCTTATGGGGTTTAGGGTTTGAGGGTTGAGGGTTTAGGGTTTGCGGGTTGAGGGTTTGAGGGCGCATGTACAAAACAGAAGAGGGTACGGGGGAATGAGTTTTGTGGCTTCGACAAAGTCGTCGCGGTGGGGGCAGTAATCGTTGTTGTCGTACTGATAGTACGAGCGCTAGTACCCGTAGTAGCACTTATCGCAACAGCAGCGGTAGCAGCAGAAGCAATGTGTAGGAATAGAACCATCCCAGTAGTAGGTAGCAATCATAAAACTCTTTACCGTTAGCCCAAAACATCTGCAAAATCCTGTAAACCCTACACCGAAACCACATAGCCCCTCAACCCCTTAACCCTAAACCCCTAAACCCCAAAACCCCTAAACTCTACACCCCTATACCCCTATACCCCTAAACCCTAAACCCTAAATCCCTAAACCCCCAAACCCCTAAACCTGGGGCCCCGGGCCCCCACGTTGCACGCCAGTGCACCCAGCGCTGCAAGCATTCCCGGCTTCTCGGAGGCCTATGTAAGGGTAGGGTTTAGGGTTCAGGGGTTCAGGGGTTTAGAGGTTTAGGGTTCAGGGTTTAGGGGTTAAGGGGTTTAGGGGTTTAAGGGGCTAAGGGGTTTAGGGGTTAAGGGGTTTAAGGGGTTAAGGGGTTTAGGGGTTAAGGGGTTAAGGGGTTAAGGGGTTTAAGGGGTTTAAGGGGTTTAAGGGGTTTAAGGGGTTTAAGGGGTTTAAGGGGTTTAAGGGGTTTAAGGGTTTAAGCTAAGGGTGTCGGGATTAGGATTTCGGTGTTGGGGGTTTAGGAGTTATCAGCTTTAGGAAGATTGGTTGAGGACTTTCATACCTTTGGGTCTTTACTTTTGGATGAGGACTTTTTATCTCAGAACTTTTGTTTGACAGCTTTAGTATTACTTACTTGCGTTGAGGTTCTACAGGCTAAACCCCAAAGGATCTGTGATTGGCTTAGGCTCTAGGTTCTAGGCTAGATGGCTGAGATCTACGGCATCGCGTTATGCCGGGTTTAGGATTTTGGGGTAGGGCACCGGGTTTTAGGATTGAGCTTCAGGCGTTTGGGGGGCTACTCAGCTGCGCCAACCAGGAATCTATAAACATAGCGTTCGGCGAATCTAAGTCAGACTTAGTCTCGTTGAAACACTGAAGTCTGATTCAGAGCTCCAAACTACAGACCCCAAGCCCGAACACAAATCCTACATCCCAAACTCCAATCTCAAAAGCCACAACATCGTGTATAAAAAAGCTCAAGGCTCCAAACATTGAGGCAAAACAAACTACGATTGTGCATTAGACCTTAACCAGCAGCTGTTGTGAAGGCCCTCTTCCTGTTCATGATAATCTGATAGGTGTTTTAGCTCCCGCCAGCCTTAGCCCTAACCCTAAAACATACCAAACCCGAAAGCCAAACCCTATGAACCCCGAAGCCGCGCAGCCCTAAACCCAAGAGTCTGAATACCCTACTGTTGATGGACAAAATCCTGCATGACCTTAAGGACCCTAAACTATGGGAATTACGGTATATTCCTTATTATGGGTAATGCAGGATTTTGTCCATCAACCGTACCTCCATTTGACTTAGGCTGCCAGTGTCGAAGCCGCTCGCCACGAGAAATCGACACGTCAACCTCGGGAGGGGTGTTTACTTGGAGGGTCGGGGGACTTAGTATGTAGGTAGTAAGTAGACTTATAAGTACCCTAAAAGGGACCCTAATTGGGGTTATGGTACTTATAAGTCCTCAAAATAACCAGTTACTAAGTCCCCCGACCCTCCAAGTATGTGGTAAAGGATTTCTATAAGAGTCTCACATATTCTATAAGGGTCTCATACATGGGGTCTAAGGGTTTTTATAAAGGTCTGGTTTATGGGGCTTCCAAAACATAAGGATACATTATCACAAATTCGTGCGATTTGCAGCTTTTGCCAGGACGCGGCTCCATCTGTGCTGCAGCAGGTGTTTTGGGCTCATGTTCCATTACTTTACGGAGTCCCCTGCCCTCCGCCATGGGCAGCAGTTTTGCTTTCGATGCTCGAAATGCCCAAAGGGCAGAGCCACAGCATCTCGTGCTGGCCCATCTGGTCCTATAAATCCCGCCAGTACGTGCCCTGGGGATGGGGGTGGTGGTGGTGGTGGTCATGTACTCTTAGCCGTGGTCGTGGTCATCGTAGTTGTCCTCGTCGTCGTGAAGGTCCTGGTTGTCGTCGTTCGTCGTTGTCGTCTTGGTGGTCCTGGTGGTCCTCATCGTCTTGACAGCGGTGACAGTGGTGGTGGTCCTGGCGGTCGCGGTGGTGGTCCTGGTATCTTCGGGGGTGTACATGGTTGATGTCCCCTTACTGCTGCAGGATTTACACAGCCAGAAGTTTAAGACTCCTCCGAGGTATGTCTGGACTGTAAGCAAGAAGCCTTAAGCTCCACTGTAACACCTGCACCCTAAAGCCTTAACCCTGAGACACTGGTCCTGAAACTTAAAGCCTACAAGCCATAAAACCTACGTTCGAAACCCTAAAAAGCCTAAACCGCAAATGCCCCTAACTCCCGAAACCTAAAACCCGGACTGTGGATCGTGCGTGAAGTGATCTTCAGAGCAGCCTTCCGGCCTAGCAAGCTCGGAGCGTGTTATAAATACATACATGTATATATATATATATATATATATACAGATCGTGCAATACGTATACACACATATATGTATATATGTATATACAATATATAAATATAAATAAATACCATATATATATATATAGATAGATAGATATACCTGTATAATATCTATAGTAGGCATATTGACAGAAAGATAATAGACAGATCGATAGATAGATGGATGGATAGATAGATAGATAGAGGCCTTGATACTTAGAATGGGGTTTACTCACTGTTTCCCTCGAGGGATTCGCTTAAGCTTAGGGCCGTGATAAGCGCAGTAGGAATCAACTTGTATAGGGGCTGGATGCGAGCTTCTCAGGAAGTTAAGACTTTAAGACGATTTAGGGTCTATAGAGTACAGGGGTACGAGTGCTCACATTTGTCGGATTTGCGGTATGGTGCATGACTACGTGTAATGTTTAGGAGTGTAACATAGCTTTAGTGAAGAGGTGCGAAGTTGGGGCTTGCAGAGTACGTGAGTTTTAGGTTTAGGGTGTAGCCTATGCGGGCGAGCAAACTCCTTACGTGTGACTCTTGTTTCTCACGAACAGAACCCACGTGACACATGCAGCCTCCAGGCAAGCAAACGTTGCTGCAAGCCACGTGGCACCCTAAACCCCAAATCCTAAACAAAAACCCTCAACCCTAAAGCACCAGCAGCAAAGCCATCGGGCCAAAAACCCAGCTTTGGTGTTTGGCCAGGCTCGGCCGTAAAGCCCACATCTGACGCAAATTTAAGGCTTCGGGTTCCGAGTCGTGGATTTTGGACTTGAGATTCGGGATTTAGGGTTGAGTGTTCAGAGAAAACCTTCGGATGACAACTTTTCGGTTTAGGGCTTCGCCTGTACTACATCCTTAGTTACCGACCGCGAAACCCTTGTGCAACCCGTTTAACAGGAAGCCGATAACTAAAGGGATACGGCTTCCATTGTGGGCCGCTATACCCCTAAGGGCCCATGTACCCAAATAGTATATGCTTTGGGCCCAATGTACCCATAGGGGGAGTACTTTAAGGCCAAAGTATATTAACTATTTAGGTACATGGACCCTCAGGGTAACAGTGAGATTCTGAGGACGAGGCTGGCCGCTTTCCTGCACCAGCGCCGCAGCCAAGCAAGCGCAACCTCGTACTGCAGGTGAAAGTACACTGAGGGTTCTGGGTTAGGGCTTGGGGTTTAGGACTTAGGGTTCAGGATTTAGGGCTTAGGGTTCAAGGACTGCTAAACCCCTGAGCCCTTGGATGGGCTTCTGGTGTGCTACACTTGGAGACCCTAATTGGGGTTATGGTACCTATAAGTCCCTAAAATAACCAGTTACTAAGTCCCCCGACCCTCCAAGTGCCTTTTGTCTTAACTGGGATCCTGGGTCCCAGCCCTGTTCACCCGCGCTGAGTCCTGCATCGCAAGACGGAGGGGGGGGGGGTAATGGACACTTGCAGGCTATTTGACATGCCCTTTGTTGCAACAGCATAAGACAGTTGCACGAAAGACACGTCAAACAGACGCTGAAATTTTCGCCGGCCGAGCGCATGCTGTGCCAAAGTTGGAGCGCATGTTCCTGGCGGAGGGTGCTGGCGGGCGCTGAGGGCNAGGGCGCTGAGGGCGCTGAGGGCGCTGAGGGCGCTGAAGGCGCTGAGGGCGCTGAGGGCGCGGAGGGCGCGGAGCAAGTGCTTACAGGATTCCAGACTATACGCCCCGCATTCGTCACTCAAATGCTGGAAGGTTTTGGAACACGGCCCACATGGCTTTCCACGGGTTCGGGACCGCGACCAGAATGCTTTCCCCCACGTTCCAACATATTTTCGCCCGAGTATACTGGCGGGATTCAGAAGCACAGCGCTTTGCTTCCCCACAGCTGGATTCAGAGGCCCCGCTCAAAGGTTTGGAAGGTGGCGAAATTTGGGATTTATATAGGAAAAAACAGGGTTGCGTCAAATGGACGCCAAGCGTCCAAGGCACGGGGGGGGGGGGGCTCTGGGGGATTCGGTAACCATTTAGGGCTTCCGGGTTTGGGGGTTTGGGGTTTAGGGCCTTCGGGGTTTAGGGGTTCGGGGTTTAGGGTTTAGGGGTTCGGGGTTNGAGGGCGAGGCCCGCATAAAAGGCATGAGAGGGGGCGAAAAGTTGGGTTGTAAAGTGAAAAAGCGGGGGGTGGTCAAAAGGGGCCCAGGGGTCCCAGGGGCGGGGGGGGGGGGGCTCTGGTGGATTCGGTAACCATTTAGGGCTTCCGGGTTTAGGGGTTCAGGGTTTAGGGCCTTCAGGGTTTAGGGGTTCAGGGTTTAGGGTTTAGGGGTTCAGGGTTTAGGGGTTTAGGGTTTAGGGCTTGGCTTCCCAATCCTCGGACCTCTCATTGATCTGAAATGGCGTCCCACTTCCAATCTTAGGGCTAAAGCACAGCAAGAATCTCTGCCGTTGGGATTCCGGCATGTGTCGTGCTCAGATACCGCTAAACTCTAAACTTAAACTCGACACCTTAAGCTCCAATCCCGAAGCAAACCCTACACCCCCAAACCCCGACTGCCTGAAACCCTCAGTCCATGCCAGTCATGTGGCGATAGAACATTCCCCAAACTCCGGCGGAATTGCTAGGTGTCTGCGTCCGTGTGTGGGGGTTTCAGAACGAAAAAAAGGAATCAAGCAATCAAGCTCTCCAAACCGCAAAACTAGAAATGAAAGGGCGGAGAGATAAGGTACGCCAAACACTTAATCCGCACCCTCGACCCTCAATCCCAGAGGGTCCAAACACTCCCGATTATAGGACTTTAAGGCCTATTTAGGTATGAACAACCATAAATAAGGACTACTTGGACCCTTATGGCCCTAAACCGTAAACCCTATAAACCTTGAACTCTAAGCCTAAACCCCAAACCCTAAACTACCCTAAACCCTATAAACCTTATTAAACTCTAAGCCTAAACCCCAAACCCTAAACTACCCTAAACCGTAAAGCCTTGGACCCTTAAGGAATAACAACTGGGCCGAGGCCGCGTCTGGCTACGAGGTCACGATGACCACAAATGTCGGCTGTCTGCATTGTCACGACCTCTTCACACCCAGTCTGATGGGTTTAAGGTTTGGGGATCTGTCCCACACAGAGAACTGCATATTGCCGCTGTGTTCGGATTATATGGTGGGTCTGCATAGCTTTACTTGTAAGGCAGGATTTGGGGCTGTCCAGGTTTGACTGACCAATCTTAAATGAACCCGCTTTCCATTTTCCTCTAGGTTCATGCAAGGGTTTTTTTACATCGGCCATGATCATGACCAGGACGCCGCACCCCCTGTTGTAGCATCGATGTCATGTTACTTGTGCAACATGCCTTATTTTTCAGGGTACCCAATTCCCCTGACGTTTTTGCAACCAGCGCAAGATTTCCTCCATCGGCGGTATGAGTAAATACTACTACTAGATGTTTGGACTGTCCTGCGAAAAACGAAAAAATATATGTATGTGTATATATATATATATATATGTGTGCTAATGCTACGTATAGTAGAAACATAGAGAAAATCCTGATAAGATACCCTTATACATCCTGTAACGCTTACGAAGACCCTTATAAAAGCCGTGGAACTTTAACACAAAATAACCTGGTATGAAAGCCCAACAACCCCTGCTTAAACTCTACTAAACCTTCGTATAGCAAACAGAACCGCACCGATAAGCTAACATAAAGGGCGAAGAATTACCAATATTCCTTAATATAGATATACTAGACTAGAACATACCCCCAAGCCATGTCGTAACAATCTGGGTTTTTCTATGGAGCCGATTGAATAGGGCCCCCTTTTCTCTGTTTGGAGGGGCTGCCCAAGTTGGAAGCCATTGAAATGGTTTGAAACCAGACCATGCTCTCTACAGAAGCGAATGACCTTGCGCATTCACACTGACATGAAGATCTAAATGCTTCAACGGCCCTAGCCAGCATGACAAACAGACAGATTGAACACCCTGTCTTGTGCTGACGGGGCACCTACCCCCTATGCGTGCTGATAGAAGCTTGTCTTGGGGCGGGCGATGGTGGGCGCGACCAGGTGCGACCTTGTGATTTTGTAGGTCGCACCTGGTCGAACATGGCTTGACTGTGTGATGCTCAACAGCGGATAATAGACCCTGAACCGAAACTGGGACAACTACAGCCACGAGGAGCTACGGGCATGTCTTAAATGTGGGGTTCCCGAAGAGGGGATACGGGAACTACACAAGAACCTAGTAATAAAGGCTCCTATACTTAAACCGTATAATCAAACCCTAGCAGTACCCCATAATGGAAATCTACAAATCCCCTCAAAAGGAACCCCAAAACTTCGCTGCAAGAAACCCCATTCTACTTCCTGTTGCTGCCAGATGAACACCCTACAAAACCCTTCGAAGAAACTCTGTAAATCTTTTCAGAGGGATCCCATTGTAAATCCGTAAACCCTAAACCCCATAAACCCTAAAACCCTAACCCTAAACTCCTTCAGCCCTAAACCCTAAAACCCTGACCCTAAACTCCTTGAGCCCTAAGCCCTAAAACCCTAATTAAATCTAAACTCCTTGAACCCTAAGCCCTAAAATCCTAACCCTAAACTCCTTAAACCCTAAAACAAGCTCCTACTTGGAGGTTCATGGGTAGGTATAAGTGGGGTCATACGTCCCCTAATATAGGTTTTAACTATAGTTACCCTACTTAGAACCTCACATATAGCTACTCATGAACCTCCAAGTAGACCACCGAGGCCTCCAGCAGACTTCCAAGCTTATCCGCTGCCCGGAAGACCTGAAGGGGCTCCCTCCGGAGTCCCATCGGGCTTAGGAGGGACCCCTAAACCCTCAACCCCACACCCTGAAGTTCAGGGTTTGGGGTTTAGGGTTTCGGGTTTAGGGTTTGGAGTTTTGGGAGATTTGGTGTTTAGAGGTTAGTGGGCTTGGGGTCTAGGGTTTGGGGGTAGGGTCGGGGGGCTTTGGGGTTAGGGTTTACTGTACGGTTGTGGATTTGAGGGCTTCGGGTTGTATAGGTAGGGTAGTATGCGGGTTCTGTTGTAGAGGGCTTAGAGCTTACCGTACCCCTAGACAACCTACTTTCTGGGGGCTCCTTGTAAGTTCTTTGTGTCAGTCTATGAACCTAAACCCTAATCCCTAAACCCCTAAGCCCGAAACCCTAAACACTAGGATGAAGGAACTCAGTGAAGGAGCAATGCCTAAGTTACAACCGTCACCTGAAGGGATGTTGCAGTCTCGATACATTTACGAACTCCATAAAGGTCTAAGATGGACACCCTAAGCCCTAAAAACCCCCAAACCCCTGACCCCTAAACTATCAACCCTCATAGCAACCCAGCTACAGTAACCCTTTCTAGCGCATTATGTTCCTTAGAGTTCTGGTCGCCCTATAGAACCCTCAGTCACTGGACCCCTGTCCACCAGTTTTCTGGGTTTCCGGGCGTTCTTCCGGAGCTTCTGCAGTGGATCCAGAGGCGCGGCCGCAGAGCTTCTGGGCCCCTGCAGGGCCACCTGAAGGCGATAGGCATTCTTCAAGGGTCCCTTTAAAGGGATGTGTAGGGATTCGATAAGTGTATAGGGTTTAGGGTTTACTTGGAGGTTCATGGGTAGTTATAAGTGGGGTTATAAGCAGGGTAACTATAGTTAGGGCCAAGTTTAAGGTTAATTTAGGGTTCAGGGTTTGGTTGGAGTTTAGGGTGTTGGGGCTTAAGGGGGTTTAGGGTGCAGGGTTTTGCAATTCCAGGCGAGACGGGTCTAGATAGAAAGTTGAAGGCTTCCAGGCTTCGGCTTGAAGGGGATTTCTTGGAGGTTCATGGTAGTTACAGATACTGTGGGAGATTTACGGGCTTATGTAGGGGTTTACTTGAAGGTTCATGGGTAGTGATAAAATGGGGTTCCCCACCTCTCACTACCCCGGAACCTCCAAGAACCCTGAATTCGGAGGACTCCTGTGTATAGAGGGGCTTCATCGTTGTAATTGGTTTCTTTGTAAGAGAGTGACAGGGTTTCTTTAAGGGTTATGCGGATTTGAGAAGGGAGATAGTTGTCGGGACTGAATGACCTAGCGATTAGAATAAAGTTTTGGGGAACATATTCTAGTCGATTTATTATCAATACAATTTCGAAGCCCCAATTCCTACTTAAGGACCCAAGGATTTAAGGTTGGGTTTAAGGTTTGGCGTTTTGAGGTCAAGTAGACTTTGTCATTCTTCGAATTACACATAAATAAGGAACCTTGAGGAATGATGTTTGCAAGTATCCACTTGCTCGATGATCGCCAGAACGGCTGGACAACCCCGGCCTGAACTAAGAGGGAGGCCAGGAATTGGAGAAACTTTGCACCAACCACTGCACCTGGCAAGATGGAGGTCGATGGAGGTCGTGGCTTAGGCTTTAGGGGTTTGGGGATTTAGGGTTTAGGGTTTAGGGGTTTGGGTTTAGAGTTTAGGTGGTGGCTAGGGATTTGTGTTCGGCTAGATGTAGGGCTGAGGTCTTAGGCTCATCTGCTGGGAGGATGGGGTCAAAAGGATGTTGTAACGTCGCTCATTACGATGACGTGAGATTCTTGCTAGGTTGGTGCATCTGCCAGACGCGACACAAGAACGCAGACGAGTCTCAAGCCTACCTTGTAGACGGCCCTCCATCGGCAGCTGGTCATCTACCCTTAGTGCAAGCCCTTGCTTTGCTTTTACCCTTAGTACAACTCCTTGCTTTTCCTGTGCCCCTAAACCCTAAACCCTGGCCCTATGCCCAAACCCTCAAACCGTAACATGGGATTGTAAGCCCAATATAAACCTAACCTCTCGTACTGCCACTGATACTTCCTCTGATTCTTAATTCTCTTCCTGCTACCACTACAACTACTACGACCACGACGGCGACTACTGCTACTACGCTTTGTTTCCAACTATACTACTACGCTGCGACTTCTACTGCTGCTGCTGCTGCGACCACCACCACCACAACAACTAGTACAGACACCGCTCAATGCTGAGAACTCGACCAGTACAGAGACCCTACTAAGCCGGCATGGGTGATGTGTATTCAACCCTAAACCCTAAACCCTAAAGCCTACACCCTACACCCTATAAACCCTAAACCCCACTTCTGAACACCCGTAAACCCTAGCCCTGCGGTTCCAAACAGCCCCGCGACAACCCAAATCCTAAACCTGCAATGTGAACCCTATGTAAGCCCTAAGCCCCAAACCCCTAATGCCCTGCATATAGAACATACCAACTAACAAAAGCTACTTTACAAAGCCAATGAATATACCATATTCCATATTCATATTATATGGTTGATGTTATAGCATGCTTCTTAAGGAGAGCCCACAAAATCGCGGCAGCAGAAAATTGGACCGGGCCTTCCGCCGGACTGCGGCCAGAGAGTACCAGAACCGCTGCTAAGGAGGCCTCTCGCAGACCAGGACCCTCCTTGCACCCTCAAATAGGGGTAGATGGTCCGAAATGATGGGTATTTAGGGTCTATTTAAGCTAGAAGGATGGTGTAGGGAGACGATTTTAGATTTTAATCTGGCTGTTGGGATACATAGGGCCGTATGACTCTTGGCAGTATGGGGTTCGAGAGGCTCGAGCATCTCGTGTTTAGGGCTTTGCTGTCCCTTAAGCTCTAAACCCGTAAAGAAGATCACTCATAAAACATGCGATATTGACAATTAAGCAACCCTTCAAGCTACTGAGACCCATGATCTTTTAAGTAATTGCAGATCTCTGATCCTTAGACCCTGAACTTGAACCCTCTTTGCCTCCAGCACGCCAGTCTCGACCATGGCGCTAGCAAGCACCTTCCGATCAAAAAGGGTCCAAAGGATTAGGGAAGATTCGAGTTTGGGGTTTTGGGTTTGGGGCTTCGGGCACGGCGTCTCTCGACTCTCTTATGTGTTGCGGTGGCCTGTAGCTGGTGTTCATGAACCTTCAAGGTTCAGGGCAAAATGGGGACATAGTCCTTCCTTTCATCCTACAAATGATACCCGCCTGAGCTGAGGAGTCTGAACTGAACTCACAGCAGTGACTGCAGATAAATGCTCAAGCCGCATCCAGCTCATCAAAAGCCCCAGAACGCCCATAAACCTCCTACACCCTCAGTCCAAACTGGGGAAGCTATTTTTACCGCAAGCTGAAAGACCTTCTTCTTCGTGGGAGGTTTCGGACGCGTCCCTTGTAAAGTACTGTGATGGCAATTACTCGTTCGGCACTGAAGTTGAATAACAAACCCAAAATCCTCAAAGTATGTTATGTGCGGGACTTGGGTTGAGGGTCAAGGACAGCCCCACAACCTTGAATTCGCTTTGCCACTTCACAGCAGGATCCGTCCGGAATCTCTTGTTCCCAGATGTCCGAAACTAAAACCCCAATGCCCTGCAAACCTAAAGCCCGTAGAGCCCAAAATCCTCAACTCCAAGCACCAAGCCGCTCAACGCCAAACCCCTGACCTGACAGACCCTCTACGCGGGAGGATTGAGCCCAAAGATATCCGTTGGCTCCCCGAAACAGAACTCTGAACTCTGGTATTCCGGAAAGTTTAACCAGCGACCCTGATCCAGGGGATCAGGGCTTATCCCCAAACCCCTCTAAACTCTTATAAACCCCATATAAACCCTCTATAAGTACCTTCTAAGGGGCCCCTTTTCGGGTACTTTAAGAGCTCTATAAGGGTTCTATAAGGTGTTTAGGTTCCTCAGTAACCCTCTAATAACAAATAATAAGGGTAACCTTTTTTCCGGATAGCTTTAAAAAAGGAGACCCCAAACTAAAAAAGGCAAAAGGGTACCACTCAGGAACCTAGTTTAGGGTTTCGGGACTAGCTTGGCGGCACCACTTCAATTGTCTTCCGTTTCGGAAGCCTCCATGTAGAAGTTGAGAGCGCGATTTTGTTCATGAATGTCGCCCTGCGGGTGGTCTAGGGTTTTAGGGTTTAAGTTTTAGGGTTTCTCATCAGGCTGTTTGAGTACAGGGCTTGTGGTTGGAAGTGGCCGGTTCACAAAACGTCGGCTGAAGCCCAAGAAGCCTAAAACCTCTCTGTTTGCCTCTGTGTCCCTGCATTAGGGTTTAAGGGTTTAGGGGTTAGGGTTTAGGCTCCCTAACACAATACACAGCTCGCTTCTGATGTCAAGCAATTCCTGGCCCTTCAGTCATCCGAAGACTCCACTGGAACAGCAACCTCTCCAATCACGAAGCTGTTTCAGCTGCAGCCACAGCTACTGCGCAAATTGACCCGAACCCCCAAACTAAATCAGCTAACGGCTCAGAAACGCCATCTCCTTCTGAAAGGGTCGATGCAATGGCAGTTTACCTGTGGTCACAAGTGACAGCGATGTTCGCGTAAGTGACAGGTGAGCATGCTGCCCCGATCCGAAATGGCGTGGCAGACACTCGGATGTTCCTGGAAAGAGTTGTTTTGAAGCGCTTCCGTGGCCACTGCCAGCACCTGATACCCGAAGGATTCCGTCCGCCGTGACACATTCGGAGCTGCCAAAGGGTCATCTCGATCCGTGACTTCGAGAATGCGAGAGGGCGGCCCCACCCAACAAGTGTGTGAGTGATATCTGGCGCAGGCTCCAAGTAAGTAGCCTTTCGTGACCTCGAGTGCGCGAACCTCTCTACATGATCAATATTGAAACCAAAACTCGAAGGGCTTACATTGGTAAAACAGCAAAAAACATGTAAACTCCAGACCAAGACCAGGGCAAGTAAGCTTCCGACTAGCATTGGAACACGGGGAACTTCTCAGCACAACTGTGCAAGGCTGTGAAGTACTCGGATTTAAGATTTAGTGGAGTCTCGGGTTCCCAGGGCCTCCAAAACCCCTTAATTAAGGAATATACCTTAAGTTGTAATAGGATCCCTTATATGATTTAAGGTATATTCCTTAATTAAGGGGTTTTGGAGTCTGGGGTTTACCGGGCTTACATAAGCAGCATGACACCGCAACAACGAACGTCGCGGCCCTCTGAACTGGAGCAGCTTAGGGTTTAGGGTTTAGGGTTTAGGGTTAGGATCTAAGGGGTTTCGTGATCTTGGGCTTCATGAGACTTGATAGGGAGGTTTCAGAAGAACATCGACCTCTATATAGAACCGAAAACATAGGATCCGTGGTGCTTACTGTAAGAATCTCTAAACCCTGCAAGCCCTAAAGCCTATACTACCTCAAACTATAGTAGGAACCTTTATATGATTTAAGGTATATTCCCTAATTAAGGGATATTATGCTTACTGGCTGTAGCAGGGCTCTGCGATACTAAAACCCCCTTAATTAAAGATTGCGGTTTAGTGTCACGGTTAAGGGGACCGTGCATGAGAAAGCAAGCACTGAGCTTAAGGCCAGGAAGGGAGAGAGCTTTCAAAGTTTTTCATAATAAGACACGTGTGCTCGTGTCTTCAACAGCATGCGCTCAGCAATATCCGTCACCATCTGAAAACTTTCCAACTCCATACACTCTAAACTCCAACCCCCCTAAACCTCGAAACCCTGAACCCGAAACCTAAACCCCAAACCCCCAAGACCACACGCCCCTACACCTTAAAACCCGGACCCAACTTGGAGGATCATGGGTAGCCATATGTGGGGTTTTTAGTCCCCAAGCATGACTTATAATCATAGCCACCCTACTTAACGTTATCTTAGAACTACCCATGAACCTCCAAACCTAAACCGTGAATCCTAAACCAAACCCTAAGTAAGCCTCCGAACCTGCAAGACGATTCTGGGTCCCCGAACTCCAAACAGCCCCTTGGTTCAGGAATATACCTTCGGGTTTAGGGTTTAGGCTTTGGGTTTAGGGGTTTGGATTTAGATTTAAGGGTTTACGGTCTATAGGGCTTAGGGCAAGCATATGTAAATCATAGTACGCCCATACAAAACTGAAGGTCTTGTCCTTCAGTACGAGGATATAAAACCCAACACTTGTGGTACGTTCCTGAGCCCTAAACCCTAAACCCTGAAATAAGGAGCTCTCTCGGCCTCTGGTTAGGAGGCTACGACCCTCGAACGGTGGCCGCCTCAGCGCCGTCGGAATAGTAGAATGCCAACCTGAGCTGAATCGAAACAGCCCATGACTTTAGCAGGTTTGTGGTCTATACAATACCTACTTGTCGGGTATCATGGGGAACCAAAGGTTAACCTTTTTCATAATATAAGGATTATATAGGGATTATACTACCCCAAAAGGTTAAAGGTTACCTACTCTACTACTAGGAATAGCATGTACCATGACTAGAATAAAGACCCCGAAATAGTATTGGTCATTATTCTGGCCCCTATATGGGCAGATTTCTAAATTAGGGTGCCTTCTGGGTCCCCTAAATAGAACGGCACCCCTAGAAAAAGGACCCTAAAAGGTACCCTAATTTAGAGAACTACCCATGTTATTAGGGTCCATACACTTGGAGATGGGGTTTGTCGTTTCCCACACCCTAAACCCTTAGGCCAAACTCTGGTTCCGAGGTTGTTGTTGGCTTCTTGCTGGCCCGGGCTGTAGGGAGGTTTTGGGGCTTTGGGGGGGGGGGGGTTGGGGGGTTTCTAG
Source organism: Symbiodinium sp. clade A Y106 (assembly GCA_003297005.1). NCBI lineage: Eukaryota > Dinophyceae > Suessiales > Symbiodiniaceae > Symbiodinium > Symbiodinium sp. clade A. The sequence goes on from BGNK01000629.1 coordinate 122,379, forward strand.
TTTGGGGGGTTTAATTTAAGCGTTTAGGGTTTTAGGGGTTTCAGGGTCGGGAATGGAACAAGTTTAGGATTGATTCTGAAAGTGTTGTCTCGTCCGAAACGTATTGCAATGAGTNAGGTGTGTGTCGTCTCTCCCCCCCAGGGTACCCTTTCGGAAGATTGTGTGTTCGGTGTTTGTGGTTGCTTGTTGGTGGCCGGGGGGGGGGGGGGGGTTTTGGGGTTGGGGGGGGGGGGGGTCTGGGGGTTTCTAGTTTAGGGGGCTTAACTTAAGCGTTTAGAGTTTTAGGGGCTTCAGGGTCGGGTATGGAACCAGTTTAGGACTGCTTCTGAAAGTGTTGTCTCGTCCGAAATGTATTGCCATGAGTTCCACGAATGTATATCATTTGGTGAAGCTCAACAACGTCTTCACCATGGTCTCATAGACACAAGTTCACAATGGCAAGTTAAACGCAATGTTGGAGGGAAGCGAGCCAGATGCCACACCGGGAGTACGGTCCAATCGGACCTAGCTCCGCTATAAGATGTTTGCAATGTTTTCAGAGTGCAACAGTGGAAGGGAACACTCCTTACATGGTAACGCCAGCTGAGGGCATTCTGGATCGTGACCCAAACTAGCCAGATGCAACAGGTCTACCCAACAAAAAGAACCAACAGCATGCAACAGCACTACCCAAGATGGCAGAAACTTGGCATCGGGTCGCTCATGTCCAACCAGCTCATATGCGAGTACCTTCTAGTTTTAGTGGAACCCTTGGGACCCGAAACCTCAAGCAGTGCAAAGGGAGAAGGGCGCAGAGAGAGAGAGAGAGAGAAAGAGAGACAGACAGAACGAGAGCGAGAGAGAGAGAGAGAGATAGAGAGAGAGAGTGTGTGTGCACGTGTGCCAAAGGCGTCCTTGGTCTTAAGCTCGTTGAAGCTTAGCTCCCAGCCCGGACGGACATAGTTGAAGCAATTAATTAGAGTTTACTTTGAGCCTTAGGGTGACGGCTCAGCAGTACGGTTTAGGGTCTCGGGTTTAAAGCTCAGCCGACTTCTTGCACAATAATCCGACCCAGGCAAGCAGAGCATTCAGCCTAGATTCTATTTTCTATGTCGTGTATTGACGTATAATATGTCGTGTTATATAGTGTAATATAGCCAAATACAGTATAAGGTAGTAGAATATACTATGTCACCCAGTCAGCTAACTCAGAGGCTTGACAACTTGAGGCTTCAAACCTTGGGAGGTGCGTAACTTTCGGAAACTTTTACCAGTGATGGGTTTTTAGCTGGAACCAACAAAATTGCGAGTCTGAGCAACTCCGGGGCAGTGAGGCCACAAAGAGCCGCGAGCGCCGCAGCTGTGGCATTGGGAAAGTGCTTAGAGTTTGTGTCTCAGGGTTCAAGGATTCGTCCGCTGTCGTCATGAGTGATGCGATTACTATAGTCTATTGCTGCAACGGCTGATATGGATGTCAACGATCACAACATTGCCTGTAGGAGTGGCAACTACGACGAATAACGAGCTGCCTGTGGTTGGGCGCGCAGGCTGTCTTGGTGATGGTCATCGTCTCGCTGTTCACAATGTCCATGGCGATGATGGTGACGACAACTATGATGATTGTGGAGGTTATGACGATGATAATGGCTATGATGAGGATGATGCTGACGAAGAGAAAAATGATTATGTTGACGATGACGACGTTGTCCCTGTTGCTGACGATGATGTTGTTGATCATGATGCTGTTGATACTGATGGTTGATGTTGATGGACTGTTGTGTTGGCAACTGCACTATGATGGAGACACTGGCAATGCAATTGCCATCTATCTAGATCGGCCCTGGTCATCGTCGTCGGTAGTAGTAGTAGTAGCAGTAGTAGTAGTAAAGCGAAGTACTGTAGGAACACGAGGAGGAGGACTAGGAGTAGGAGGAGGAGGCAGAGGAGGAGTGTGAGTGCGGGCGAGTGTGGGAATGGGAGTGGGGCCGCATGCAAATCTAGCGGCAGCAGCAGCGCGCCTACAGCGAGTGCCAAGACGGATACTAGTGCTGTGGCAGCTGCTCTTGCTGCACCTTCTAATGTCGTTTCTCGGCAACTGCACGGAGCTTTGCTTGGTAGGCCTCTCCACTCCCAAACACCCACAAACTGAGCAGCTCTCTGATCCTGAAACCATGAACATAACGTCAGCCCTAATCCGGGTTCTTGTTGAGGGATCTAATTTAAGTTACCATATGAGGAAACCATAATATTTACCATAGATCCCTATGATGGTAACTTAAATTAAACTCCTTAAAAGAACCCAGTAATGCCTGAATGTTCCACCCGGTCCGCCTACACAAACTGACAGTACCCAAGTTAATACCAGGCATTAAACCCGTGTAAAGTCAGTAAGAACCTTGCAAACGCCCTCGAACAGCAAAGCCCTTAACCCCAAAACCCAAACCTCCTAAACACTTATATAATAACAGGGCTTAGGGTTTAGGGTTTAGGGGTTTAGGAATATAGCCCAAAACTAAAAAAAACAACCCACTCATCAGCCCCATAAACGACCTAAAGTATCACATGCCTTGAAGTTCCCCGAGGTCGTGTGGCAGCGAGCTATCGCCCAGGCGGCCAGCGAAAAGTCCTAGAGTTTGTGACTGGCTAAGACAAGCTCCCTGTTTTAGTGCTGCTCATTGGGTTTTACAGGGTCCCGTAGGCTTTTGCAGGATCTCTTTCTGTGAGGATGAGATCTTACGAACTGTTATGGGGGGCGGGGGTGGGGGAGCTATAGGTGCCTTGATAAGCGTTCCAGATGCTCTGAAGATTGGGGCATTGTCTTGCTATGTTGAGATTGGTTTACGGTGTAGAGTTGCTTCTGGGTTCAGAGTTTTAGGGATTCAGAGTTTGGGGTTTTAGGCGTGCCGGGTGCAGGGCTGTGGGGTTTTGGGATCGTTCAGGGCTTCAACCCTTCAACTATAACCCTGGGCTGCGGGCTTTAGGGTTCAAAGTCTGCGGTTCGTGTTAGGGGCCGAGGTTGTCTGCGGCAACTGTATAGGACCTGCTTTAGAATCTCAGAAGGAACTGCAGAGACTGTAGGACTTTCTCAGAATCCCAGAAGAAAGAACTCCGCGCAAGACCAAAGTTAAACTCCAAGCTATGCATGCCCAAAACCCATTTCTACACTCCGACTCTTTGCCAGCTACGCCCCAAAGCCTAGACCCACACTCCAAACACCCCACACCCTCAACCAAAAACTCTGAATCCCAAACCCTCAACTCTGACCTCGGAGTAGTGAACATAGGCAGAGGGTGTCGCGATTGGCGAACTCCTTCAGCGCCCGGCCTGAGGCGAAAACAGTAAAGACTAGTAAAGACCCAGGATTTATACGGTTTCGGGATGCGCCCAGGGATTCAGCTTTCGGGTTAAACAGTTTAACCCTAAAGTCTAAACTCTACATCCTAATTTAGGGAACGCTTAGGGCTTCTATAGGCGAAGCCTAGGTCTAGCTTTTGGGATTCTGTGCCGCCTGCACGGCGTTACCCCAACACCTATACCCTCAACCCACTGCTTCGTCAAAACCCAACGGTTTAGGGTTTAGGGCTTAGCTTAGGGTTTAGGCCTTACACCCTAAACTGGCCCTAAACTTTAAAAGAAGATGCCTTAGACGCGAGACCCAGAATATGCAGTTCCGATTCCCACGGACCCTACAGACCTAGACTCTCATAAACACTATGAGTCCATGAGCGCATAGACCTAAACTCTCAACCCTATGAGCTTAAATCCCTGGACCGCCTACACCCCAAACCCAGACCCTTCAATCCCTGAAGCGCCTACACCCCTGAAATTCTAAACACCATAAACCCAGACCCCAAACCCCCAAATCGACAGCCCTATGCAAGCCAACACCCCGAAACCTTACAAACTCCCGACCATCAATCCCAACTGCCTGACACGGACGCGTAGCCAAGAGCACGGAAGAGGATGCAGAGCAGCCTTGTTGTTCATGTGTTAGGTGTTGTGGATTTTGGGCATTGAAAGCTTAACTGAATTTGGCGTTCTGCTAATCCTTGTCGTGATGACTGCGTTATGACGTTCTTCTCGCTCCAAGACGGGCGGGCAATTCTCACTGGCAGAGTTCTGCCTTTCGTATTGGCTTTGCCGCTGCTACATGTCAGTGCCATGGCCGCACTTCAACATTCAGAAACCCTAAACCCTAAACCCTAAACTTCAGCCTTCTGTTTGGGTGTTGGATTCCCAAAATACGCTTTAGGGTGGAGGGTCAAGGTCCCACGTTGAGGAATTAGGGTTCGAGCCCCATTTTAAGTTCAGGGTTTAGGATGTCTAGGTCTTGAGTGGGGCCAGAAGATGTCATCAGTAATATCGGGGCCTTAATAATTAGAATAGGGTTTTGGGGCCCATTATACTATAATTATAACAAGGAGCCCCTAAAATGGTATAGGTAATTATTGAGGCCCCTATGTTACCTTCATTGCAGCCTGTTCTAATGCAGGCGCGCAGTAGTCTGGTGTTCGAGGCCGCAATCTTTGACACCTTCGCCGAAACTCGAAGAACCGAGATCCTGAACACAGACATAGAAGACCTAAAGCCCTTACGTCCAGATTGAAAATGAAGGGCCGCAGCTGGTCAAATCGACACACAAAGCATTTCAACAACAGTCTGCATGAACGATGAAAAACCCGTTTCTACAGCCCCAGACCCAAAACTAAACCCCTGAGTGTTAAACCCTAAACTCTTATGCCCCCACCTCCCTGGCATTCCGATGCCCTTTGCCCGAAACATCTCAATTCCTGAATCTCTCAACATGATCCAACACTACAGAATTGTGGCCAAACCTCTTCGACATCCTTAGAAAAGCTCTGTACAACCTTGACAACACACTATGTAAAGCTCCTTGTAACATCCTCCTAAACCCTAAACCCTAAACCAAATTCTAACATCTGCTCTGAGATTCTCCGAGGCTTGTGCCAGGCTGAAAGCTCTTGCAATGCCTGGCAGCTTTGGGCTAAGGTTGAGGGGTTGGGGTTTTAGGACTTCAGGTCGTTTATAGTAAACCCCATAAAGTTGGAAACCGGATTAAGGCCAAATAGTGCTGGGATTACCTATACATTACTCTTAAGAATTGAGGCTATGGGGTTTCCAACTTTTGGGCTTCTACTGTAGGGCTTTAGGCTTTAAGGGGTGAGAGTTTAACACTATGGGGCTGGGTTTGTAGGGCCGGAGGCCAGTGCCTGAACCGCGGCTTGTAGATGTTACCCATGCCTCCGTGGCTGCGGGATACCTTACGAAAATGAAACGTCTACCTGCAGAGCCCCTGACTTTTCAAGCTGGCTCCACTTATGCAACACCTCGATCTGAGAAGAAAAATTCGCCTGTGCCTGCGAAAGTGGGCTGGCAGCCCCCACCCCTAAACACTAGCTAAAGCCTGGAACTTTACCCTACACGCCGAAGCCGNCCCCCCCCCCCCCCCCCCACCCTTACTTCCCCTCCCCAATCTAATGCCCTCAATCTTGCACTCTGATGCTGCAAGGCAAATTTCGATAGCAAACTCTGCAGCCTTACTTCGACTGCAAGAAAAGGCTTGCCGCGAAAGCCCTTTGCATAAGCATCAAACATAACTAGACGAGCACTTGGGGTTTTTAGGTACTATAAGTATATAGGAGCTGTAACAGTATCTTATTACCACTATTCAATCTACTCAACTCGATATCCCTCAGAGCTGCCACAACAAACTTTCCCGGACCCATACCCGATGCTCGACTGCCTGGCGGTGCTCAATGGAGCCCCAGAAGGTGTCAAAGCTGTCCTTCAATCGTCGGGCTCCATAGGTGGGAGCAAGGTAGGTGGGGTGATCCCCCATAAAGAGCCTTCAGGAAAGGGATCCTTAATCCTACCTAAACCCTAAACTCCAAGCCCCTAAACCCCTAAACCCTATAAACCCCGTAGGGTAACTACCTACCTTCATCCCACCTGTTTTGAGGCCCCCGATTCACTGGACATCTGGACTTCGGCGTCCCAAATCCTTGAGCCCGCAAAACCGGACCAAAAGATTTTGTTGAGGTTCTTGAAAAGCACATGGCGAATATGTACACCTGCACAATATACATGTATATATACACACATGTATATATATATATATCTGTCTGTCTGCCTGTCTCTGTCCCTCTCTGTCTGTCTGTCTGCCTGTCTGTCTGTCTGTCTGCAGGCACGGCATGGCATGGCATGGCATGGCATGGCACGCATGCATGCATGTACATGTGTGTATATATATAACTATATACACACACAATAAGTGTATACATGTAAACATCAACATACATGTAATCATAAACAGAAGCATACGCAATCTACATTACCACGTGAAAATAAATATGTGTATCCAGGTTTGCATGCGCATACACAAATACATATGGATACAGCATGTGTACGTACATACCCTCGACGATGGCAAATCTGAAACAACTATGCCACCTCTTTACGTTCTACGAGTAGCTGTGTGATGAATCTGATCCTGAAACCCAAACAACCCTGCACCCAAAACCAAGGCACCTCGAAACCCTCAACACTAAACTATACCCTAAACGCTGAACCCCAAACCTCACACCCTAAACTATGCCCGATACTCTGAACCCCAAACCCTAAACCCTCCAAGCGTTGACCAAGATATGCCCTTAATATAGTTTGGGGGCCCAGTATACCATAAATATATTAAGGAGCCCCGAAATAGTATTGGTAATTACTGATGCCCCTACTTGAAGGTTCATGGGTAGTTATAAGTGGGGCTATCAGTCATCTAATATGGGTTATAGTTATAGTTACCTGAAATATGTCCCCACTAAAAACTACCCCTGAACCTCCAAGTAAACCCTATACCCTTATAGAATCCCTATAGACCCTTTAAAGGGGACCCTCAAAGGAACCCTTATAACAATTATAATAAGGAACCCCCCGCCCAAAAATAGTCTTGGTAATCATTGAAACCCCTATCCTAAACCCTAAACCCCATAGATCCCTTATAGATCCCTTAAAGGAACCCTTAAGGATCCCTGTAAAGGGCCCCTTAAATAGTATTGGTAGTGAGCCAGAACGGATCTCCGCCTCACCCGGGTCCAGCACCACCGGCAGCTCGTCCCACCTGAGCTTTTAGCAGATTCCCCGCGAATCGGCGAGGATTCAAGGTTTAGGACTTATGGGGTTTAGGATGGGGTTTTGGGTTTAGGGGTTTAGGGGTCATTGTAAATGGTTTGAGATTTCACGCTTTAGGGCAACTTAGGGCTTAGGGCTTGCTGAAAGCATGAAGCTCGGCATCTTGCAGCAACGCGGAGGAATCGCGAGTAGCTGTGGACATGTGAAGCCGACAAGGTCGGGTGACAACGATTCGCTGGCTTAGGGTTTGGGGTCAAGAGGGACTAAGAGAATGAACCCTAACCCTAAACCTGGGAAGCGAGTATGGCCCCATTCTGCAGCTGTAATTACGCAGGCTTGCTGCGTGCCTCGAAAAGATGCCAAAACGATACTATTTTTGCAGCTATCTTCAGATGTAGAGTATATCTTGCAAAGTAGAATGGGCCGTGGTCCCTGCACCCAGAATCCGCTGAACCCGCTGCCCTGGGTGCCCTGCACAGAACCCAAACTACCGCAAACAACACGTTATGCGGCAACGAGGCCCTTTGGCCCAGGACATCGCCAAATGCAATCAGGGTATTACATAGCATGCAGCACCCGGAAAATATATATAGATGTTTGCGTATAAATATAAATGTATGTAGTTGTAGTTAAACTATTATATTGTACAAAAAGAGCGTTGTTTTGTGCTACATGATGTAATATGCACACTCTGAAAGTTGGAAGTGGGTGCCTTGGGGTGGCTACGTCTGAGGACCAATGCATACTCGCCTACTTAGCCCGCATCCACTTGGCAGGCCCTATAAACCCCTAAACCCTAAGCCCTAAACCCCAAACGCCAAACATTAAAGCCAAAACTACGGCTCTGAGCCCCGAAGGGCCCCCCAAGTATTCTTTAAAGCGGTCCCATATTCCTCAATAGTTAGGCGCTTCAATAGAGGGTAGCTGTTGACCTACCCTCAAAATTGCAATCTTCGAGCCGAGGGACTCAGAGACTTTCGTCTCCAGGCGGCCCAGGCCACAATACACCTGCATACTTAAACAGGGGCCTTAGTCACAATTTTTGCTGCGGGCCTTTTTCCTTCAACTGAGTAGGTTCAGGGTTAAGTTTAGGGCTTAGGGGCCTTATTAAGGGTTCAGGGTTAAGGGTCGATAGTGACTACCCATAGGCCCCAAAGTAGTTCCTCTTTGGGATTACCTTATAGAATTTTAAATATGAACCCCCAAAAGGAACTTTTGGGGCCTATGGGTAAGGGTTCAGGGTCCAGGGGAATTTAGGCTATATAGCCATGGGCCCAGGCCATGCATCGTGCCTCCAGCGCCAGGAAGTCGATCTGGTCGCTCAGGTCCTGGTGCGGGAAGTGGTGAACCCTGTATTGAGGCCATGTGGGTAGTTCTCTAAATTAGGGTCCATTTCTGGCTCCTTACTATAAGAGTGCCGTATTATATAAGGGACTTCAAAAAGGGACCCTGATTTAGAGAACTGCCCATGTGCCCAAGCTCCAGGCGCGATTTTAACAGGGGCTGCACTTTTGCAGAACTTGTGCACGCGTCAGAAAAGACATGTCTGGAAACATGACCCCAAACAACACGCATTCCCAATCAGCTGCTACTGTAGGGGCCCATTATACTATATTTGTAATAAGGAACCCCCAAAATAGTATTGGTTATTGTTGCTTTTGTTAGGCCCTATATTCGACATCCCTCTCATGCGTGGTCTTAGAGACCAAGGAGTTGGAAGACACCGAGGACGTGGCCGAGGCAAAGGTCGTGGTTGCTCAGTTATCGTGCCAAGCGCACTGTCATATCTCCTACCGCCCCTCTGACTCTACCTGTAGCCGAAAAGACCTACCTTTTTAGGGTTCCTTATTATCGTTTCTATTTGTGGTACCCTAAAAAGGTAGGTCTTTTCGGCTACAGGTGGCTCTAGACCTCTCATGCCGACCCCTCTCGGAGGCCTCAAGCGTCTCTTGAACCCATTCGAAGCTCCAGGCCTCACAGCAGGGTCGTCAATCCCAAGACTTTTTAATCCAAACACTGAGTTTTAGACTCAACCCCAAACCCCTGAGACCACAATTGTAACTTTAAATCATGCAAAGGTCTCAAAACTTGGTAGTAACATCACCGGATCACTCCTAAACTTTGACCTTTATATACCGTAATACGCCCCGAATGCTTAGGGATATACCAGTCTGTAAAAGTCTAAAGAAACGTATCACACCCCTATTCTACCTTTTTCTATCTGTTAAGGCTGTTAAGGCCTATGCTACATCAGAACTCCTGAGCCCGACCCCAAAAGCTGAACCGTGAACCCCACGCCCTAAACCTCAAGGGCCCAGAATTCAAAGTGCCCTGCCTTCACAGGAAGCCTTTTACCCTCCTGTTGCCTCAAAGCTGTGGCCCTTTACCGGGGAGTTTGGGAGTGTAGGGTTTAGTGTTTTTGGGGTTTAGGGATCCAGGCTTTTAATGGTTAGAGGTTTCAGCGTTTAAATTAGGAACTGACCGCCTGCCAACATTGTAACATTCATAGGGACCCTTAGGGGGGTAGGGGGGAGGGGGGCAGGGGACTATACTTCCTTAAATAGGCCTTATTAGGTCCTTATTATGGGCATTAAGGCCCCCTACCCCCCTCCCCCTACCCCCCTAAGGGTCCCTATGAAACATGATAGAAGTCAAAACCGGTAATTGTTCGAACCATGGCCCTGTTCAGGAGTTTAGGACCATGGTTTTCTCGAACTACTCCCACAGTTCACAGTACTCCCAAGCCCATGTGAGCAATTCCAAGTTCATTCCGCAAAGACCAGAGACCGGAAACATACCTGCCCTGCCCTCGTGCAATGACTCCTGATGGATTTGTTGGTGTGTGTGCGTGTGTGCGCGTTCGTGTGAGGTGTGTGGGCGTGCAGTGTTGCAGCAATGCTGGAAGACATGTAACGACTGGCAGCTTTAGTCAACGCAGCTGAAAGCACTGATCCCCATGGAGATGCGGCGTTTCTAAGCACTCAGGTACCAAACAGCTCTCACGATTCGATCCGAACTCCTCACCAACACCCAACATGAAGATGCCCACACCGTACCTCAACCATAAGCCCTAAACCCTAAACCCTCCCAAATGGTAGGTACTTGGTGAATCGTCTCCGGCCTCTCCAGATCCTTCTGCCCAGGGAAGCAGCAAAGCCGAGAGGACCTCCGGGTTTCAAGGGCAACAGGAGGGACCCGTACTGGGGAACACTACCCTATAACGGGCTATATAATGGGTATATAGTTGCTATATTAAGGTAATTAAGGTTATATACCTAGGGGTCCTTATGAAGGGTCCCTCCTTGTATCCTTGGACATATGCACTTGGAGTAGGGTAAGAACATCTACAACTTTAGCTATACATAGTTGCCGTATTGAGAATCCTGGTTACCCTGGTTACTCTCACGATCCTTCAAACACTACAGGTGCTCAACCATCTGAATCGGGAGTTGGGGTGTGTCATAGTATACTTGTATAGGGACCGGGGTAACTACCCATGACCCTCCAATTAGGGAAATGGTGTATGCTCAGTTTACCATGATCCCTGACATGTTCTGGGGGCTCTACGGGAGCTGAAGGACGTCGGGTTGAGCTGATGATCCTAAAATAGGGGCAATAATAATAATTAGACTAGGGTTTTCGGGTGTATAACTATATAATAAGGAACCCCCAAAATAGTATTGGTAATTATTTAAGCCTTTAGGCCCCTATTTTATGAGATCCACCAGCGTTGTTTCGCGACTTGATCGGCTTTCACATACATGCTTCCCACAACGTGGTGGCTTGCTGCACACCCATACTGCAAATGCGGATTCCTGAACACCCTACACTGAATCCCCAAAATCTCTTTCAGCCCGCTTGCAGTAAAACTGATAGCAATGTTCTATTAGCGTTTATACCGCTCGGGGCCGTCAGCTCTATCACTACTCGGGCTTAGCTGCTTCTGAGGTTCATACTGGCAGCCGGACCGAACCCTTCGAAATCGAAAGCCCTACATCCTAAACCCCAAAACCTGAACCCTAAACCTCAAACTCTAAACTCTAAGCCCTACACCCTAAGACCCGAAGCCTAAACCTCACACCCTACAGTCCAAAGTCTCCCTAAAATCTCACTTTTTGCTGCCTCACAACCTGCGGTCACCAGCCGGGCGATCGAGGTTCGGAGTTCGGCCCGCTCCTTAGCATACATGAAAGTAGGGCTTTTAGGGTTCAGGGGCTTAGGGGTTTAGGGTTTTGGGGTTTATGGTTTAGGGTTTCAGGGGCTTAGGGGTTTAGGGTTTTGGGGTTTAGGCTTTCAGGGGCTTAGGGGTTTAGGGTTTTGGGCTTTGGGCTCGCATGAAGTTACTAGGTTGGCCCTTGAAAGCCTCTGGACAATATTCGTAAATAGGGGCTTAATAGAGCCCAATAAGGGAACATGTAAAATATCCCAAAGGCCTACCTAAATTAGGGTTTGTAGGGTTTAAGGGCTTGGGTTTATAGTGCTTAGTCTCGGTTTTGGGTTTCGGGTTTCGGGATTAGCGATCAGGGTTTAGGGTTCAGGATTGAGAGGAAAGGGTTTCAGGTTCGGGTTTGAGGTATTTTCGGCTTAGGGTTTAGGGTTGGGGGTACCATAGTGGCCTCAACCATGACCATGACTATGAGTTCTTGTCGTGCTCGATGTAGTGTTTTGATGTAGGGTTTGGTTTGTATAGGCTTGTACTGGGTGTGCAGGGTTTTGATAAAGTGGCCTGAACAATCAGGACAGGCTTTTAGGGTACTTGATCATATAGTTATACCGGAGGTTAAGACCTCCATCTTAGACCCGAGGAGGTTTTCACCCTCCTTCTTGCCGGACCTTCATGACTTGATGATAGATTTCCCGTCATAACAGCCATGTAGGAAGAGGAAAGAATTAGTCGGCAGCAAAGCCTCCTTCTTTCATCACCTGAAAAACGGGATCTGTGACAACACCTTTGTAGGACGAAGGATCATTGATCTGGAGGCTGCATGACTCTCACCTGCTTTTCTTGTGCTATCTTCTACATAATTTAGGTCCTAAGCTGCACGGCCAATCTTTTGCTACTAAGCGTCTCTGACTTCACGGTTTATCGCAAGCTTGCATCAGCTTTGTCCTCGACTGTGCAGTCGCCGGCAGCTCTGCGATCAAACTACGCCTTGAGGTACAACTGTTTCAACTTACTGTTCCCCTGATGCTGTTCATGTCCGTCTGCGAATTCTTCATGGCAGTGATTTCGAAAAAACAGTGCGAATTGACACCACACTAGTTGGTAAGCTCCCAACTAACGAGCAAGATCCCGACTCGCACGCCGTGAATAGAATCCATGCAGGGAGGAGTCCGGGATGGCTGCGATCACCCGCCTTTCCCCCACGGTCGCCTTTTGCCACCGCGAACCACAAGGCCACGGCTATGTTCGCCGTGAAGGAGAGCCACGGCGAAGCCTGTCAGAGAACAGCAAAAGAGGCTTCGACGAGTCATCGCTCGATTTAGCCGAGGCACCCTGTGGTTCCAGGCGATATGTTCGGCAACGATAACGTCTGCACTCCCTTTGGCTACGTGGCAGTGCTGGAAGGTGGCAGCGCCCCTATACCAATATCCTGAGCAAGCAGAAGAATCACTCGAGTAATCGTTCAAGACTCCTTCGGGCCCAGGCCGACATCCAGCTGCTGTCGTGGATCGCGGTATGGGTTGGCCTCACATGTGAAACGTTACCTTTACTTTCCCACTGCGGGCTCGCCAAGGAAGCCTTCGGACAGGTGGCTGGCGCGAACTGGAAAACCTGGGCGAGGACGACGACGACTACTACTACTACCCTTGGCAAGGCCCACCGAGGCGAGGGGCGTCGCACCGAGCTACGCGACTCTGCTCAACTGTCTCATGCAGTGTTGCCTTGCAGACGTTGGAGCGAAGCGGCGAGATTTCGTCGCCAAGTGGGCACAGTCCCAAGTGGAAGCTGCTGCCTTTCGGGCACTCGACAATCACAATGACTGCATGGCGTGTTAAGGTCCCTGAAGCCGAGGAGCCGACACGGCTGCTTGGCCCAGCTGCTGCAACTCTCGAACCGAAGCACCGCTTCAAAGGAACACAAAAGATGGGAGGCCTCCATCAACGAGCTGTTCGTCGTGCCCAGGCTCGTGCTACCGGCGCCACTGCACTCTCTGTGCGCACGCGACAGGGGCCACTGCTGTCACAGGCAGAGAAGGACCAGGCCGCAGAGGACAAGAGCGCCGACATCGAGGAGGACCTTTCGAGGGTGCGGGGGGCGGGGCAGTCGCACGGAAAGTGACGTCCGCCAAGGAGCTTTTCGGCGACGTCCCGGACCAGGCACGCTACGAAGGGGTGAGCAAGCATGCAACAAAGCAAGTAGTGAAATAGTAGTAAGCGAACGACTAGCCCCGTCAATGCTCCAGCATGCTTTCTCGGTAACAGCACCTGCGGTGCCAAGCCACTCCTCCCGCAGTCTCGCATGAAGGAGAAAGTCTGCGACGAGGACCCCTGCGGCTGGGGGCCACGCGTTCTGACAGCGATCTTGTGCCTTCGGACCTCTTTCGCCTGAATCATGTCCGTTCCCTCTGATGTAGTGGCGTCGGCTTGCTTAGAAAATGTCTTTGCTTTAAAAGTGCCTCGTCCGTCCTCGTCGTCGTCGCCGACGCGGTGAAATTATTATTATTATATAGTAGTAGTAGTAGTAGTAGTAGTAGTAGTAGTAGTAGTAGTAGTAGTAGTAGTAGTAGTAGTACTAGTACTAGTACTAGTACTAGTAGTAGTAGTAGTAGTCGTCGTCGTCGTTGTCGCCATCGTCGTCGTAGTAGTAGTAGTAGCAGTAGTAACAACAACAGTGAGACAGGGGAAACAGGTATTGTTCTCAGGGGGCTTGGTTGCACTTCTTACGATGTTAAAGGTTTCACATGTGACTCACTGCTACAGCTACTGCTAGTACAGTTGCTGATACCGTTACTTATAACTCTACTGCTAGTACGGCAACAACAACAACTACTACTGCTACGACTGCTACCTCTGTCACTACTACTTCTTCTTGTCCTGAACTGCTACTGCTATCGCGGCTATTGCCACCAGGATGACGATTCTGAGCGCGAGACCACGACGTTGATGCATTCGACGGCCAATCCTGGCTGAAGTGCAGCACCACTTCCGACGTAGAGTTGTGGACGCAGGCCTACGGCGTTATCACCGGAAGTTTGGTCAAATCAGGTGGGCGTTGGTGACAACCACAGGATGACCGATGCCCTAAAATCTGAGCGACGCAAAGCCACAACATGCAAACCTGAAAAATAAACATATAGCGATATCCCTACTCCTATTTAAATGCTGTGCCCTTCCTGTATAGTGTACCCAAAGGATACAAGATTCCGTCTCTCTCTCTCTCTCTCTCGCTCTCTCTCTTTCTGTACATACGTATATATGTACATGTGTATATATATATGTATATATATATATATATCCATGAACGTCAACGTACATATATACGTGTATATGATACAAACTGTGGTTAACATGCAGACATACAGGCGTGCTTACATAACACCGACATACACACATGCGTGCATTTATGGATACAGGTGTTATATATATATATACATATTATTGCGTCATTGGACCACTACGCCCCAAAAGCGAGAAAAGGAATACATATATATATATATGTATATGTATATGTATATGTATATGTATATGTATATGTATATGTATATGAATATGTATATGTATATGTATATGTATATGTATATGTATTTGTATTTGTATATGTATATGTATATGTATATATATTTTTTTTTATAGCGAGAGAGAGAGAGAGAAGGAGACAGAGAGAAACAATAAAAAGAGAGAGAGAGAGGTTACAAAGTACAAAAATCAGGATCCTATTCGACCTCAGGCTCCACGCACCAATATGAAAATAGGCCAGCTTTCGGGCCTGAAAGAGGGCTTCAGGCCTAGAAGTTTGGGGTTTATCGGGTTTGGGTTTAGGGGTTTAGGGTTTAGGGTGCAGAAGGAAGACTTTCACGGATCAGCCACCGGGTACCGAGCTGGAACCGGATCCTGGCCAAACAAGAAATCCCTGCAATAAAAGTGTTAAACTCCAAAACGCAAGCCGGCGGTTCCGCAAAGGCAGGGAATGGTCGCCTCTGTCGGCCTCTCTGGCGGCCAGATTCCCAGAGACTCCAACATGCTTTAATCAAGGAATATACCTTAAATCATATAAGGGGTTCTACTATAATCTAAGGTGTATTCCTTAATTAAGGGATATTGGAGTCTCTGGATTACTGGGTTTAGGCTCTACAGATTTATTCCGAATCACGTGCAGGACTTTCCACCAGTTTCGGAGGGGCTCAAAGATACAGGGTCCTCAGGGTCCTTGGGGTTTAGGGGTGTGGGGTCTAGGGCTTCAAGCCTCGATTCTGCGTGAGTTATCGTTTGGGGGAGGGAAGTTGGTTCTGGTCATGCCGGGAGAGGAAGTCAGGTAGCCCACCGAGCCCAAAACAAAGACCTGAAATAAAACTCTGAACCCAAAGTTCTCAAAACCCAAACACAAGAGCCGAGCCCAGAACAAAAGACCTTCTCAATAACCTTAAACCCAAATACGGCTATGCCCCGTGATCCCGAGTGCAGCAAGGACAAAAGGAAATGGCAACGAAGCAAACCCGAAACGCAAAGCACAACAACCTCCAAAAGCCCGATCCCCGCACCCTTAAACCCCAAACCCTGCCCTTCACTCTAATGTAGGGGCCTGAATAAATAGAATAGGGTCTTGGGTTAAACTAGACCAACTTCTTACACTTTATATAGGGGCTACAAGTAAGGCCGTACCATTACTACTTATCTTGCCCGAAACCCTGAAACACTAGGTTCCCCTGTGTCCCCTCAATACAATTTGCCTGGTACCCTACAACAAAAAGGGCAAAAGGGTACTACCGGGGAACCTAGAAACCCTAAACTCTCAACCCCGAAACGATATGTATGCTGTAAGGTTTCGGATTTGGGGTTCGTGCCCTGCAAAACTGCCTATAGTCTCCATTGTAGTTCCTTTTTTTGGTTCACAAAAATCTCTATTACAGGATCCTAACAATAAAACTGGTTAACCAAAAAAGGAACTACAATGGAGACTCTAGGCAAACCCTGAAACATTAGTTACGAGCTCAGTAGGTCCTGTGTGCTGCCATGCTCTCGTGCTCGATGCACAGTGCAAGGGTCTGCGCTGCCTGTGGTTTTGAGCTTATCGGGGTCTAGATTGAAAACATAGTTCGTGCGGGTCCCGATAAGCTCCATATGAAGGTGCGGTGATAAGTTTGAACCTACAGCGAGTAGGTTACGGTATGCGTGGTTTAAGGTAAACCTTAAGGATGGGCTTGGGGTTTAGAGCTCCAGGTTCAGGCTTGTGGATAGCAACATTTACGGCGATTTAAGGCTTGTGGATTAAGGCTTGAAGCTTGTTGATTAGGCTTAGGGTTTTGGGTATTAAGGTTTAGAGTGTAGGGCTTAGACTCAGGATTTTGAGGGCTTCGGGTATCGGGTTAGAGGGTTGAGGGCTAATTACTCTCTCAAAAATGCAGCAATAGAGGCCCTCTGGCAAGGGCATTGTTAGGGATCCCAGTAACCACCTCGGCGAGCAATCTGCCGCAAAAAGGGCAGGTTTTCTGGCTGGGTACGCCAACAATGTGTCTCCCAGGGGCACAGATCCTGGAGGAGCACGCACACTGCACATCATTAACATAGGTGATCGACCGATGGTCGGCGACGATGGTGTCATCCGGCCCGCAGCAACAAAAAAACACGGTGTCAAAACCGAGGCCCTCCAACGCCAACCTGAGTATAAGCCCCATGAACGCCCCAATAAATGACGAGCTATGAATCCCTATAAGAAGCCAATAAACTCCTGCTAAAACCTGATGCACAAGATCCCAAGAAAACCGTTAACACACCATAACTCCTGCTAAAACCTGATGCATAAGATCCCAAGAAACCCGTTAACACACCATAAGACGACAATATGCCGCAATATGCCCACATTACACCCTAATTGTGACACTATGAAACAAAAAGCCATCCCTGAACTCTAAACCCTAAACCCCAAGAGCCCTATACATCCTAAACCCTAAACCCATGAACCCTGAAACCTAAATCCAAAACCCCAAAAGGCCTAAACCCCGCGCCATGCCAAGGCTCAGACATTCAGGGTTTAGGGTTTGGGTTGAGGGCTTTTGTGGCTTAGGGTTTCAGCGTCAGAAGAGTTGGTTTCCAGAGTTAAAAAACCCAAGGAAACCTAGAGTTTCGGTTAAGGGTTTAGGGTTTAGGGTTTGCAAGCTGCATTGAGTGCAAACACTCAAATGGGTGGTTGTCAAAATTAGGGTCCCTTTTGGGGTACCCTAAATAATAGGCGCCGTATTATAATGGGGACCCAAAAAAGGGACCATAATTTTGACAACCACCCAAATTCAAATGCTGAGGCAGGAAGCCGCAAACCCTCGGACCAAACTCCAAACCCCAAACAATTTCCAGTCGCTTAGTTCCCTTGCCGAGAAATTACCTTCTATGACTACTGTACTTTCAAACAGGTTGCCTACTCAGCTGCTATGCTTCGTAGCAGGCTTGCCCCTTGGGCCCCAAAGCAAACTCGAATCAGGTATGGACCTCCGTAGCACGATGCTGCAGCTGTTCGACATCCATCGTCGGCAAGACGGCCGAGACCTCATACTTATTTGACAAGACAAAACTGCAGCTCTGTTCACCCTCTCAAAAACTCTGTAGAGAGCTTAACTTACATTAATATACTCCCTCCCGAACCTCTCTCCGGCAGAGGGCAAGGACATAAACAACTAGAGCAGCTCTATAAAGCTTTCTAAAAGTGTGGCCAAAGGTGCTTCATCATGTCGGGAAAGTCGGGCAATCCTGCGAGATCTCTGGATGTCGGAACGTGGTTCGATGCGGCGAGTCTTTGAAAGCCGAAGATGTGAGGGCAAGGGCTTCAACAAATTGGGGCGTCAGGGCTTCACGTTTGGGAGCTTACGGCTGTCTTGGGCGTTGAAAAGTTTCATGACTAGCTGTTATACTAAATCCGGGCGCATTGCGGATCCTCAACTCCTCGGAAAAACCTTATAAACCCTAAGCACCAAATCGTATCGAGCAAGCTCAGCGGCACAGGGCTCCTGTCCACCAGGCGGACTAAAGCCGCCGTGGATCCCGGGATCCTCAGTGCTTGTGTGTGTGCCAGTCAGATTCAAGCTTTAAGGCTTGAGTGGTTTCTGGGGTTTGGGGATTATACCTAGAGTCTCCATTGTAGTTCCTTTTTTTGGTTAACCAGTTTTATGGTTAGGATCCTATAATAGAGATTTTGGTTCACCAAAAAAAGGAACTACAATGGAAACTATAGGTAGTTTGTTTAGGGCTTCGGGTTTTTATGGTTTACGTCTCAGGGGGTTTAGGTTTCAGGTGCAGGCTTCGTTGAAATCGGCGTCCCGGGCTCAGGGCTTAGCATTCAATGTTGTTCTTTGGCAACTGTTGTTTAGGGTTTAGGGTTTAGGGTTTGTTCTTCCACTGAAGTGTGCTCGGAGTTTTGCTGATTAGGATCCGAAGAAGGCAATAGTGATACTTAGAACAACCAGCTGTGCGGACGGTGCATCTGCCGGATGTGGTGGATGGCAAAATGAGCCATTTGAGCACTTGGACTAGTGCAATTAATGCACGTGTTACCTCCCTCCCCCCCTCTGTCTGTCTCTCTCTCTCTCTCTATCTCTCTATAATCTAGCCGAACCTAGTCCTAACAACCCTAGTTAAGCCCTAAACTGCTAAGCTCGAAGAGGCGGATCTATCTCAAGCACCTGCGAAGCAAAAACGTCGAAAAGACATCCCCCAAGCTGAAATCTTGGAATCTGTGATGCAGTGCTGAGCACTGGACTCGTCAGCCATGCTGCCGCATCATCATGAAGCCGGGGAGCAGCGAGATATGTACATGACTTATCGGCTTTAGAGCTTCGTGCCTTTGGGGTTCAGGGTTTCAGGCTGTATATTCCGCATATTCCGCATTTCTACACCCTCAGCCCCAAGACTAAGACCCTAAGGGCTCGTGAGCAGCTTGTGGTTTCCGTTAACCAGTTGGGCCTTAAACCCAAAAAACCTTTCTCTTGCAGCGAGTTCTGGCCGCGACCGTAATAATTACACTAAGGCCGTGGGGCTTAAAACTATAATTGTATTTAGTCAAAACAAACGGACCTTAAGGAATAGCGTTACTCATTATTCAGGCCTCCATATTATTCAAGGCCTACGATAGCGGTGGTTGGACGATCACAGAGGCAGCACACCAAGAAGACTCGAAACCCCTGAAGGGATGGCAGGTTAAAGGCTGAGGTAGAGGGTCAGGATTTACCTTGACCCTGAATAACCTACCTTTTTAGGGCTCCTTCTTATAATTTCCTGATATAAGTGCTCAAGAAGGTACCTAGAGTCTCCATTGTCGCCCCTTGTTTTGGTTAACCAGTTTTATGGTTAAGATCCTATAATAGAGATTTTGGTTACCCAAAAAAAGGAACTACAATGGAGACTCTAGGTATTCCGGGTGAAGGTAGGGCTGAAGTTCTAGGGTTCAGGGCGGGTTCTGGGCTCTGGGCTTTCAAATCTCGGACTGTGGGTTTCGGGGCTTCGTGGTGTGCATCCCGGGCTTTACCCTAAGGCCCCATAGTAGTTCCTTTTTGGGGTTCATAGAAGCTTATGAGGTAATCCCAAAAAGGAACTACTATGGGGCCTCTGGGTAAGGGCTCAGCTACGGGCTGGCATGGGCTTGGGAGTGCAGCGATTTATCCAGAGGCTTCCGTTCAAAGAGGATGGGGTTTCGGGCCTTGGCTACTTTATAGGTTCCCGGTGACGCTGTTGGGAATGGGCTGCAAGAAGCGTCTGAAGCTTCTGAGGCGGAAATGCGACGGAGGAGTCATCCGGCTTATGGAATGGAACGTTGGGAAAGGTTACAGATTCAGATCAAAACCATCGGGCATGGACCTTCAAGCCTAAGGTTGTAAGGATAAGTCCTAAAACCTCTAGCCAACCCCACGCCCAAAAACCCTAAACCCTACAAGCGAGGAACCCGTAAAGGAGCCCTTAGAGTAATGTTTCCAGGGACCCCTTTTATGTGTTTTAGGACAGCAATGAAGGACACATCAGCCCGAAATGAAGATTCAGTGGGTTTGGGGTGTAGAGTCCAGCGTTTCGGGTTGAGGGTTTAGGGTTTGCCGTTTAAGAATTAGCCTTGAGGGGTTCAGGATACTGGTGGCTTTGTCACGGTGCCCTTATGTTCGCAGAAATCATGTTACTGATTATCACTGCGTGAGGGTCCGGCCCAAAGTTTAGGTTACTGGATGCTTAGTGTCTGCATACGGGTGGTGCTTAGAGTGATAATAGTGACAGCAGCAGCGGCAAGGAGCAGCAGCAAGTCCAGTGGTGAATAGTGGGATCACTAGGACTGTAAACGACCAGACTCGTTGACGCCACATCCAAAGCTCCGATAGCTTGCATCCAGGCCCACTGCCCCAAACTACCAGTCGAACCTGTGTCTTTTCTGAGCGCTAGCTCCTCTTGCTTTCAGTAGGTGCATCTGACTTTGCACCTCCTAAGAGAGAAAACATCTCGGATGTCGAGATGGCTGACGGTTGGCGTGCTCACTTGATCAGTGGGTTCGCGAAGAGGAGGACCTGAAGGAAGGGGCCATTTAGGGGTTTAGGGTTTTAGGGTTTATAGGGTTTACGGTTTAGGGCTTAGGGCAGAAAACCACTGCAGCCTTTAAGCAAGCAAGCAAGCAGGTGAGTGAGCGAGTAGGTGGGCTAGTGAGCGACTAAGTAAGTGAGTGACCTTTCATGCATGGATGAATGGATTAATGGGTCGATGTGGATGTAGGTATATGCATATATATGTATGCATGCATGTATACATGTATATTTGTGTGCGTGTATGTATGTACGTATGTATGCATGCATGCATGCATGCATGCATGCATGCCTGTACCTACGTGTGTATTTTCGTATGTATGCACATATGGATGGACGGATGTAGGCATGTAGGTACGTAGGTATGTATGTATAAGCGTGGGTACACATACGATGTGTAGTATGTACACGCACACACACAGACACACCACTAGTTGCACATGTACATATGTAGGAGAGGAAGTGTTCACATTGAGGTTGACATGTAAAGGTCTCGTTACATACAAAATGTCAGACCTTCTGGAGTCTAACCTTAAAGCCGTCGTTGCTCGGAGCGGCAGTTAAAATGGCGAACTCGTTCTGTTGGGCTGGGCTGTGTCTGGAGCTTAGGGCCAGGGTTCGGACTGATTCGGATGCAAGTCTTGATGGTGTAGGACTGAGATTGGGCAGGGTGCAGGGTGTATAATTAGAAGCATCATCAGCTCAAATCAAAAACATCCCAAACACCAGACAAGATCTTGACCAAACCCGGAATTTTAAAACCCTAACATGCAAACCCTGTAGAAACACTACAAAACCCACACAGCAAGTGCGTCAAGTCGAGGCCAGTGAGCGTGGTTTGTCTACGGGTGTTGTAAAGTTTCTTCTGTACCGGGGTCATACCGGGGTCATAGAAAGACTTGTCATAGCGCTTCGTGTCATGTCTACAAGCAAGCGTTGCAAGCTTTGTGGGTGCTATAAGAAGTATGGAGTGTAGTTACAATAACTGGAGCTGTAATGAATGCGCTCGTACTACTTGAAGTACTACTTGAAACTGCACATCCACCGCATGTGGTAGGGAATAAGGTGTGGCGGCATACAATTTTACAGTTGTAATGCGGAGCCCTAAGGAATAGTATTCGCAATTGCTATGATTACTGTTTTCGTCGTATTAGGAGTATTCTGCTTGTTTTTTGTTGTTGTTTAGGCTGCTATACTATGCATGAGGCCCTGACTGGACGAACTTTGACATGAGTCCGGTGATGACTGGGGTCGTGGACACGTGCTCGGTTAGGCTAAGATGCTACAACTTCCACAGCACCCGGCCAATAAGCTTAGCGGCGGGATTCAGTGAGGTGATTGTCCCTGCCACATTCGCCTTCTCATGTGTCTCCTTCTGACGCCACCAGTGCCATGGCCGGCATCAAGGCAGCAACGTCGACGGTTGCCGCATCAGCAGCCGAATGAACACTATCGTCAGCAACATCATGTTTATGTGTCACATCATCGCAATGTTTCTTTCCGATCCGTGCACTTCGACATTGCCACCAGCAGCACCACATCGTGAACATGAGCGGCATGATGTGCATCTTTGCACTTGCACTATGCTCAGGTTAACTAGCCACGTACTACCAGTGAGATGATTGTGAACGTCTGGCGTCTTGCTCAGCAGCTCACGATGACCCTCTGAATAAAAGTCCTTAGGTTTGGGTCTACATCCTAAAGGTCCTAAGTTTTGCATCCTAAACCCTGAACCCATCCTGAATCCTTTTGGCCTACGTGTTAGTCTGTCTGTCAGGAACTGTTCACTCGGGCCGGCGCCAGAGCAATCACGAGACCGTAGATGGTCAAGGACTCCATGAAGGCCAGGGAGAGCAGCCTGGGTTACTATATATACACCGGGAGGACGAAAGTTTTGACCTACTGGGCCTTGCGTCTCTGCAAGCGTCTTGCGGAGTAGCGGAGTAGCGAAAAGTGCGATTTACGTGGCCTGGCCAGCAGAGTATTTTATACGCCGTTTTAAAATTATGCTACTTTAATGTTCCCGAGGAGTAGCCCCGGTGGGTCCTGTTTGCTAGGATTCTATGGGGGAGTGGGGGCCTGTCTTCCACGAAACAAGGAGTAGGTCAAACTTTCGTCCTATCGCAGTATACATAGCTAGAATAAGAATTACTACAATTATAGGCTTAATTTTGGATTACTATAAGGATTGCTTGTTGGTGACCATATTTCTGTGTGTATAGGCTCTATGAAGGCCAGGGGGAGCAGCCTGGGGTAACTATCATTAGGGAAGCTATAGTTTTAAGGGTTCTTATATGGATTACAAGAGAAGGTCACTATACGGTTTTCTGGCTAAGGCTCAGGCAGATTGCGCGCTTAGGTTTTCGGGTTTGAGGCCTGAGGTTTGAGGGTTTTGAGGTGTGACACCCTTAGACATACCTCTTGCAAAAAACACAAAAAGTGCTCAAACCGGCAAAAAGGAGGCTGATTCGGCTTTCCACATTGGCGCTGTAGCCGTTCGGCTTGAGGATATCGGTCTGTTGCTGAACGACTGACTAACGACACGTGTGCACAACACGGGAGACTATCCTAGCTTCCAAAGAGCCAAATAGTTAGATAGCTTTGACCCCGAAGGTCTTTAAAGGACATTGCTTCCTGCAAACATATGCTAATTTGAGTAAAAGAATTAGGCTCGATGTAGCGAGAGAAGAATGCCAGAGACTCCTGCCTAAGCCCCAACAGCCCGATAAAGGAGACCTAAAGTATCGCTTCAACACGCACAGCTTGAATACTGGACTGCAAAAAGACGAACTGCTCTGGCTTCGATCTAGATTTCGGAAACTGCGCCAAGGGTCAGCACGCCCCTGAGGTCATCTGCAACCTGCGGCGTTTCCAAGGGGTTTACCACCATGTGACCACCTCAAGCCAATCCTGAAACCATCAACCGCGCCTCGGACAGTGACGAGAAGCACATGTGCTGGCATATCAATAGAGAATACCGTCAGTCGAACAATAAGATAGGACGAGAGACAACTGAGGCTCCTGAAAGGATTCATGGTGTTAACAAGGGAACCCGAAAGAAAAAGGGCAAAAGGGAACTACTCAGGAACCTGGGGTTTACGGATTAGGGGTTTTGCGGTTCGAGGGCTTAGGGTGTCGGCAGGCAGGGATGGCATACATGACAAGAGTGCGACCATCGATGCTTTTGGCTTCACCACAGTGATGCGAATGTCAGAGATGTGAGAGCGTGATGTTCGACACAGGCCATCAATCAAAAGGCTGAGAGCAATACCCCTAATTAAGGAACCCACCTTAACTCATCATATCAAGCCCCATATAACTCTCTGTATTTCACATTTTGTTCGGGTGGTTGGGCTCCCCGGGGACGATATTGATAGGAGAACGATGCTATTCATCAAAGCAACACCGTTCCCAGGCAGAGTTGCCGGGCATGTATAAACATAGAGTGCCCGTCTTTGGAGTATATAGGATGATAAGGAACCCGAAGGAGCGATATTGGTACTTATTCAAGACCCTATCTTATGTTTGGTGTCGTGGTTCAGGGTGTCACGCTTCAGTTGGCTTTCTCATGACCTCGTGCCTGCATTGCACACGAGGCACGATCGGGAACACGCTCTTAAACTCTTAAACCCTGAAACGATCTCACGGATCCTGAAAACGATCTCACGGATCCTGAACATGAACTCTCTTCCACATGGGAGTTTCCAAAAATAGGGGATCCCAACATAGTACCCTAAATTGTAGGATCCTTATCATAAGGACCCCCAAATAAGGTACCACCATTTTCGGAAACTCCCACATCATGCCGGGCAAGGCATGTCGATCCCTTATGCCCCCCTAGTCTGAGCCCCACAATTGCCCCCAAACCCTAATTCAACCCTAAACCCCTAAACCCTAAAGCCCTCAAGCCAAAAAAGCCCTAAACCCCTCAAGCCCTAAACCCCCAAACCCTAAACCCCTATTCCCTAAACTCCTAAACCCTAAGCTTCAGGGTGGCCCCTAAAGCGGCCTCAGGCTGACGGGAGATGCCATCAATGCAGCGCCCGCTGGCGATGCCCTTTGGCAGGAGTCGTAGTAGGACTTTGGCTTTAGGCTTTAGGCTCTAGGGTTTAGGGTTTAGGGTTTAAGTTTAAGGGTTTAGGGGTTTAGGGGTTCAGGGGTTTAGGGTTCAGGCATCAGGATTTAGGGTTTAGGGCAAAAGGCAGTGCAACTTTCTAGGACGAACAGAAGATGACGAAACCCTGTACCCAAACTTCACAGATGCCTTGCTTTTGTTCGGAATTAGTTGACCTACCAACAAAAGCAGCAGGGTCTAGGCAAGCCCTCAACTCGTAATCTTGTGCTGCCTCCCTGACTCCAGAAACTATACTAGTGCACCAAATTTCCTACCCTAAACCATGAAGCTGTTGTCCCAAACCTTCAAGCGGTAGCACAGCAGTGCCTGTACCAAGCCCTATCACCCTCAAAATGCTCCTTTAAGGAACCCGTACAGAAACCCTACTCTACTTACGCAGCCCAAAGCCCTAAGCCCTACACCAAGGCCCCACGTATTACCCATTAAAAAAAACTTACAGAAGCCCGTTCTTAATCCATGCCCCTCTATGTGGGAGTTTCTGAAAATTGGGGGTACCTTGTTGTGGGGTCCTTCAAATTAGGATCCTACTATGCTTACAATAGGGATCCTACTATTTAGGGTACTACATTAGGGTCCCCTATCTTCGGCCCTAAACCCTTATAGAGTCCTTTAAAGGAACCCTTATGGTACTCGTATAGTAACGCTTTAAAGGAACCCTATAAGGTACCCCCTACTTTCGAAAGCCGCATACACACCCTAAACCCCCTCTCGACCCCAAGCCCTAACCTTATACACCCTAAAGAACCCAAAGCCCTTACCAAAAATAGCACCCCAAACCACGGCCTGCCTGGCCCACACCGGAGCCGATAGCCGCAAGGCCGATGGCGAAACCGGCGCCGATGGCGGAGAGAGCAGGGATCCACACAGCGCCACCCTTTTAAGTGGGGTTGGGGGGTTTAGGGTTCCTTTAAGGGTTCCTATAGGAACCATAAGGGATCGATGAGGGTCCTGTAAGGAGTTTTGGGGCCATCCTGTCAAAGGGTTTGGGGATCTAGGAATTTACGGTTTAGGGTTCAGGGTTTAGGGTTTAGGGATTTAGGCTTCTAATGCGTTCAAAAGGTTTGGGGATTCAGGCTTTTAACGATAGGCTTTTAGGGTTTCGAGTTCTTGGGTGGTGTAGGGTCTCAAGGCTTCAGGGTTTGGGTTTTAGGGTTTATAAGCTTAAGGCTTAAGGGTTGAAACAAGCGGCGTTGCTACAGCCAGAGGGTTTGGGGTTAAAGGCTCTTAGGGTTTAGGGATGTATGGCATTGGGTCTTCAGGACTTCCAGGACTCAGACAAGGTTCTTGCTAAGGAATCAAATTTAACTTACCATAGTACGATGTGCGGTGAATAGTATGGCTTCTTATTATGGTAACTTAAACTAAATCCCTTAACAAGAACCCAGTAGAGTGTTGATTGAGGGTTACTTGTAATTAAGGGTTTTTGCCATAGACACAGCCTCGACGATACTGTGCTTGCTGTTGCTGTTCTGTACGAATACGATGGCTAAGAGGACTGTAGCTTGTGCTTCAAGCTCAAGTCCGTGGAACCGCGGTCAGAGCCCTGTAGCCTTAATCCTTGAGCTCTTCGACCGAAACAGTACGCCCTTCGATTCTTCGATCATGGTAGGAGCAAGCATGCCCAAAAAAGCTAAAGCTGACGTGTCCAAACACTACGCAATAGGCTTGGCTGCAACATCATGGTGTTCGGGGCGCATAGTGCTAGAACTATGGGCTGCAAAGGGCAGTCTTGCTATCAAACTCGAAGACTGTGATGGACCATCATCATATCATATGCGAGCATAACGTGTATCACTCTCGGCTACACGCTAGGTGCTTGGCAATGTTCCACGGATTTCACGTTACGATACATCATCTACGAAGATACTATGTCTGTACATGAAAGCACGAAACTGACAACAACAAGAATACTCCAACGGGAGTTACAGAAATGTGGGGAAGCACAGATTGTCTCAAAGGCTTTAGACACCAAACTAGGTATGATTTGTGGACTTACCCTATACTATAAACCTAAACCCAAACACCGGCACATACCCATCAGGGGCGAACCTCGGCGTGAGCTGCTTGGGGGGCTACCAGCGTGACCGCGCCTTCGACAGCGATGGCTTTGAATCCATCGGGTTTAGGGTTTGGCTTAACCCCAAATGGGAGTTTCCGAATATAGGGGACCCTAATATAGCACCCTAAATAGTAGGATCCTTATTATAAGGATCCCAAAAATAAGGTACCCCCTAATTTTCGGAAACTCCCAAATAACCTACCTCTTTAAGGACCTGCTTTGGGTTTGGGGTTTAAAGTTTAAAGGTTCGGGTTTTGCGGACTTCTTCGGTAGGGCAAATGGGGCTCTGAACCCGCATTAGTTCTGAATCGGGCTTCCGTCGGTTGGTGCAGGTTTGAGGTTTACTCCCGGTTGAAACAGAGTGTTACAGGTGCAGACCTCGACACTGTACAGCATAGGTGTCTAAGTTCTGAAGGTCGAAACTTCACGTAAGGGGTATCGAGAATACTACGTAACCCTACAAAACTAAACCGTCTTGCACACTGCTTACTACGTCTTACTCTTGGTCACATCTTGCTGAGTCTTGCGGAGAGAGCCGAAAACTGCTGAAAACGATACTGCGCTACCAAGCGTTTGTCCACTCGGTGCTACGCAGCTCCCAAAGCTTCACAGCGATGCAACAGCTGAAGTGGAAAGTAATAATGTAGGAACCTGATTAAGAAACCGCGGGCTTGTATTATAAGGGTTCCTTATATGAATCCTACTATTTTGGGGTC
The DNA here is from genome assembly GCA_003297005.1 of Symbiodinium sp. clade A Y106. Lineage (NCBI taxonomy): Eukaryota > Dinophyceae > Suessiales > Symbiodiniaceae > Symbiodinium > Symbiodinium sp. clade A. The sequence goes on from BGNK01000629.1 coordinate 150,117, forward strand.
ACAGGCCCAGGGTTTCTTAATCAGGTTCCTGCATTGGACCAAAAAGAATGCAGATGAATTAAATCGGTGTGGTTGTCCGCAATCTCAATCGCAATGCTGACAACGTCAGCAAGGTGGCAACGATGGCCGTCTGCAAACAACAGGTAATACGGTTCATTGTAGCTTTCCTATGGTATACTTTGGGCCCAATGTACCTATATAGGGTGTACTTTAAGGCCACAGTATATACTATTATTTGGGTACATGGACCCTTAAAGGGGACCCTATTATAGAACCTTCTAGTACCTTTAAAGGGGACCCGATTCTGGAACCCTATGGTGCCCTTAAACGACAAATGGGCACATGCACCCTTAGGGATAAGCAGCAAAGGCACTCAAGGCCGCAGTGGCAGCATGCGGAGCGGTCGGGGTTGGAGCTGCGTGGGGAGCAGCCACAAATGCCGTGAAGAGCGCACCTGCCAAGTTTAGCTTTGGGTTTTTTAGGTTTAAGGGCTCACCCCAATTACTTGAAGCTTTTTGTGCCAAGAACTGTGTTAGAAGTAAGTCAACTAGGGTTCTCAAAGGTTCAAAAAAAGCACATACCTGTGGCTAGACTCACTTTGGTCATAACCCTGTTGGTGCGCCCGAAGACTTTCAACTGGTACTGTAAGACAGGGTCTCGGTCTCAGAACTCGCGAAGCGCCTTCTCTGAAGCTTCGATTTAAGGAGACTGTCCAAGATATATCGCGCCCACATGAAGAATGGTGAAAGACGCTTGAAGCAAGACATCCCAGTCTGAGCGGAACTGCACGAACCGGGCACTGCGATGACGACGACTACAAGGACAAAGGCGAAAATGATCTACTACTAAGCCTACCCAAACTCCCACTCGGGTGTTGTTGAGGCTGCTCCTGGTACACTCTTGCTCCTATTCATATTCCTCCTACTCCTCCTACTCCTCCTCCTCCTCTACTAATACCACTACTACTACGACTACTGCGATGGCTGCTGCCACGACAGCTACGGCGATTCACTAGTACTAGACTTGTGCTCGCTGCAGCAGCTGTTGCTGCTATACTGACCAGAAACGCACACTGCACGTCGCAACATCTCCGTTGTTGCTTCCGTTTTCTCTCTACCCGTACCTGTGGTTGCTCTTGCTGTTGGCGTTGTTATTGGTGGTAATATAGGGCCTTAATAGTTAGAGTTGGAAATTAATTACGCTGTAGCTATAATCAGGAACTCCATAGTAGTATTGGTACTTATGTAGGCCCCTCTACTAATCTTGCTCATCTTCAGAACCGTCACCGCCTGCAGGTCCATGACAGCCACCGTGCTGATACTTACTTGTACTCTACCAGACTATTAGGGTTTAGGGTTTAGGGTTATCTGAAATCAGAATCCCAGAACCCCCCAAACCGGAAAAGCCATAGACCCTCAGCGCCCTAAGCCCTACTACCCAAACCCAAACCTGGAAGCCAAACCTTCAGACCATCAGCGGTCGTCTCGGCTAGAAAGCAGATAGTAGTCTCTGGAGAGTCCACTCCCCGTTATTTAAGGAAGGTAGCTTCAATCATCATATTAAGGCCCTTGTACTTCAAGGTATATTCCGGGTATTGGGCTCTCTGGGTAGACTCAGTCGACCCCGATCGGAATAAGATTCAAGGGACCCCGGTGTTTATGTTTAATTCGTCTTAGCCAAAAACCCTACAGGCCGGGAACCCGAAGCCCTCAACTAAGAGCTTACCCTTCTTAAAGGCTTAGGCTTTTGCGATCTTCAGTTGAGGCCCTCAACTGAAGATCCCAAAAGCCTAAGAAGGATAAGCAGTTGTAAGCGGGACAACTACGGCAAACCCGGAACAATGACTAATAGTCAGGGACCCTGGCCCTAAAAGCTTGGCACCCGCCCAAACCCCAAAACTTGGAGGATGTTTAACATGGAGGGCAGGTTGTTCAGGGGGGACGGCACTAGGCATCCTTAGGGAATCTGAGGCAACCCCAGGGAGTGCCAAGAAGAATTGGGAATACTGGGTTAAGTACTGAAACCCCCTCCCTTAAGGATCCCATCAAATACTAGGTTATGTGCAGGGCTTCAGGTTTGGGTTTAGGGGAAGTTCTAGACAACTTACGAGCCCGACACCCCGATAACAGCAACACCTTGAAGCCTGTTTTGAAACGACCCCGTACAAGGAGCCTTGTAGAACTCCAAGAAAACCCACAAACCCAAAACCCTGCACCCTTAACCCCCCAACACCCGAGCCCTACACCCCCAAACCCCCAAAACTCGAAGACCGTCGCCGAACGCTACAACCACCAAAATCCCCAAACCCTTGTAGAACCCTGGTAGTAACCATGAAAGGAACCCTTATAGTAACCCTCAAGGATCCGGAGTACCTACATGGGTGGAGTTACAAAAATCTTCTATACTAGCTCCTGATGTATAAACGGAAGGCTCTCTAGTAACCATTATAACAACCCTTAAAGCAACCAGTATAGATCCCGTTATCACTTAAACTTAAAGGAACCCTTATAGCAACCCTATTAACGGAACCCTTATAATTAGATCCCTTCATAACCCTAAACCCCAAAACCTATGACTTAAACTTGAAGGAACTCTTAGAGTAACCCTTACAAGAACCCTTAAAGGAACCAGTATAGATCCCTTAAAAACCTTTAAGATGCCTGGAACCCGAGTCTCCGACCGCTGCAGAGCAGCACAGCACCGGTCAGAGCGAGGAAGCGGGCCATCCTCGGAATCTGGGTTCTTGTTATAAGGATTTAGGGTTTAAGTTACCATAATTTAGGGCCCCTTTAAGGGATCTATAGGGTTCAATATAGGGTTTCGGGCCTAATTGATTTAGTTTAAGTTACCATAATAAGGAAACCATAATATGTACTATAGATCCCGATTATGGTAACTTAACTAAATCTTTTAACAAGAATCCAGGAATTCAGGGTGTTAGGGTTCGGGGTTCGGGCTGTTAGGTTCGGGGTTTAGGGTTTAGGGTTTTAGGGTTCAGGGCTTAGGGTTTTTGGGCTCTAAGCTTTAGGGGTCAGGGAACTGTTGTTGGCTTTGTAGGGGTTCCTGTAAGTGTCGAAAAGGGTTGAGAGTTGTCCTGAGACTTCTTGTTGTTGCTGTTGTTGGCTCAAGATGTTCTGGCATTAGGGCTAGTGGTTTAGGGACGGTTGTGTTTGCGGTTCAGGGGCCACATTCCTTCAAAGCTAGACTATGGAGATTCAAAGCTTAGGGCCGTGGTCCTTCAGATTTACCTATAGTCTCCATTGAAATCCCTGCTTGGGTAGCCGTTTTTATCATTCCGAACTACAATGAAGACTTTTCGGTAGATCCTGGATTCCTGGCTCTGTTTTCAGTGTTGAATGTGGTCCTGACGCAATCTGTAGGGCTTCGCGGTTTCAGTTTCTGTCCCGCTTCTTTCTTTGGGGCTTTAGGGTTTAGGGGTTTCGGCTTTACATTAAGGGTTTAGGGGTTTTGGGTTGAGCCTCAAGGCTCTGATCTTGTTTGCACTTTTACTGGGCTTTTAAGTAACCAGGGAGGAAGAAGTATAAACTTTTTTTTTCATAATGGTTCCTTTAAGAATAAAAAGTACTAAAGTATGGTACTCCAAAGCGGGTTTAGGCTTTCAGGCGCGATGCTTACATCCCAAGTCGCGACTGACTATGCAGCTCGCCCGGCTTTGGCTCTGAGTTGCTCTGAAACTTATGCCTATACATTACCTTCACCTAGCGGAAGCCTATGCCCCTTAACCTTATCTCGGGCTCAGAAGAACCCTACCCAAACTCGTGTCGCTAAATGTTGAAGAGGTTCCAAAAGCGTACCTCGACCGAGACCCCCTGAAGTCTCAATGCCGCAGCCCTGAAACGCATATCAAGCATTCGCTACCTGCCAAAACACCCCCCAAAGGCAGGTAAAGTAGTAGCCCAACAGCAACAAAAGCCATGATTTTGCCTACTTCTGAAGTTCCACGTAACCCTTAATTTCCTGCCCAAGGTCGTGAGAGCTTCGGGCGTTGTGAGCAACGTGTCGTGGAAAAAACTGACGCTGGGCCAAATTGCGGCGATGCACATAACATGGTGGATCCTTAGGGGAGAGGGGAGGGGGGGTTCAAGGATGTAGAAAAAGAATCCCAAAGTATGTTAATTTTAGGGTTTAGGGCTCCTAGTTGAGGTTCAAGGGGGGTATTATGAGGATCCTTAGGGGAGGGGGGGGGGGTTCAAGGGGGGCTTAAGGATCCCATGGCAACATGCTATTCTGGAGTTTAGGGCTTTGAGTTTTGGACTTTAGGGTCAGAGGTTTGGTGTTTCGAGATTTGGATTTTAGGGTCACGACTTTGGGGTTTTGAGGTTTGGATGTTGGCGTGACGGGCTTGTTGGGGTTTTGAGGTTTGGATGTTGGGGTCACAGGTTTGGGGTTTGTTTTTTGTCGGAAGAGTTTGAAATTGTAGTAGAGCAGAAGCAGTGGACAGTGGACATTAGTTGAACACATTCTCAAGATTCTACATAGCGAATGTCATACAAGATCACCCTTATCAGGCATCCACACAGACCCGGCAAACGGAACAACGAGTCGGCAAGTATACTAACAGTACCTACCTTGGCGTTTCAAGCTTGTGAATAAAACAAATCATACCTTCGTTGGGTTATGTGGAGCCTCCGGGTAAACCGCAAGACCAAACGGTACAGCGTGCTGTGGGGAAAGATGTGGCAACATGGTTTTCCATTCCAGGCGCTCATCCAAGACCTGCCCGATAGGAATACACTGTCTTCTCCCAGCGCGTAGGCTCTCCACTTGTCGCTGTACTGCATCACCATAAACCTCATTACAGGGGCCTTCATATTTAGAACAAGGTTTTGGGGGATGTTACTGTTACAATAACTGCACTGTCGCGGTCTTCATCTGAAGAATAAGGTGTTGTTGGAGTATATTACAATGTAAGCAGGGGATACTCTAAGCAAATGTTCAGCTCTGTATAAGCATTCCTACACAAAGCCCTGAAGCCGGAACCCTGCAGCCTAGACCGTGGACTCAACGTTTGGGGTTTCGGGTGTCGGAAAAAGGGTTCCAGCTTACTTGATCAAAGGGTACGCGAAGAGGGGTGTTGAGGCATCCGAACAGGCCTGGGGCTTAGAGTTTACACAATAAACCTTAAAGACAAATCCGAGACCCCAGACATTACAAACACCCCGCACCCACAAACAACAATAAACCATACTGGACCCAAATCCCGAAACCGATACCCACAGCACGAACATCTCGAACACTGACTTTTCTGAGCATGCGCTCTTGTTCCTTGCACAGAGACTGCTACTTGTAGCTGCGTCTGCGGTGCAACATTCTTGGAATTGGGATTGAGTCAGAACTCGGACTGCAAGCCACTGCCTGCAGACTCAAGCAACGAATGACAGCAGTGCCAGTAAGTCGCACTATTCAGAGATCCATCTGTTGGAAAACTTTCTCCAGACCGCCGTCACCACTTCGATCACTTGATCAGCGGGTTCGCGAAGAGGAGCACCTGGTCGGGAAACCACAACATCCCAATACAGGGCCCGGGCCCGAAATCATCACCAATACTATTTCAGGGGTCCTTATTATAACTCGTAGGATATACCCAAGACCCTATTCTAATCATTGCAGCCCTAAAAACTAGAGCCACTCATCCAAACCTCGGGTTTCGCGGTTCAGGGAAGAGTTCTGAGCGTGGGAGGCTTTTTCTGACAAGTGTACCAGTACTTGGAGGCACATGGGTAGTCATAAGTGGGGTTTTTAGTCCCCGAATAGGGGTCATTGTTGCTCTAAGCCTACTTATGAACCCACTCATAACTACCCATGACCCTCCGGTGACCACTACACTATAGCACCACCCAGCGCATCATCCCTGAACCCTAGGCCGTAAAGCCCATGCCCAAAACCCTAAACCTGAATTTCCTCTCCAAGCTGTCCTCCACAGCCTGTGCCGCCAATGCCCCTACCAAAACCTTGCGTTGAAATGCGTTGAAGCTAGGGCTGGCACCAGCGCAATCACCAGACCGTAGATGGTCAAGGACTCCATGAAAGCCAGTGAAAGGAGCCTTTCCGTTTCGATCTTATAGATCTTATAGTTATATGCTACAAGGCCTTTTCAGGGCCTAAAGGGCTGTACAAAGGAATCCATGAAAGACGGGGACAGGGCCCTTTGTTTCGCTGGTCGTTCAACGGTTCTTTTGCTTTGCTGCTTCTGTTCTCGGCTAAAGGTTCGGGGCGTAGTTGGTGTCACCGGATCAGAGCGCTTTTTTACGGGGCTCACTGCATGCAATGTGAACGAACTGACAATGCCCGCAGTTATTATTGACCCAAAGCTTGCATAACATCTACAGCTACATAAAGGAAAGGGATTATTACGTCAGGATTCTACGGAAACCGCATAATTTCTGCCAAGCATCAGCACACCCCTGAGATCATCCGCGACCTGGTGTTGCATCAAGAGTCTGTCGCAAGCAACCTAATACGGATGCGGCTGCTGCGCATACTATATAATTCTTCTTACTACGCACTACGTGCTACACACGACATAGTCGGTTCTACTTACTACTGGCTCTTCCCGTCGTTTACTTGCTACCACCTGCAATTAAGCCAGAAAGCTGCTTCATAACAGGGTACGACGACGACTACAGTACGATTTCTGGGCTTTTAAGTACCCAGGGAGAACAAAAGTATAAACTTTTATTTCATAAGGGTTCCTTTAAGAAAAAAGTATTCGAGTATGGTACTCCAAAGCCCAGATTTCGACATCAACTACAACTTCGACGACGCCTCTGGCTCGGACCCCGACCCCGACACGACCCCCCTACTCCTACTGCTGCTCCGCCGCCTACTCCTACTCCTACACCTACTCCTACTCCTCCTGCTTCTACCCTTACTCCTACAACTACATTCTTTTGTTGCCGTTGCACAGCTGCTGCTGCTTGGTATAGAGCTTTGAACACAGTTCAGCAGATTTTGGATTCTGCTAGAGTCGCAGATCTGCGCTGGCCTCCGGCTGGCGGGAGATGCCATCAATGCATCGGCCACTGGCAATGCCCTGGGTCCAGGGGTTCAGAGTGTGGTGTTTAGGGCTTAGAGTTTTGCGATAACCATAAATACCCAACCCCCAAACCTCGCACCCTGAACCCTACAACATAATCCTCTCGAACCCACAACCCCTAGATTCTCAGCATGAGGCTTTCAGGAACTTACCCGACCTTACTTGTGTGTAGAGTCTCCAGAAGAGTTGTACTAACACTCAAACACACAAAGTGAGTTATGAGTAGTTTGAAGCAGGTTTGAGGGCGTGTGGTCAACGTCGCCCGTCTGAAGGTTCCGGATTGGGTGCAGGGAAGTGGGTTTCCTTTTGGGTATAAGGAGGTAAAATAGCGACCCAACACATACAAAAGGCCATTGTTCTCCATACTTTTGGGATCGAGGTTGGCTTCTTACTTCCAGAAACATCAGAGCTCCCTAAACCCTAAACCCTAAACCCTGAGACCCGAACCCCTGAGCCTTTTCCCCAAACCCTTCAGAACCTTCCGAACCTCATGGCTGCGGTGTTTATTGCCACGATGTATTACCGGATCGCTGCTAGCCAAATTTTGGGGTTTAGGGTTTAGGGGTTTAGGGTTTTGGGTTTAGTATCACAGACTATTGCGCATCAAGAATCAGCTTCGCTGAAATCCGAAACAGCATCAAGGTCGCTGCACCACAGAGTTCAGGGTCTAGGGTTTAGCAAACTCTACACGAAGGGGCACCCTGGAACCTCTGAGATTCAGATCTAAAGCCCCCCCAAATGTAGAGGCCTAGTTGAATCATTTGAAAAAAGGTTCTAGGGTATATCATACTAGAAGTAGACTAAGGAAGCCTCGGGAATAATGGTAGTGGTACTTGATCTTCAGACTTCTACAGTCTCGAATACCAAACAATCTCCAAACCTGATTGCTCTGAGAGGTGCCAAGGATGCTGAAACTGAAAAAAGTCCTACTGCTTCGGGGCTTAAGCGCCGAGGACTGTGTGGACGTCAGGGGTGTCGGGCTTAAGCCTGCAGAAGTAGGGTAGTGTTGCTATAGGGGGTTCTGTAAAGGGGATATGATACAGGTTATCGTGAGGGCTTAGGGCTTAGATGTCGTTTCAGAGTTTAAGGCTTCTGAAGGGATTTGGCTTTGGGTTTCTGCGTTCAGGATTTACGCTAGGGTCTGGCGGTTTCAGCAGTGACTTCGGGCACTGGATGTAGTCATGTCGGAGAAACCCTGCTTCGTGGGTCAGGTGACTTAGTAACACCCCAAAACTGTTTCAACCCAGATAGAAAACAATCCTTAAAACATCCTCAGAGTAGCCTGTACCAAACCTTATAACAACAATTGTTGGTATCATCATAGTAGCCATAATGGTAATAGTCATCATCATGGCCGTCATAAGTATAAGTGCAGGCTTTGCACACAGGCAGCTGATGTACTTGAAGAGATCTACTTAGCGTAGATATAACCCCACTTTTCACCGCCAACGAGCCTTCAAGCAGACCCTAAAGCTGACCTACATCCCTAAAGCCCATAACATCAGGGCCTTAATAATTAAAATAAGGCTCTGGAGCAATAATACCCTAAAAATCCTATAGAACCCTGATTATGGAACCCTTAAAAGAATCCTGAACCCTAAACCCTAAACCCCTACACCCCTCAACGCCCAAAGCCCTAAACGCCCAAACCCCTAATCCCTAAACCCCTGAATCCTGAACCCCTCAACCCCCAAACCCCTAAGACCTAAGCCCCTATACCCTAAAACCCCAAACCCCTAAGCCCCTAAACCCAAACGGGGCCCTGTGGGCACAGGCCTGGCCCACACCCGAGCCGATAGCCGCAAGGCCGATAGCGAAGCCAGCGCCGATGGCGGAGAGCGCAGGGATCCACACAGCGCCATCCTTTTGAGTCGGGATTTATTTAGGGGTTCCTTTAAGGGTTCCTATAAGGGATCCATCAGGGTACTATAAGGGGTACACACTGCATTCTGGCAGGGTTTCGGGTTCAGGGGTTTAGGGGTTTAGGGATTTAGGGTTTAGGGGCTTAGGGTTTAGGGCTTAGAGTTTAGGGTTTAGGGGCAGTTTTAAGTGGGGTTATAAGTCCCCTAATATGAGATATAGAAGTATACTTACCCTACTTATAACGCCAGTAATAACTACCCATGAACCTCCAAGTAGGGCTTAAGGGTTAGGGTTCAGGATTTAGGGTTTGGGGTTAGGGTTTCGGGGCAGGTTAGAGGGATGTCGGGTTTTTATTAGGAGCTTATGGGCTTTCCTACGGCTTATAGGGCTTTATATGGGGGCTTCAATTATAGGGTTTAGGGCTATCCTCTAAGGTTGAAAGAGCTAGGCTTTTAAGGAGCAGGGTTTAGGGATGAGGGTTTGGCGGTTGGGTGGGGGTTTTTGAGATGCGCCCATAGAACATTGACACAGCCCAGGAAGATTCCAACAGAAAGGGACTGCCACAGCCAGACGGTTTTCTGGAATCCTGTATATGGAGACCCTTCTGAATATACCTAAACCTTAAACCCTAAACCCCTAAATCCTTGCTAGAACCCCAAAACCTTCAACCCTAAAGATCCTGATGTCTTAGTCTGCTTTCGCCGCAGATGAGGGGTTCGCAGTCTCCGTTCGACAATGTTGAGTTTAGGGTTTAGGACTTAGGGTGTAGGGTTTGGGGTTTAGGATGACTGGCGATGGTTTATGAACCAAGGGTCTGCGCCACGTCGGATACCTGTAAAAAGGGTCTTAACAAGTAACATCGAGTTCTATAAGCATGTCAAGAAGTTTTACAAGGGGCTTGGGGTATATTAAACGATGAAAGTAATATGAGGAGGAGTTGGTGGATAGTATCATTATCGCGATGCTGTCTTTCCGAGTGATCGAAAGAGTGGACGCTTTGGAGTTTCATTCTGCAGTCTACAATTGACGGATGCGTTCGGGGTCTCGAGCACAGAAGCACAGACATAATGAAGGAGAGAGAACGTAAATCCTCAAACCCGTAGCCCTAAACCACTAAATCAATACACCCGAAAACCCCCAAAATCCCTAAATCCCCCAAAAGCCCAACACCCTCAACCTCTCCAGCCCTGAAGCCTTAAATTAAATGCTGAGCTGCTGCAGCAGCAGCAAAAGTAGCATGATCATTATTCTGAATACTGGTAGTGGTGGTGGTAGTAGTAGTAGTAGTAGTAGTAGTCGTGCTGGTGGTGGTGCTAGTAGTAGTAGGTGGTGGTGGTGGTGGTGGTGGTAGTAGTAGTCGTTGTGGTGGTGGTGGTAGTAGTAGTGGTAGCGCTCTTCTTTTACGGTTCTGACCACAGCTTAACGAGATTCTTCTTTTGCGGAAAAGCTACGTGGCGACGTGGGATCCCGTGTCGTTAAGTTACCCTTATAGTAACCCTTACGGTAACCTTTCGAATAAGCTGTAGAAATACAGCCCCTATAACAGTCTCTATAACCCTCATGGCAACCTATACCCTCAACCCTAAACCCAGGTCCTGATTATAATGATAGTATAATTATTAGGGCCCCTACACTGTTGATGATGAAAATCCTGCATTACCTTAAGGACCCTAAACTATGGGAACTACGGTATAGCCCATATTTAGGGTAATGCAGGATATATCAATATCTCATCAACCGTATCATATAGCCCTATTGTACTTGGAGGTTCATGGGTAGTTATAAGTGGAGCTATAAGTCCCCTAATATGGGTTATAAGTATAGTTACCCTACTTCTAACGCTACTTATAACTACCCTTGAACCGCCAAGTAGATCCTAAACCCTAAGCCCCAAACGATCACAGACCCCTACTGTAGATCCCTTAGGTTTGCCTCGGCATGAGCCGCCTGTGGAGCCACCAGGGTCACAGCACCTCGCGCTGCCCAAAGACTACAATATCCCTTACTTCAGAAACACCTAGGGTTCCTTTACGGGATCTTTAAGGGATCTATAGGGTTTAGGGCTTAGGGGACATTACTTAAAGGATCATGGGACTTGGTAAGTAGGCTTTAATTGGGGTTACAAGTCCTGTAAGTGGGGTTAGCCTTCGGGGAATCGGAGTTGGGGTTTGGGGTTTAGGGGTTTAGGGGTTTGGGGGTTAAGGGTTTAGGGTTGGGGATTATGGGCTGGGTGCTTCGGGATTCAGGGCCCCGGCAAGGCAGAAGGATCACACAAGCTGGGGGCTTGATCGGGGTGGTTTCTACGGGTTTGGCGTATAGTAGCCCTTAAAAGGTAACCCCTCGTAGATTCTTAGTAACCCCTGATAGTAGCCCCTTACAGCCGTTGCTTCTGTGCTGCTCAAGGCTGCAGTGGCGGCCGGAGGCAAGGTTGGAGCAGGCGCGGTACGGGGCGCGGCCACGAAAGCCGTGAAGAGTGCACCTCACATAAGATGCCCGAGTGGACCTCTTATGGCCCTGAACCCTAAACACGAAACTCCTAGACACTGACGGGGTTCCGATAATGCGTTTAGGGTTTATAGGGTTTATAGGGCTTATAGGGTTTATAGGGTTTGGGGTTTCTACCTGAGCTCCTGGCCACTGCAGAGGAGAACAGCACCGGTCAGAGCAAAGGAGCGAGCCATCCTGAGTCAATCAACAGGCGCCACGAGCTAAATGCCTACAGCAATATTGACAATCAGCGCGTGTATGCATATATATATATATATATATATGTGTGTGTGTGTGTGTGTTTATATATACATATATATAGAGAGAGAGAGTTAAGTAAATGTGCGTACACATCTACATATGACCATATAAGCATACACCTGTATTCGGATGTGCACACACAGGCAGAGTGTGCGCACGCCCAGCTTCGTAACCAGACAACTAGATAAGCTAATGGCTGTTCATGTGTTCATATCTGCATAATATGTAATTAATTATTCATGGCGAGTGTGTTTGCAAACAATGAACAGCAAGTAAGTCTGAACATACCATGCAAGTGGTATCCGTTGTATGTATATAGCACAGCTTAACGGAAAGCATTGTATGTAGGTATGTTGGTATGTAGGTATGTTTGCATGAATGAAGTATGTCTGCAATGTACGCAATGTCAGTCATGCATGACATGTATGTGTGTATGCATGTATGTATGTACGTATGTACTGTATGTATGCATGTATGTATGTGACTGCATGGAAAATACAAGCAATTGCAAGCATGCCTGCATGTGCGTGGGTCTGTGTATGTATGTGGCTGCAATGCGTTGTTTACAAGATGTTTGCAATACCAATGTGCGAAATGCGAACCTATATCGATATCTACACCTATGCCTATGTACCCTCAACCACCCACTCAACCTTGAAAGCTTCAAAATATGCGCAGGTTATGTTTACATATCTGGTTCCTGTTAACTCTAGCAACAATTCCGACTCTCCTAAACCCTAAACTCTAAATCCTCTTGCCGGGCATCGTTTCGAGTGCTTTCTGGGAGGTGCGGGTGCGTGGCTGGCGTGACTGGAGCTGAGCCGAGCGTCCCGAAGAAGGGTTTGGGGGTATTTTCAATAGTTTATAGTTGCTTTTTTTGTTAAGGGGTTGTGTCGGGTTCCAAAGGCTTTTCACAGGGGTGGTAGGGTTCGCCATGATTCAGAACTCAGGCTTATGACCCAGACCCCCGGGAGGATCTAAAAAGTAGATCCCCTAATTTGGGACCCTAGCTACGAAAGGGTACTTTATAGCAACCCCCTTAAGGGATCTGCTTTTTGGATCCTCCCGGGGGTCTGGGAAGTTAGGGTTAAGCAAGATGAAGACTGTTGGCCCGGCTATTGCATAATGTCTTTAAGGGTTCAGGGTTTAGGGTTTAGGATTTAGGGTGTAGGGTTTAGGGCTTTAAAATACAAGTAATGTAGGAACCTGATGTTGAAATCTTGGGTCGTTATCAGGGTTCCTTTAAAGGGGTCTATAAGGGCTACTATAAGGGATCTATAAAGGTACTATAACAATGGGCCTTTATTAGGGTTCTTTATATGGAACGTACTATTTCGGGGTTATAGGCCCAGGGTTGCTTAATCAGGTTCCTACATTACCCCATCGCATGGTTCTGCACTGTGCAGCCAATGAAGGGGTTTCGGGCTTAGGGGTTTAGGGTTTAGGGGTGCAGGGATTTGGGATTTCAGGGCTTATGCTTGAGGGCATCTATGGGTTTAGGGGTTAAAGGTTTTAGCTTAGCAAGGATTGCCTCTGAGTCAGGTGATATATAGGGGCGTACTATCTTTACGTTCATGAGCTCTGAAGACTAGTGTTAATGAATGGTCAGGCCCCTAAGGTGCATCGAACCGTGCTTTGTCGCCTGATGAACCTGGGCAATCGAGCGAAGTCGTCCTGCTCACTTGATTAAGGGGTTCGCGAAGAGAAGAACCTTGGTAGACGAGAACTCGAGCTGTCTTACTTTTATCGAAGCACAAAACCCGCTCCATAACCACCTAAAGCCTTCTGTGGCTTGGGCTTGCACCTGTGCAATCACACGGCCGCAAATCGTTCAAGACTCTTTGAAGGCCAAGGACACGTGCAGGCCATGGGTACTTATAAGTGGTGTACATGTAAGGCAACTAAAAACCCACATATTGCTACCTATGAACCTCCATGTAGGAGCCTAAAGCAGTTTGAGGGTTCCTTGATTAAGCACCCTAAACTGTGGGAACTATGGTATATTCCTTGCTATGGGTAATGCAGTTTATCTATCATCAACCGTAGGGGTTTAGGGTTTAGGGGCTTATCTCTGCAGGGCAACCTGGGTAAGCCTTTCCTTAACATTCGGATCAAACGTGACTGCACACGTCTAGAAGTGCCTCCGACTTATGCCGTATACCCTTATAAGGGGAGTTTCCAAAAATGGGGGACCCTAAAAAAGTGCCCCAAACAGTGGAACCCTTTTTTGGACCCCAAAGTAAGGTAGCCCAACGTAATTTTCGGAAACTCCCATACAAAACCCGAAAGAGCCCTTGAAAGAGGCGCCATAATGGGAGACCTACTGTTCTAGTCAAGCAACAGCCTGCAACGAAGGTCATCCGCAACCTTCCGAGCTTCGGAACAGTAATATAGGGGCCTAAACAAATTACCAATACTATTCGGGGGCTCCTTGTTGTATTTATAGTATAATGGGCCCCGAAGCCCTATTCTGAGTATTAAGGCTCCGAAAGTTTGTCCATTCCGATTTCAGCTTTTCGAGCCCTGGAGTTGAATAGCTGAGGCAATACTGTTGATTGTCGGGTTTAGGGTTTAGGGGTTTAGGGTTCAGGGAATTCTTGGGTTCAGGACTCGCAGGGCAGGAAAGAGATTGAAAGAGGCGTGCCAAGAGAGTGTGCAGAGGAGTTTGACATTTGAGAAAACAACCAACCCTAAACCCTACTGAGCTTGACCCCACCACTGAGAACCCTGAGCAATAAACCCCACCGGCAGCAAGGACTGCATCTGATGTCTTCGACGACTCCCACAACAGCTGTACGGGTATGTGGGTTTTGGTCCGTTTACTCCAGGAACTTACAGTAGCAAACAGGGTATCGAACGAAACGTGTTGTAATCCAGGGTAGTTGTCAGGGTCGAGGTAGTATTCGTCTTCGTCGTGTATTCAAGTCAAGACTCTGCGAGATGTCGGCACTGACTTGCACAAGACCAGGGCAGAGTTTGGAGGTTTTGGTTGGTTCAAGGTTTAAGGTTTCGGACTGGGGTTATAGGGGTTGCTGGGACATTAACACAATCATATGATAATGGATGGATGTGAAATTTCGCAGTCGCAGGATCAGTACGATGAGGAATCCTGGGTGCATGGACACTTAGCCAAGTCAAGTATGAACGATGAGCGCTGTTTTCGCCGCTTGCAACCAAGACGACTCCGTTTGGAAGATGTTGGCAAACAGGGCAGTCGAAGACTTCACTGCTGTGCCATGTGGCGATATCTACTTGGAGGTTCATGGGTAGTTAGAAGTGGGGTTCTAAGTAGTGTAACTCGAACTATGACTCACATCTGGGGGTGTATAATCCCACTTATATCTAACCATGAACCTCAACGTAGAGGTCCTACATGTCTGCCCAAAACTGGAAAGGGAACTCAGGCGGAAATGTGACACAGAAGCTGCCGACGTGATTCAGCTGTGGATAACGATGTAAAGCGCGAATCGCAGTCGGCTGCACAGGAACTACAGCTCGACGAAGATTTGCAACAATATATCTGAATGCTGATAAGGGGAATTGACATCGGAAAGTTGTTCTGGTGTCCAAGGTATGCTGCGCTTGAATCTGCTGCTGCACTGTTGGACAGGCAACAGGCCAAAAAGACTACATTTGAACATGAAACATAAAGTTCACTCGTCGCAGGCGGGGCAGCCAAAGACTGACGTCGTAGTGCCGCATACCGATTCCTAGTGTCCGCCCCGCAACTGCAAAGCGAGCTCATGTGGAAATGGTGACACACCCTAGGGCTCCATGCACGCATATAGTACATACTGAGGCCTTAAAGGGGTTCCTATATGGGTACTTTAGGGCATAAGTATATACTATATGACTACATGGAGCCTTTGGGGCAAAGGCTGCCCACATGCCTCAGCCGTGGGCTGCAAGTGTACACTTGCAATCGCGAGTTGCGTCGGCTGCACAGAAATCGCTCGATCGACACAACTCCTGGCTAAGATATTTACAAGGTTCAACATCCGAAAGACTCGGATCACTGAAAGGATGGAACTGGGAAATGTGTTCAGGTGTCGGCTGCAGTGGCCGCAAGGTACGCTGCTCCTAAGATGTGCCGCTGTACTGTGGGACAGATACCATTGGCACCTTACACACAGCCGGTCACTTGATAAAACAACACATCAGAAGGCGGCGCAGAGTGGCCGTAGCAGGTTGTGCACAAGAACATGTATGGCTAGATCGGTGGCTTTTGCAATCGAACCATCACAAGCCAACGCTCGCCGCTTGATCTTGTGCCTTGGCACCTCGTCTCATGGTATGGCACCATAGCATAGGTTGCTAAACTCTTTGCGACGCTGCCCCACCTTCATCTGGAAAGCGTCCGGGTTCTTAGCCACATGGATGAGGTAGATATTGAGCTCTCGCAGGTATTGCTTGTGCGTAGACTCATCCGGTGGTAATGCTCGGGTCGGAGGCGACTGGAAAGAGTTCGGCACGTAGAACACCGTCTGGCTGTGATTCTCGCAGCTTGCGTTGCACCCCATCAGTCAAGCTGCACTACCCTTGCTTCACAACACAGGTCGGGCAGAGCAGTCTTGAGGCTTCGGACTGCAAGAAGCTCTTGGCTATGCATCTTTCCTTGACTACTTGGAGGTTCATGGGTAGTTATAAGTAGGGCTATAAGTCCCCTAGTATGAGTTATAAGTATAGCTACCCTACTTAGAACCCCACTTATGACTACCCACGAACCTCCAAGCACACTGCATGACCTGTCGGGAACATCTTACACACTCTTTAGCCAAGCATTTGGCAAGAACACCACAATTGCCACCATGCAAGTCACCCAGTACCGAAAATGTAGTAATGCATTCCATCATGAACAAAATCCTGTTGTCATGACTCCCTAAACCCTAGACTCCACACAAGCCTTCGTCGCATTACCAGCTCCGCAAAAACCTAAACCCTAAATGCAGAGTCCAGCCTCCGGGGGATGCCGTCAATGCAGCGCCTTCTGGCAGTGCCCTGGAAAGAAGTTCGGATACCTAGTGTAGGGCCTTAATGATTAGAAAGGAACCACCAAAATAGTATTGAGGCCCCTACATTAGAGGGTACATCGATAAAAGTCAGTTAATGGAGGTAGTAGTCACAAGGGAACTCTTTCCGCGTGGGCAGGGCAACTTTTGTGCTTGAAGGTCTTCTCTGGTTGTGATCGGCGGAGAGTGAGGCGTTTGCTCACAAGTTCTGATTTGGGGTTTAGGGTTGGGTGTTCTTCACTGTAACTGCTGTCCGCTATTCAGATAACCACGAATAAGTCGAAAAAGAAAGGAAAAAGACTCAAGACGAACATTCCAAGATTTCACAACCGTCAGAGTGTGTCAGCGTGACCTTTCAAGGTCCAAGCCCTCAAACCCTCAACCCTGTAAACCCGAGGCCCTAAACTCCAAACCCGATTCCTCCTGAACCCATTTCCACCCAAACCCCTTCCCCTAAGGGTCCATGTACCCAAATGGTATATACTTTGGCCTTAAAATACTCCCTCTATAGGTACATTGCCCTAAACCCTACACCCTAAACCCTAAAGTATTATTTGGGTACATGGACCCTTAGGGTTCGGCTGCCTTTCCCCGCCGAGGGCGCAGGGCACAGCGATCAGCACAGCGCCATCCTTTTGAGTGAGATTTATTTAGGTTTCCTCTAAGGGTTCCTATAAGGCGTCATCCTGTCCATTTACTTGGAGGCACGAACGTAGGCTTAGAAGTAAGATAGTTTTATGTTGCACTTGTTTCTGCAAAACCTGTTGTGGTTTTACCGCTGCTTCTGCGTACCAGAGCCTGATCGGAAGATCAAAGCAAAGGTGATGCGACTCCGGTTATTTCAGAGGAGTAGGGTTCTTGCAAGGGTTCGGTAAGGGTGAAGGATTGCGGTATCTACTAAGGGTGCGGGTTTAAGGAGCTTATCTCAGGGCTTTAAGGGCTTAGGGCTCAGCTGGCTTAGGGCTTGGGGGCTAGATGTCTGGCTACGTCAAGCTTTGGAGCTCCCCTCTCTTACACTAGACCCAAGAGTATCCTAGGAATAAACAGGGTGCCCTTTTTGGTTTAAAGGGGCTTCAAAAGGGAACCTGAACCCTAAAAAAGGGAATAAGGGCCTACTCTAGGGTTTTGATGCTCATTATACTATAATTATAGTAAGGGACCCCCAAAATAGTATAGGTAATTATTAAGGCACCTGCAGTACCATCAGGCAGCAGCATGCCACGAAGGTCATCCGCAACCTGTCGGATTTCGGAGCAGTATGTCCATGCCGAGTTGTGAAGGGTTTAGGAAGTGCTTGGCACAGGATTCGCAGGGCGTGGAAAGAGGTGTGTTCAGAGAAGGCGCCTGCAAGATTTCAAGGTCCGTGTAAGAGTATTACACAATTGAACAAAAGCTGAAATTAAGTGTACAAAACAATATCATGTAAGGTGCAGTGACCCAATATTATCGAAAAGGAACTAATCTTACAAAAAAGGCAATGCCACATAAACTAACATGATACAAGAATGTAGTAGCACAATGCAGTATGACAGATATGTGTATATATGTATATGCACACAAACAACACACTGTATTGTACCCGGACATCATATATTCTAACGCGGCATACATAATTTTGTAAAATCGATCTATCTATCTATCGATCTATATATATATATATTTTGATATATTGTATTATATGGTCTGTAATATAGCATAATGATTATAGTGCAGACTGCAGTATGTATATATATATACACACATGCATACCTACCTACCTACCTACCTGTATACATTGTGTGTATGTATGTGTGTATGTTCGTTTGTGTTTACGTGTGTAAGTGTGTATGTGTATATGCGGGTATGCATGTATGTATGTATGTATGTATGTATGTATGTATGTGTGTATGCGTATACATGTACATGTGTATATATATATATATATGTTGTACCTACTAGGAGATATAACAATAATAGTAACAAGACGAAAAAAGGTTTCGTTACGAAACATATAGGTGAACAAACTAACAAAATGCAACATGACGGAGGTTCGTTGATTCTCTTATCCCAGGCTCCCAACCATAAGGAAAACTGTCCAAAAGAATGTGCCGCAATCCAGATTGGAATGATGACTCTGCGAGCTTTCTTCACCCATGTGCACCAGACGCGCATAGTGTTTGAGAGTTTGGTTGGTTTGAGGTTAAGGGGTTGGGGCGGAGTCTCGGGGCCGTTGCGAATCTTCTGCGAATCACAAACAAAGCCCGTCCGCTGGATGTGAACTGTCAAGTTCACAGGATCGCCACGGACGATGACAAGGATTTAGGGTTTAAGGTTTGGTGCGCGAGATCGCCAGTGGCCCTGACGAGGCTTTTTCGATGCTTGCGGACAAGATTCCAGAGGGACAGAAAAGGTAATCCTCACAGACGGGGCAGCCAAAGACTCACGCTGCGCTGCAGTATTCCAATCCCTAGATGTCTGGCCAACTGCCCTGCAACTGCAAAGGAGAACTCGTGAGGAAATGGTGACACAAAACTGCTCCCGTTCTTGAGCCGTCAAGATGTGGATGACAGTGTGAAACGGGAATCGCTCTCAGCTGCACAGGATCTACTGTACAGCTCGAGACAAATCCTGGCAGGGAGATACCTGATACAAGACTCCCTCTGCCTGATTGCAAGTGGGACTACAATGACTAAAATCGGAAAATTGTTCATGTAATGTAACCCCGAGGGTCCAAGTACTCCCAATTATAAGACTTTAGGGCCTGTTTAGGTATCAACAACCATAAAGGAGGACTACTTGGACCCTAAGGGTAATGGCCGCTCTGGCCATGGCCACAAGGCACGCTGCTCTGGAATCTCATGCTGCACCATGGGTCAAGTAACTTTCGCATCAATTGCCCACAGCCAGTCAAGGTTGACCGGATCCAGATCAGACGTCATCAACAAAGACACCCATACTTGGAGGATCATGGGACATAGTAAGTAAGGTTATAAGTACCTTAATTGGGGGCTATAAGTAATATAAGAATAGCTACCTTATTTATAACCTTAGTTAAGTCCCATGATCTAAGTAAGGCAGTCCTGGTAGGCAGGGCAACAGGAACAGACTGGCTGCGCCGCTGGCTCCATTAACCGAGTGGGCCAACGACTGCGGACTTGACCGATGCCTCCGCACCTCTGCCGGTAGTGTGGTACTACCTATAGTCTCCATTGTAGCTCCTTTTTTTCGTTACCCAGAATCTCTATTATAGTATCCTAACCATAAAACTGGTTAACCAAAAAAGGAACTACAATGGAGACTCTAGGTATGGGTCTGCAACCAACAGCTCTTCGCGACGCTTCTCCACCCTCATCTGGAAAGTCTCGGGGTTCTTTGCTACATGGAAGAGGTAGGACTCGAGCTCCCGCAAGTATCGCTGGTGCGTAGCCATATCTGGTGGAAGTGCCTGGCTCGGGGGTGTTTGGAAGGATTTCGGCACATAGCACACCGTCGGGCTCTGACTCTCGCAGCTTGCACTGCACCCCATCAGTCAAGCTGTGCTACTGCTACCTGCGTTTCACAGGATCGCCTCGAGCCCTCTTGAGGCTCTTGGCTGCGAGAAGTTCTGGCCCGTGCTCCCCACTCCCGACTTGGACGTTCATGGGTAGTTATAGCCCTAAGGGTCCATGTACCCAAATAGTACGTACTTTGGGCCCAATGCAGCTATACAGGGAGTACTTCAAGGCCAAAGTATATACTATTTGAGTACATGGACCCTTAGGGTAAATGAGGCTTTAGGTCATTAATGAGGATACCCCACTTATAAATCCCCTTGATAACCCCAAGAACCTCCAAGTAACTGCAAAGCAAGCTTCTAGGGATGCATCAGGCTCTGTACTGAGATAATTGCTCAACAGCCTGGCTTGCTCGAAAACCCCAAAAACCCTCAAGCCAGCAATCTGGCCTAAAACATCGTAAAGCCATAACCAGCATGAAGCAAAATACCTATACAATCTGAGGCAACCTCGTGAAGCCATCTGAAGCACTTAAAAATGCACAGCCCGATACAAATCCCCAACAGCCCTAATGTAGGGGCCTAGAAGCCTTAATAATTGGAATAGGGTTCCTCTTAAAGGGGTCTACAAGGGATCCTAGAAGGGTCTATAAGGGTACTATGATATAGGGGCCTTAAAAATTAGAATAGAGTTTTGGGGGATGGTATACTCTAATTATACTAAGGAGCCCCCAAAACCCTATTTGGGGGGGATAGTATACTATAATTATACTAAGGAGCCCCCAAAACCCTATTCTAATTATTAAGACCCCTACATTACAAGAAGAATTGCCTTGGCAAAGGCTGCCTGTGGAGCAACAGTATACAGCCCAACAACCCTTAATTGATGAATATACCCCCTTACTTGAGGAAAACACGTTAAATGTTGAACCCCATTGCTAACAACCTGAACTTAATTTCGACGAAGGCTTAGGACTACCCACAGTCGTTAGTAGTCGTCATCGTTGTTGCTGGGATACCGGAGGCCCTTGGAACGAAACTACTACATTCCAGGTTGGCACTTCAAAGCCTTTGAACAATAGTCGTAAACGAGATTCTCTTACGACCAAAGGCCCACCAAGTCACGCAGTTTTTTTCCATAACGGGTGAAACTGCTGGTGCTGATGACGACGAATGATCGAATGATATGAAAGACAGCGGCAACACGTGAAGAAGTCGAAGCATATGCTCGGCAAGAGTAGGAATCCCGGAATGTCGCTGCACTATACAGGTTGTAACAATGTAAACCCTCAAAGGGTGCTTTCTTTTTTCTAGTTTTCGTCATAAAACGGTAGACCCTCATGGCAGCCACGCTGCTCATGGCCGCAGTGGTGGCAGGAGTCAAGGTTGGAGCCGGCGCGGCACGGGGTGCGGCCACAAAGGCCGAGAAGAGCGCGCCTTGCGTCGTTATGTGTCGGTGATGTCTCGAGGGTTTGTTACATGATTCGACAATGTATGCCGGCCAACCAGATCAAACTAAAAAAGCTCAACATGCGATGCCTGGAACGGTGATTGCACAGTGCACTGGACAGAACAGCAGACTGAATCCTTCTTTTGACGTTGCCAAGAAAGGAAAGCAAGCTTCAGGCTCTGGCCGCTGCAGAAGAGCGCAGCACAGCACCGGTCAAAACAAGCGACCGGGCCATCCTTGTCTCGCGCTCGGCAACAGCGACAGCAGCAACAACACCCGCAGCAATATAACAACACCAAAAGCAACACCACAACCAACACCACCAACCGTCACCAATACCAACAACACCAACACCACTGTTCGTCCCCGCAAGCTGTGCATCGGAACTCAAGGACCTTGACCCCTCCANCCACCACAAGCACCACCACAACCAACAACAACAACCACAACAACAGCAGCAGCAACAGCCCACACTAACAACTACAACGACAACCAGGACAACGACGACAGCGACGACGACGGCGACGGCAACGACTACCCCCACAACAACAACAACAACAAGGTGCAACCGTACACTGGAGCCCCATTGCATTTTTGGTTGTGGTTGTTGGACCGTACACTGAAGTGGGGTGTTTAGGGCCGTCACCGTGCGCACGCGCCGCACAGGGGGCCTCTGTATACGCGCAGCTGCGCGGGGACTGCGCACGGGCTGGGTGCGAGCGCAGCGCAGTGCGCGCACGGCGCACACGCGGGCGCGCTCAGCGTGAGCTTGTGTGCGTGTGTGTGCACATGCAGGCCGGGTGGGCGGGGTGCGTGGGGAGTGAGGTGGGGGGCTGGGGTGGGGNGGGGGGGGGGCAACTAATAGGCAATGGGGCCCCAGTGTACGGTTCCACCAACAACAACAACAGCAGCAGCAGCCGCAACAACAGCAGCAGCAGCAAGAGCAACAGCAAGAGCAGCAGCAAGAGCAAGAGCAACAACAGCAACAGCAACAGCAACAGCAACAGCAACAACACCAACAACTGCAACACCAATGACAATAAACAACAGCAGCAACCGCTGCTAGTAGTTCTGCTGCTACTACTATACTAAGTACTACTGCCTACTACTAGTGAATTACAAGTGCCACTGCTGCTACTACTACTACTGCTACGACGACGACGACTACTACTACTACTAGCCACTACTACTCCTCTACCACTACGGAAACGCGAAGTACCACCGTCGCTGCACAATGATATTACTTCTCGGCATCTTTGTGCATGCTTGCTCATGTGCAATAAAACCTGTCCTGCACATTCTCTCATCTTCTGCTTCTCCACTCGTATAGTTCTTCGACTCACCTCCACAGCATCATTTTCATTGCTACCACCTAGGGTTCGCGAGCACCTGGAGTACATCTCATCAGTATTATTTGCCAACTTGCAAGTTTGCATTCGATGCGGCTGCCTCATTCTTGTTCTTTGCCGATGTCATCAACGTGAATCGGGGGGATCGATATTGACGAGTATGATGAGGGCCCCGGCGACGGGGACGGTGTTGATGATGATGATGATGATGCGGAGGAGGATGATGATGATGATGATGGTGATGATTACAGTAGGACGATAATGATAAAAAACATCAGTCTCTTCAGGAAATATTGTCTAAGTGCATGATACAAAGAGGCTAAACCCTAAACCCTAAACCCTAGGCAAGGTGAGCCGTGGCCTGAACCTCGATTTCAAGGCTTCATACCCTCACAGTAGCTTGCTTGCCTCGGGCGCTCGTTATCGGGGGGTTCCCCAAAATAGAGGATCCTATTCTGGTACCCCAAATAGCCGGATCCTTATTATGAAGACCCCAAAATAATAAGGTACCCCTGGTTTTCGGATACTCCCAACCCCCAACCCTAAACTCTTTATAGAACCCTTATAGATCCCTTTAAGGAAGCCTTCAAGGATCCCTTTAAAGGTACCCCGAATTTTCGGAAACTCCCATCTTTCCTGCCGAGCATCGTGGTATCTTCAGGATCCTCGGGCTCAATCGGTGCGCGACCGGCGTGGAGCTGGGCCACATGTGCAGCTTGACTTTCGTGGCCGGAGTTAAGATACTCTAGGGGCCTTAAGAATTAGAATAGGGTTCCTTTTTAAAGGGGTCTATAGGGGCTACTGTAAGGGGTACTATAAGGGTACTACAACGTGGGGGCCTTAATGATGAGAATAGGGTCTGGGGGCCCATTATGCTCTACTTATTGGTAAGGAAGCCCCAAAGTGGTATTGCTAATTATTCATCTAGCTATAGTACTCTGTGATGCAAGCCGCGGTGGCAGAGGCGTTGCAATGAGACCTCATCATCTTGCCAGGAGCAATATAGGGGCGTTAAACAATTAGAATAGGGTTTTGGGGCCCAGTATACTATAAGTATTAATACAGTATTGGTAATTGTTTGGGCTCCTATAGTAGCCCTGGGACTCCAAATAAGCCCAAATTGGTACTGCAGAGCAATTGCAAAAGGTTTGAACCCCAAATGTAGGTACCAGCCTTGCAACTTGCTGGTAGCGAAACGGTATAACGAGAAAGTCTTGGTGATCAAAAACAGAATCAGAGTATAGAAGTAATTATCCCGACAATGGGTCGACAAGAGAGAGACAGAGAGAGAGAGAGAGTAAATGATCATAGTTCCGTTTTGCTTGCGCTTGTTTGCGCTTGAGCACTGATGCCTCTCTTATGTCGTATATCACCTTTGCCGACCGGGCGTGCGTTAGCGCATGCCGCGGGAGCGGAGGACTCTCA
This sequence comes from Symbiodinium sp. clade A Y106, assembly GCA_003297005.1. Taxonomy (NCBI): domain Eukaryota; class Dinophyceae; order Suessiales; family Symbiodiniaceae; genus Symbiodinium; species Symbiodinium sp. clade A. The sequence continues at coordinate 174,490 of BGNK01000629.1, forward strand.
GCCAGGTTGTCTTCCCGGGGTTTAGGGTTTAGGCTTCAAACGCCGTGAGGCTTTATGGTTTAGTGGCTGTGATTATGGCCCATGTCGGACATCCTGGCCAAGTTGGAGAACTTGCTCCAGATCGCCGACGCTTTGCTCACTTGATCAGCGGGTTCGCAAAGAGGAGCACCTCAGGAAGACCAAAGTTTCAAGCAAAGCAAGCCCCTGAAGTACTACACCTCACTTTGCAGAGGACTTGTAGGAGCCCTCCAATAGGAAGCTGCATAGAAACCCCTAAGGGAACGCCTATGGAAGCGCTTATAGGATCCTTTCCTGCCTTTACAAGGGCTCTAAGTTTAGGGACTCAAGACAGCACCTAATCAAAAATCACATGTGTGGGATACCCCCCTATTCTGCTCTTCAAGTCAGCTAATAAGGTAGGGATATCCCACCCAGAAGTTTACGTTTGGTTGCTTGCTGGTAAGAGCCGATGTCTACTCGGTCCCTAATAATACCAGTGTCGGAAGCTTCCTGTGTGTTGAACATGTAAACCCTATACACCCTCAATCTCCACTTAAGCGCAACCCCTGATGCCCAGCAAAGCTGAAGACCATCATCCCCGTGAGCCCCACCATCCCGAAACCCCAACAAATGCTACTGTTGATGGACAAAATCCTGCATGACCCTAAGGACCCTAAACTATGGGAATTATGGTATATTCCTTATAATGGCTAATGCAGGAGTTTGTCCATCAGCCGTATGAAGGGCCTTGGGCGGTCTCAAGCCACCGCCAGCCAAACCCCGACAAATAGCCAATCTGCAGCGCTACTGCATTTGCAATACTAGGTTCCATGTGTCCCCTCAGTAATACAGGTGCCCTTTTTCTTAATAGACCCAAAGGCTCCATGTATCTTTATAGTAGATACTTAGGCCTTAAAGGGGTCCCTATATAGGTACTTTAAGGCCTAAGTATCTACTATATGGGTACATGGAGCCTTAGGGAGAATAGATCAAGCTGAAGTAGACGCTTCGAAGTTCAAGGTTGAGGGTTCCGCTTCCCTTCTGAAGGAATACTGTCAGGATCCTGTCTTAGTTGCTGAGTTCATACCTATAGTCTCCATTGTAGTTCCTTTTTTTGGTTAACCAAAATCTCTATTGTAGGATGTAAACCATAAAACTGGTTAACCAAAAAAAGGAACTACAATGGAGACTATAGGTAAGCCCCTAAAAGTATGCACATTCAGTTTTATAGTGGGTAATGTTATCCCAAACGGTGTAAAGTGTATCCACTCAGCTACTAAGCTAATATGAACGGGTGCTTAGTCATCAGTCGTCTACACTTCCGATGACAACGTGAGGACCGCACTTGGTTCAGGGTTCTGGCCACACCCCGGGAACCCTACACCCTAAACCCCTGGCCCTAAACCCCAAACCACTTGCCATGCCACTCTTTGCGCACCTTCAAACTTCAAACACCAGTCCTTAAAACCTATTAAAAGCCTAGACCCCGCGCTCGGGACCCGAAAACCCTGAACCCTACTTGGAGGGTCAGGGGACTTAGTAACTGGTTATTTTGGGACTTTAAGTACCATAACCCCAATTGGGGTCCCTTTTAGGGTACTTATAAGTCTACTTACTACCTACTTACTAAGTCCCCCTGCCCTCCAAGTAACCCCTAAATCCTGCAAGATTGAAATTAAGTGCTATCCGTCGACTCCGAAACTTAGGCTGGAACCAGCGCAATCACGAGACCGTAGATGGTCAAGGACTCCATGAAGGCCAGGGAGAGCAGCCTCACAGTTTAGGACTCGGTCCCTCAGTACCCCCTTAATCATGAGGGCACCCTTTTTCCTAGTATCCAAACTAAAAAGGGGCAAAAAGGGTACTACTCAGGAACCTAGCAGGGGTGGAAGAGTTTGGGGGCCAGGATGTAGGGTTTAGCTTTCTGTGGTGTTAGTGTTCCATGGGGGTTTCTTTCTGGTGGAGGTAGGGAGTCTGGGCTGGGTCAGAACTACCTGAGCTCCCTTAACCCTAACCCCTGAATCCCTAAACCCCTACTACACCTAAAACCCCCAACCCCTAAACCCTAAAACCCTAAAGCCTAAACCCGAAAACCCCTAAGGCCCTAAACCCCCAACCCCTAAGCCGCTCAACCCGAGAAAAAAAACTAACCGGCTTTCGCCAGAACTTACCATGTCTTGGGCTGTTGGCTTTTGGTTTCCGGTTTGGGGGTTTGGGGTTTGGTGGTTTAGGGGTTTGGTGGTTACCAACCTAAACCCTAAACCCTAAACCCTAAACCCTAAACCCACCCTAAACCCTAAACCCTAAACCCACCCTAAACCCTAAACCCTAAACCCTAAACCGTTTAAAGGGGCCTTCCTCCCTATACAGTGCCGTTGAACTGTCAAGTAGGGCTTCATGCCGTGAGGTCCACAGGTATAGTGCACGCGGAACAGCCAATCTAAACCCAAGACTCTAATTGCATCCTAAACCCACTCTAAACTTGCTCTAAACCCCCAAACGTAGTTTTGGGACTTAGGTAGGGCTCATCAGGTTCGAACCTGGTGGGTAAATCTAGAAGACCCGCAAAACTGCAAGAGATTTGCCCGCAGATCCCAAGCCACGTCTTCCCTGTGTTCGTCGCTTATCACAGTAAGAGGAGGATACCTTGTGGAGAACCAGAGATAATGCTTCGGATAGACTATTAAAACAGCGTGAGGAAAACTAGGATTCAGGGTGTAACATAGGGGCCTTAATAATTAGAATAGGGTTTTGGGGCCCATTATACTATAAATAGAATAGGGAACCCCCCGCAATAATTTTGGCAATTGTTGAGGCCCCTATAGTAGGGTTTAAGGTGCTTCGCGATTTAGCATCTTCGAGTTGATGTGGAGGACTGGGGCCGGCAGCTTCGAAGTCACATCGTTGAGTGTTCGTATGCTTGTGGTGTCAGTTCCTTGTATCACAACAAAAACACTACGAATTTTCGCTCACCAAGATTTTGAGGAGCCCTAATAATACCACGGTTCCCAAGTAAGCACATGCCATTTCACGTGTCTTTTAGTTGCGGTTCAAGGTTTCAGCTTGGGGTGAATCAATCCGCCGCGAGGATATTAGAGTGCATTATGAACCTCCACTCCCACCCTCCAAATTAACACGCAACAGCTTCTAGAAAAGGGTCTACAGTCTATGATCAATCCCTAGATTTGGAGCATCAAGGGTAAAGGGCTCGGGTTTATTCTGTACTTGGAGGTTCATGGTTAGTTATAAGTAGGGTTACAAGTCCCCTAATATGGGCTATAATTATAGCTACCTCACTTATAACCCAACTTATAACTACCCAAGAACTTCCAAGTATCTCACTTCCGCAGCACCTTCGCATGCCTCTGAACTATCAGGCTCAACCCGAAAGCCCAAAGCCCATGAAACACAACCCTACTTGGAGCTAATATGGGTAGTTATAAGGGCTCCTTTAAGGGTCCCTGTAAAGGGATCTATAGAGATTCTATGAGGGTATAGGGTTGAGGTTCTACTTGGAGGTTCATGGGTAGTTATAAGTGGACTTATAACCCCACCTATAACTACCCATGAACCTTCAAGTAGTTCCTGAACCCGATAAACCAAAAAAGCTATAGGGCCAAAAGGCAGCACGCCACGGAGATCATCGGCAACCTGTGGCCGAGTGGATGTCTAACTCTTCTGGATCCCCACAACACGCTTGCGACAAAAGGCAACCAGGACGGCTAGGCTGCAGCAAAAGAATACTTTCGACATGATCCCTTTCCTCCCTACAAACCCTAAACCCCAAACCCTAAAAGCCCTGAACCCTAAACCCTTAAAAAACTAAGCCCTGAACCCTAAACCCGAAGAGAACTCAACAGAATCACGAGTTTGGAGATCATGGCTTTGCAAGGGTTCGATAAGGGCTCCTTGAAGGGTTCTGTTAAGGGTTCTATAAAGGGGTCCTTTTGAGAATTCAGCACTGAACCTACGCATCATGATGTCTGCACAACTAGTAGTATCGCCTTCTGGTCTCTACATAAATATATGTGTGTATATATATATATCTATACTATACTACTATACTATATTCAGGTGCCTATATTACACCTTGAAAGCATCGATCAAACATCCTTTGCCTATCCGTCAAAGCCCTTCAAGGCCCTTTGAACAAACAATCCTATAACTAGGTGGGGCTCCTCTTTAAACGGGTCTAAAGGGGACTACTACAAGGGATATTATGGTATTCTGATACAGGGGCCATTAATAATTGTATTGGTAATGATTTACTAGGTGGTGCTTTTACGGCTTTTGAAAAATAAGAGTAAATAAGATCCTCTTAAGCCCAATAAGGGAAAATATAAAATGTCCCAAAGCCCTACCTAGATAAGTGAAGCTTGATGGAAGCCCCAAAACAACCCGAAACCTCCCCAGAGTACTTAAAGATCATTGGAGTTCGTAACTAGAGCTGTAATAGGATAGTTGTACTTGTAACTAGTTACTTAGCCACGGTGAGTGTGTTGATATCCTTGCGCACTAGTACCCTTTTCGAAGCCCTATGAAGCCCTATCGCAAAACTCCACTTACTAAGTTCCCAAAAGGTACGAAGTACCTATATAGTAGAAATCAGGGTTTCTGTATGTAAGGAATCACGATTATGATTTAGGAAAGTATCCCCCTTAAAGGATCCCTTCAAGAACACTTAGAAAGAAACTCAGAAAGGAACCCCTTCAAGGAGCCCTCAAAGAACCCTTTAAGGATCCCTTCAAGAACCCTTACCCTTAACGGTACCTAGGACCCTAAACCCTAAACCCCTAAACCCTAAACTTATGACACAGAAATCCCTCTAGGAAGGGAATATCGAAATTATTTTCTTTTGCGTTTTCAATTCATTTTCAGTTCGCTGGGGCAATGCGTTTTCAATTCACCCGGTTTGGAGGCCTTGGAACCCAATGNTTCTTTTGCGTTTTCAATTCATTTTCAGTTCGCTGGGGCAATGCGTTTTCAATTCACCCGGTTTGGAGGCCTTGGAACCCAATGCGAAATCACTTCGATTTGAATTCATCTTTGGCCTGTGCATAGAACCTACTCTCACGCTCTCGTTACTCTAGTTATTCTAGAATCAGAGACGCTAGACTTAAGGTTAAAGGCTTAGAGGCTGGCCATGGCCAAAGCGATCTTCTTTTCTGCAGTCCNTGTTGGTTGCAAGAATGAGATGCTCGTTAGTAGGTAGTTTTCGAACGCTGTGTACAGGGCGTTGGGAGGGGAGAGGAGGGCATACTAGCTGAGCATCTGAACTGCTCTGGGAGGAAGCCGCCTCCTGCACTTTGTCGCGCCAGGTCTCCAAGTTCATCCCTGGAAACAAGAGACCCCTTCGAGCAAAATGCCACGGGGATAGGCAGCTTCAAGGGCTGAATCAAAATCGAATTGCATGATCGACCCTGGAGACAAACTGCATTTAAAGTGAATCTGTTGATTGCATTGAAACTGAATTAAAAGCGAATCAGNGCAGCTTCAAGGGCTGAATCAAAATCGAATTGCATGATCGACCCTGGAGACAAACTGCATTTAAAGTGAATCTGTTGATTGCATTGAAACTGAATTAAAAGCGAATCAGAAAATAATCGATAATCGGGTGACCACTCAACCTAGAGTCTTCTTATGTCATAACCCTAAACCCTAAAAGTAAGGCGGGTCGGGCCTCTGGCTGTCGGGAGATGCCATCAATGCACCGGCCGCTTGCGATTCCCTGAAGGGGGGGCTCAGGCTTACGGGTTTGGGTCCTATAGGGTTTGGGGTTGAGGGGTTTAGGGCTCAGGGGGTTTAGGGCTTTCAGGTTTTAGGAGTTCGTTCAGGGATCGGGGTTGCCAAAGGGGTTCGATGCTTCTCCATTCCTAGAAACTCCATTCCTAGAATGGGAATTCGTGGTATAATGAAAATTAAACAAACAAACAAATATCGATTGATGGAGAGATAGATAGCCAGATAGATCATTAGATAGATAGAAGGACAATGGGGGAAAATAAGAAAGACATGTTCAGACCCGACATTAACAGTGCACCGGATGGCTCCTGGCACCATGCAGCTTAAACACTGAGTTCAAAATGAATACTCAGCTGCAGAATCTTGCTGCCGATGAATGTATCATCTGCTTTCATCAATGTGGCAACTGATACGGCTGATGGACAAAATCCTGCATTACTTTAAGTACCCTGAACTATGGGAATTATGGTATATTCCTTTTAATGGGTAATGCAGGATTTTGTCCATCAACAGTATGTCTCCAAGTGGAGACTTGCTTGGTTTGAGAATTAGAGGTGAGAGTTCATCGCCATTCCCAATCTCTGGCAATATCTCCACGATTCTACTGGGAATCCTACCATTTTTGAAGGGTTTGGAGCTACAGGAAGGTTACAACTGAAGTCGAAGGCAGGACGACCTATGAATCAGTGTTCTCTTCTCTGCGCCCTCAATAGACCAGATGGAATGATTCGGCCACCTCAAATGCTGGCCCTAAACCGCAAGCCTCTGGATCTGAAGTGTCAGTGTATTGGCATGACTGCTGGTCATAGTCCCAAAGGCTTTGAACGCTTTGAATGGCGAAGTCTGCCTCTGCGAACGGAAGCGGACTCAAAACCAAGCCTCATGGAAGGGGTATCGTAGTCCAGGATCTTGAAACGCCTGTAGCTGTCCCGTTTGGNCTTTGAACGCTTTGAATGGCGAAGTCTGCCTCTGCGAACGGAAGCGGACTCAAAACCAAGCCTCATGGAAGGGGTATCGTAGTCCAGGATCTTGAAACGCCTGTAGCTGTCCCGTTTGGGAGAACCCTGGACAAATATGCCTCGATTCGCTCATGGCGATCAGCTGGCATAGCAACTCCTATACACAACAAACGAATTTGGAGCGCTGTTGACTCCGGCCGACACTCTCTCGTAACCCATCGGCCCCCAGATTCCCGGAGTAATCCTCGCAAGAATTGACCAAACCAACGGGTTCGTGCGGTCAGTTCGGCTCTCACAAGTCTGCCGTGACTAACCGTAGCCGGATCGATCCACGTGCGCGTGCTAGCATGGTACACCGGAGGTGGACTTCCTGTGTGAAAGCAATAGTCCAGCAACAATTGCAGCACTGATATCCACTGTAGTGCTCCTCCGCCATCACGGGACTGCCGAAACCACTCGGCTGCAGTTCTGACCGCATTAGCTCCAAACCGATGTGTAATACGGCCTCGCGGGTCCACATCACACGCTGGAATGCAGCCTCACCTACTGCAGCCACCGCCAATATTGGACGGACACCGGGTCGGCCCTCGGACCGAGAAGCGACCTGCCAATCCTAGCATGAAGCAGCAGAATCCCTTCAGTAATGCGTGATGCCTCGGCATAGCCATCCGCACACCGACGCCAGAGGTTCCAAAACTCATTACCGCGCTCCTGATTAGCGCAACCCGCCAAGTAATCAGCCTCATTGCTATGGACGACGGCCCATTCATCCGCAAATTTATCCTGCAAGACCGAATCCAGATGCGCAGAAACTTTAAACACGGAAACCCGATCACCCAGCAACGGCATGAGTTGCGACATCCGTCTCCAGAGGTCAGCATGCTTTCCCGTGGACGTGGGAACCCGCTCGCCAGCGAGCAAGCTTTGCGCCCTTCTCACCACACTCGAGCAGTCAGACCAGACACGAACAGGCACTTCAACCGTGGAAGCGAATGTAAAGGCAGCTAACATGGCAGTCAGCTCCGCCCGAAAAGCGGTTTGGAGCAAGCCCGGTACAAGCCCGGAACACAAGGGCAGGCCCGGCGAGTCAAAGGAACCCGTAGCCACCACGACACCCCAAGAGGCCAAGCGAAGGGAGGGAAAGCACGAGCAAAGGCAGGATCCATCTGTGAAGAGATCGTAGATGGGCATAGGAGGCAGAGGCTCAAAGTGCGACGTAGTGTCAGGGAGCTGACAAAGTGCGTGCCTGAGCAAGCCAACATCCTTCACGCAAGGTGCCCAACAATGCAGACGGGTGGCACCACACTGCGCTTCAAGCACCGAAAGCGCACAAGGCAAAGGAAGAGCACGAGCGTCTTGAAAATGTGGGCATTCGAAAACTCTGTGGAGCACACTGTCAGGATGGCCGCAAAATGCACAAGCGTCCGACTCCCCCTCGGAGAAGTGGCACAATGCGTCTTGCGTANCACGAGCGTCTTGAAAATGTGGGCATTCGAAAACTCTGTGGAGCACACTGTCAGGATGGCCGCAAAATGCACAAGCGTCCGACTCCCCCTCGGAGAAGTGGCACAATGCGTCTTGCGTAAAGAATGAGCCATTCAGGGACTTCCGTGCCAGTGCTTTGTACTCAGACTCCAGCCGACCGAAGATCAAACGAGTCAGGTGAGCATCGCAACCTGCAAGGCCCGCAAAGCCTTTTCGATGCGACACATTCTGCTGAACGGCAGCTTGCCACTGAAAGACCAAACGTGTTTCAACTTCTTGACAACAAAGCTTCCACGGATCGAGATTGCCAAGAGAGTCCTGGAAACAGCGCAACTCGGGAGACCACGCGACGCCGATAGCATTGGCCCGTGACATGTTTTGAGGGCGGCCGGGACCGACTGCGTGCGAGCTTGTAGAGGCCAAATCCAACATAGGTGCAAGTTCTTCCAAGGAGCCGTGAGCAACTGCATCACGAAACGAGCTCCGCAACGCATAATACTCAGGATCAGCCAGCGGAAACTCAACCAAGCTCAAGTGAAGACGAGAACTTGCACCCGGAGCCTTTGCTCCCAAACCAATCATGGCACCATTCCGCAAGGAGCGAAAGGAAGCAGCTGACAAAGTAACGATGCTGACTGCATGCAAAGCCATGGGCCACGCAGCAACCTGAAGAGCCCGAACTTTCTGGACATACGGCGCAAGCGAGCATTTCAAGCGCAGACACTTCGGAACGAGGTCCTTGCAACGTGCGGTCTGTGTGTAGTTGGTACGGCGTCTTGACACCTGCAAATGGCCACCAAGATCACGGAAATCCAAAGCGACACTACACCGATTCGAACGCAACACTTTCCGATCAGCGGCCTCAGTGGACCAGAAAATCGTTTTGCCCGAGTCCACCTCAAGGTCCCACGCACGGGAGAAATCCTCTTGAGCCGCGGCAGCTCTCAGAATACTCATGGGACACGAAGAAGTAGTTTCCCAATTGTCCACGAACGTCAAAGTGACACAATCCGGAACAGATGCAGCCATATGCTCATGATAGGCAAAATTGACCAGAGTCATAGCCACACAGCTTAACGCGTCTCCTTCCGGGAAACCGGTCGAGCTCATAACCCCTGGCCCAACAGACCCACGAATCCTGAAGCGGCGCTGGAGGCCAACCAATGCAGCGGACCAAGCACGAACCAAACCACGTGGGATGCCACACAGCATGGCGAATGCAAACGTAGGTGCCCGAGGCAACAAGTTGAATGCCTTGACGAGGTCCGCACTGAATCCTGAAAGGGGGAGGCCTTCACGAAATGAGCGCTCAACTGCAAGCTGGATGGAATACCACGCGTTTGAAGCCGAACGCCCCGGGACATTACCGAGAAGGCCCGGCGGGACAAACTGGGACAGGTGTCGCAAACATTGACGGGCACGGATACTCCCCCAAACACGGTACACCATGGACAAGACGGAAATGGGCCTGAATTGCGTGACCAATGAAGCCGACGGTACTTCTCCAGAGCAGTAACAACCCCCTGGAGCATTTGGCGAGGCCAAACCCCATGTTGTTCCGCATGTTCGCACAACCGAATAAGCTCAATAGTAAGCTCAGGCGGCATCAGCAAGAGATCTTGTCTGGAGACTCCATCAAGGCCGGTCGCGCTGCGGGTGCTTTTAGCCCTGACGGCCGCTTGCCACACAGACAGGGTGATGGGCTCAAAAGCCATGGAAGGAAAAGCACGGCGCTCCCGAAAAGAAGAGATGAGGTCATGCCACCTTTCAGGAGAAACATTGTCATGTCGCTGCCACCGACGAGCCCACTCCTTGCCAAACTTGGCAAACAGATCGGGCAGCGATCCAACCAACACACCGTGTGGGGACTCCTGACACCAGACCTTGTCAGGCTCAACATGGACGGGATCAATGCACACACCGTTCACACAGACTGGAAAGTCAGGGCTCCAAGGAACCTCCTTGTCAAGCACAACCGCATTGTCACCGGCATCAACCTCTTCAACAATCGCCTCAAGCGGTTCAATCAAGGACTCAACCGGTTTAGGAGGGGCGGCTCGAAGATCGCGGAAGATGAGGCAAGGGTCGGAAGCACGTCGGGCCGCAGCCTCACCGCGACGTGCAGAAAGCAATTGCCTCTCCCATGCACGAACATTCGCCTCAAAAGAAGCAAACACTTGAGTCACAACGACCAATGAGGGAATACACGGCGGGATACCGACCGGATCGGTGGGAAGCTGGATACCACGAGTAGGCCACCAAACCACGAAAGGAACTCCGAAACCAGGTGCACGAAGAATGGAATCCCACAAACCTGCACGATACTCCAACGCAGAAGGCGTCGAACTGGCCGAAAGGAGGGCCTGGCGAAGAGCCTGAAGGCGACGAAGCTGCCGAAACCACTGTGCATAACGAAGGTTTGGCCCGAAAAACGCAGGGGACACTTCAGAAACGCGGGAGTTAGGAACCGGGGCAATCTTCATCTTGCTGCACTTGACTTCGAGAGTGCGGGCACGCCCTTTTTCACGAGAACACAGAGGTGGCAAGTTACGGTCAACAAGGGCACGCGAGAGCCCTTCTTCAAATCGCTCGCAAACAGCAGCATAACGCTCAGATGGAGAGCTATCCGAGCCAGCAGGGCCACCCACAGCGCAAACATGCAAGGGCTGACGATGAAGAGACTGGCGATGAACGGGCATGCGCCACTGAAATCGCGGGACAAAGGAGACCGATGTACGGAATATCGCCGAAAGCACCGCATGATCAGCGAAAAACGTCTCATCAACCATGGTCCGGACGAACATGGCGGCCAGCTCAGCCGAAACAAACAGGAAATCCTTGCGGGTTTTGCCTTTACATGTAGGGCGAGGTTGGCAACCGGTGGCCCAGCACATGAGGTCTTGCACTTCGCAAAAACCACGCTCACGCCAGATATCAACGAAATCGATTCTGTCCATCTCTAAATTGAAATCACCTGCCACGAACCGAGGCCCAGAAGCACCCAAAACCACCCTCTCAGTGAGGGCCTGAAGCAGACATGACGTACGAGAGGAGTCGGTGGCGTACCCATAGACCACTCCGCCCAACAGCCACATGGGCCCTACGAAGAAGTTGGCAACCTGAATGCGAGAGGTCTCATACAGCAAAGCAGGCCACGAGTGTGGAGCCAAACGAGCAGGAAACGTCGTGACAAAGCCTACGCCTTCGTAGACACCAGACACCAGGCTGCGCGGCCGAGGGGCCACAGGACAACCATGAACAAACGAAAAAGGACCGGCCAGGCGCAAACCCATCCTGAATGAATCCAACCCTGGCTTGGTCAAATGCCTTTCACTGACAGCATAGATCGCGGGCGAATCCAGCTGAGAAACCACACCATGTTTGCCATTAAGCCCGGTGGGGTTAATGGCACCCAACGTGAAAAAAGACTCGTCCATCACCCCTGGACCAGGATGCGCAGCTTCCCCAACTCGCACCGAAAGAAATGCAATCAAAACGGACCAGTGGCGCACGCCCCTGCATACAGCACGGACCAACAAGCCCAAAACAAGTGCAACTAAAGCAAGGCACCCAAAGACCCCTGGTCCTAGTCACTCATGCCTAGACCGTTTGGGCGCAGCCAACAACTCTTCAATGCGGGACATCTGCTCCTGAAACATGCCGCGACGCACCGACTCCTGGCTATCAACTTTGTCTGAGAGGGCTGTGACCTGAGTTTCAACTCCAGAAAGCCGACCCTCAACCACAGCGCGATGCTCAGTCAAACGAGCCTCAACCTTGGCAAGGACACTCTGTTCAAGCTCCGCACGCAGCTGCTCAGAAGGAGCGGGGGCAGACGACAAGGAACGATCATGCTGAATTTTGGCCAATACTTTGGCTTCAACTTGTGCAGACACAGCTTGAACAGAAGCAGGCTGTGAAGGCTTTTGCTTCTGAAGCGCTGCAGCCCAAGGATCATGCACCTGCAAAGGGTCAACCGAAGGGGGCGAAGTCGGACAGACATCACGCAAAGCACTACGAGCAGCAAGCACTGCATGCTTCACGACCGGGACAGCTGCTCGCCCAGGTTCTTCACTGATAAGCACTTCACCAAATTGCGTGTGCAAGACAAGCTCAGGAGGGCGCGAACCGGCCTGAACCTGCCACCAAAGACCACCAGGCTGGCCGGCAAGAGGCTGGGTAACGCGAGCAACCCATCCAAAGGAGGACAATGCTTTTTCAACGGCTTGGCGCTGCGTCCCGAAAGGCCAAGGACCGACAACGAACTCACACAATGAGCTACGATCGACAAAAGGGGTGCCTTTGAGGACTTTGTGTAAGGCCTCTTCATCAGTTTTGCTGCATCGCACTCCCAATCGCGACCCAACACGAGCAAGTCCAATGATTTCGCCATGGCTTTGTTTTAGGAGCAAAGCCTCACTATAGGAAGCTTTCCAGATGACACGAAACTCAGCAGAAGCCTCCTTGGAATCTGCGGCGCGCGGCTCAATGAAAACCCCATGCAGCCCAGAGCATGCAAGCAGAGGCTTGAGAAGCCCAGCCGGTATTCTCACAAAGATGTTAAAGATTGCTGCTGACTTCGCCGGGGCTTGCTTGTACGCAATGAATGCCAAGACCTGGCCCAGCACTCAAGAATAGCTTCCGGCTCACCCGGCGCGGAGGAACCATGCCAAGCAGCGCAAGTACAACCTGCAACGGAGCAAGTGCGAAGGCAAGGAACCACCTGTATGATCTCCCGCAATGTGTCCCAATCACCCTCAAACTGGTCACGAAACACAGCGATGCGAAGTACCTCCGATGGAACAACCTCAACGTTAGTGACCTTCGGCGCATGCTTGGAAACCCAACGATCGCCAATCTGGAGCAAAGTCCCGGAAAGAAGCAATGGAAGTGCACTTTTCGTTGATGTTGCTCGGAAACGCAACACTTCAAACTTTACAGTCACTTCACCAAGGTCAAACTCACCGACAACCACAAGGGCCAATGCCGCACGGCTGACAGGCCTTGAAAGCTTGAAGTACGGTGCAGCTTGTTCCGGCCGAACCAATACTACTCCAGCTGAAGTAGGGCCAACATCACCAATGGGGATCTGCGCAAGGGGCGAGTCACCATCAACGAAAACTCCTGAAGGAATGGTAACCTGGTCAAGGTCAGGCATCACCGGAGACGCATGCGCAGGAACTGCAGGAACTTTGGACTTAGCCTTCTGGCGGTTTCCCAAAGCGTGTCCACCGGCCCGAGCCTTTGCCGCAACTACGGCCTGAAGCTCACTAGGGAGAAGGAAGTGGAAAGGAGGAGAATGCAAATTTCCCAAAGCTTTGAGCTCCTTCCAAGGGTTAGAACCTAGCATGGCCTTCTGAACCTGTCCCGAGCCCAGTGCGGTAATTGCCTGAGCCGCGCGTTGATTCACGACCTCATGTGGAACACCTCGCTCTTTAAGCAAAGAGGCCAAACTGCGTACAAGAAAGGAGTCTAAAGCACTATGGCGCGATGCATCCGCATGCAAGGACTTAACCTCCGTCAAGGACGTCCATGGCCAAGTAATCAGTACCCTCACCCAAGCGTCAGCTAGCACCGCTTTGCCACTGGTAGGCCCTTGGGCCGAAAGCTTAGTCCCAAAGGCTCCATGTAGTCATATAGTATATACGTATACCCTAAAGTACACATATACGAACCCCTTTAAGGCCTAACTTTTTACTATATGGGTACATGGCGCCTTAGGGAATGTATCACTAGTAACAGCTATACTACGTCCAATTGTTTTCCTTCCAGCTTTGCAGACCTAACTCCAACCCTAAACCCCCAGCCCTTTGTTAGCCCGGGGGTCAAGGAGTCAACAACACCGCCGCCACCACCACCACCACCACCACCACCAGCACCAGCACCAGCACCAGCACCAGCAACAACAACAGCAGCAACGACAACAGCAACAACCGCAGAAGAATGTGATGAATATGGTAGAGACGAGTACGAGATGCGATGGTTCGATTGTTACAAGGTTAGTTTGTTTGGGGGAGGATGGGGCGGTAAGCCATAAAGATCAAAGGAAGGGGAATGTGTCCTAGTCCCTGTATAACCTTCAAACGATGGGGGGTGATCACGCCCTCTTCAGCCACCTGCTGCTCTGACAAAATTCCTTCCATCCAGCCACCTGAATATCTTTGGCTATGCACTCGCACTGCGTTCAAAGCCCCAAACCCTAAACCCTGGAACCCTTACCCAAGAAATCCCAAAACCTCTTGAATCCAAAGGCCCTAACCCCATAAACCATAAACCCTCCCTATAAACCTTAAAGAACCCAAAACCCTAATCCTTAAAAGACCTAAAATATGGCATTCTAAACCACGGCCTGCCTGCCCCACACCAGAGCCGATAGCTGCAAGACCGATGGCGAAGCCCGCGCCGATGGCCGAGAGTGCTGGGATCCACACGGCACCGCCCTTTAGCGTGTTGGGGTTAGGGTTTAGGGTTTACAGGGTAGGGTCTTGGGGTTGAGGATGTAAGGGCGCTTAGGGTTTAGGGCGCCGTCCAGCGACGCCAGTGAGCTGAGGCAAAGTAGGAAAGCTAGCTGCATTTTGGAATCGCTGAGTTCGGCAATCCAAGATCCTGCTGGCCACTTCATTTGAGATTCTAAGCACGGCTACTCCCTAAGACGCCTCATTGCGGCTTTGCTGCTGGTACGAATTGCCCAGAGACTCCAATATCCCTGAATTAAGGAATATACCTTAAATTGTAGTAGGATCCCTAATATGACTTAAGGAATATTCCTTAATTGAGGGATATTAGAGTCCCCTAAACCCTACACCCTATAGAACCCTTTAAAGGAACCCTGGGTATTCCTTAATTAAGGGATATTGGAGTCTCTGGGACTCAGCCAGGATCCAGCCTGAACCCTACCTCAACCTACCAAAACCGACCTCTTTAGGTTTCCGGCCACAGGTACCTCAACCTCCCAAAACCCGCCTTTTTTGTAGGCTCTTAGCATAAGCCCTGATAGGGAATCTCTACAGAAAAGCAGGTTCCTCAGTAACCCCTTTTTAATTCAGGGTAGCCTGTTTCTAATACTACTCAGTTTTAATAAGGAGACCTCAAACTAAGTAGGTTCTGGTAGGTATATCCAGGTGGGTGGTTGTCAAAATTATGGTCCCTTTTTGGCTCCCTAATATAGTACGACACCTAATATTTAGGGTACCCAAAAAGGAACCTAATTTTGACAGCCACCCAGGTCTATCGTGAACCCTAAACCCTAAACCCCTAAACCCTAAACCCCTAAACCCCACTTTGAGCCCGAGACTTAAAGGTTGTAGCACCCGAGCCCGGTCTTCAGGAATTCCTGCAACCCTAAGGCTCCAGCAGCCTCTGCAGACCCGGGTTTAGGTATAGGGTTTAGGGTTTAGGGTTTAGGGTTAGGGTTTAAGGTTTAGGGTTTAGGGTTCAGGGTTTAAGGTTAGGGTTTAAGGCGTCTCGCCGCGCAGCGGCAGTATTTTCTTTGTAGGATGGCGCCCCTACACTTTCAGGGGTGTGAGGGGGCGGCATATCCACGTCTAGACACAAGGATGCAATTCTGAGAAAACAATTACAAATTGGTTTCTATTCCTTTTCCCCCCAGGTGTGAGCTTACACAAGCGACCACCCAAAATATTACCTTTTAGGGTTTAGGGCTGGCGCCCTCAATTCCCACCTTTGCCTTGGCCAAGAGGGGCCAGCAAGGCCCACACGTGGGCAGGGGTGGGGCAGGGGGGCGGGCCCTTCACCAAAGCCTTTCCGTATTCTAAGCTCAGCCCTAGGGGCTGAATTTGACCATTCTCCAATGGCTCCACCCATTATCCATCCAAGTGATGGTGTCAAGGTCCAGGCACCCTAGAAAAAGGGTGGGTGCGGCCTAAGCAGGCCTGGGTGGGAATTTTTAGGGTTTAGGGGTTTAGGGTATGGGGTTTCGGGTGAGGGTTTAGGTTTAGGGCTTGGTTTTTTTTGTACGGTTTAGCTGTCAGGAACAAACCACGTATTTTTCATGGACTCAAACCCTGGGAACATCCCCGAAGCCCTAAACCCTGTTAGGACCGACAAAAGGAACGCGCATTCAGCCACTAAGCCCTTAACCCTGAAACCCTCAAGCCCCAAACCCTCAACCCTAAAAGCCCTAAACCCTAAAACCCTAACCCCCTACAAACCCCAAAGAACCCTGTAAGCCCTAAAACCCTAAACCCTTAACTCAAAACGCTGAACTAGTTGTGCAGATTCCAGTGCTGAAAGAGCCCTGAGACGCGACACACTAGAATGTGATGTAAAATAATGCAAGAATCTATTCTTATATAACATAGTATGATCTGATATGTTAAAATATAGTTGAAATTAATGTGAAAAAATGATATATACCCTCTCTCAACCAAGAGCCCTCATAGGGACTTGGTTCGTCTGAGTATGCGCAAATCATGTGATGGTGTAAACTTTGAGGCGTAGGTGGATAGGGCACTAGGCAAGGGAGATCGTTCAAGTCTGATGGGTCGCGAGATGTTGGGTTTTAGGAACCCAGCTATATGCATCCCGCCCATGAGCACTAGCAACCTCGAAATGTGAGAAAGGGATTGGAGCCCGCGCCTCAGCGTGTGCTGCCGCAGGGGCCAACAGCGTCGCGGCACCTGGCTAGCCGTGGCCAAAGGCTTCTCGATTCGGTCAGGATTGAGGGTTTGGTTAATAGGTTTAGGTAGTGGGGTTTAGGGCTTAGGGTCTGAGTTCCTTCACTATGCTTGTTGTAAAGAAACGTTGCTTGTCGCTGGTGTCATGATAGTCACTTCCAGCATGCTTGACTGTTGCTTTGTCCTTGTCATTTTTGCTGCTACCTGCATACCTGCCTACAGTATCTACCTGCGCCATTCTACACCTGATCTATACCGTTACCACATCAGCCGTAATTGCAGCGTCGTTCTCGTGCTGCAGTTCTGTTTGCTGCAGGTATGGCTAGAATCCGCACGATGAAGTTGAGGGTCATGAATCTAAAGATGACAGCATGGTGAGACCGCATGAGAAGAGCGTGATTGGCGATGTTGCCAGGATTTGTAAACTAATTCAGTCATGCTTCGACCCATAAACAGGTTTGGTGGCGCAGGGTGCAGGAGACCAAAAACTTGCTTTGCAGTCAAGGTGCCGAGAGCTGCAGTGGTGGCGTGCGGGGCGGCTGGGGCCGGGGCAGCGCGAGGGGCGGCCACAAAGGCTGTGAAGAGAGCACCTTTAAGTGCAGCTGTGAAGAACGTGCAGTAAAACCTAAACCGTTTCTCCATACCAAAGCCAAGTCCACATCTCGAAAACGGGAGCAGGGTGTCGAGAGAACATGCTTGCGTCTTGGACCCACTTTTAATGACGCCTTCAAGCTCTCCACACAAAACTTGATCAACAAAGTTGCCTTTTGGGACCGAAAGTAGATCCACAACATGAGACAAGGGATGGACCTGCGACGGCACGACATGCCTTCGACTTCACTTGGGGACAGCACCTTGGCTTACGCATCTGACTTGAACGACGGTTCATGCGGTGAGAGCTTGAATTTGGCTCTCGTGTGCTACAGTCGTGTGCTTTGCATGTTATGTCTCACCCATGCCATGAATCTACGTCTGCCGTCTTGCTTTTGCAGTCTCAGTCGCATTTCCGGACATTTAATTTGTCGTGTTTCCATTTCCACCCCATAGCCATCTTTACCGTTCTGTCTTCTAGCAAACATACCACGGACCATCTTAAGAATCCCTGTGTGATGTCAATATTTTGTGTTCATGTTGGGGCAGGCTGAGCTCTCTGAAATCATTCCTTGACCTGGGGCACGGACCGCTGCAAAGGAGCACGGCACCGGTTAGCACGAGGGAGCGGGCCATCCTAAGCCAATCAAGCTGGGTGGAGGATGCCATCTACCACTCTAATCAGCAAGTAGTGCAAGTGCTAGGCTGGTACTCGTACTAGTACGAGTACTGCTGCTGCTGTCTGCTGATGGGGTTCTGGGATGAGGGTATAAGGAACTGGACTAACTCACGCTCCACGGTTTAGGGTTTAGGGGTTTAGGGTCCTGGAACCTGAAGACTGAACGACTGAAACCAGGAACCTGAAGACTGAAGGATTTAGGCACGCCTGAGAAGCTTCACACTCCAAAGCCCCACCCCGTTCCTTCAAAAAGTCACGCCGGAACCTCAACTGCACAACCCTGAACCCGAAACCCCACTGTTATCTCTAAGCGATAAACTTCAAACTCTGAAGTGCAAATCACAACCGAAAACCGAGATCCTAAGCCTCAAGCCACCAAAATCACAGCTTGGTGGTCAGAGTCTTGGTCTACCAAGGCGTCAAATTGTAGCGCTAGAGGAGCTACCTTATCGTCTTGACTCTTGACACAAAAGGTTTACACGAGAATAATTCTTTTTTTGGCATGCCGGTAGGCTTATCTATAGTCGCGAAATCACTGGACTATAAAGTATACCCCACAACCCTCAACCCTATTCAAACTACTAAGAGACCAATTCGGTGCCCAAGCCGAGGCGCTTCAAGCAGGGAATCTTGGAGCAGCGTAGCGAGACAAAAACTGAAGCTGAGCCGACAAAAGGCAAAGAATCCACCGGTTTAGGGTTCTAGTTCCCAGAGACTCCAATATCCCTAATGAAGGAATATACCTTAAATTATAGTAGGATCCCTCATATGATTTAAGGAATATTCCTTACTTAAGGGATATTAGAATCCCCTAAACCCTAAACCCTATAGAACCCTTTAAAGGAACCCTAGGTAATCCTCAATTAAGGCTAAGGGGTTTTTGGAGGCTCTAGGTCCAGGGTTGAGGGCTGAGGTTCAGGAATTTCGGGCTTGGGTTGACGTCAGAGGCTTCAGGTGGGGTTTAGGGCTTGGTGTGATACATGGCAGTTTCCGAAAATTAGGGGTACCTTATCTTGGGTTCCTTATAATAAGGATCCTACTATTTAGGGTACTATATTAGGGTCCCTATTTTCGGAAACTCCCACATATTTTAGGGCTCAGTGTTTGTTGGATTCAGCGGGTGTGAAGTTGTCTTGTCTCGACGCAACTTCCGGGTTTGGGGCTTGAGCGGATCGGGAGTTCATGCAATGGCGATAGATCGATAAACGCACTTTTCACCCAGTATGACTAGCAAAGGTTAGTGCATAAATACTGGCACCCCAAAGCCACCCTAATTGCCAATCAAGACCCCGGATAAGAACTGAGTATTTGAAAATAGCAACTGAGCAAAGAATGACGGCAACTTCCCGGGTGTAGATCACGCATTACCAGAAAAAACAATGCTTAGAGTCTATAGGGTCTTGCTTTGGCAACAAATCTGAATAACGGATCTCATGTCTTGTATGGCTCATGAGCAACCTCCTCGTCTGTACTCGATCAGCAGAGTCTGAACAACGCTCTGAAATTCCGACAACTGCTACGCTCATTTAACAAAGGAAGAAAGTCGTCTTCTCGCATCCCTCATGGGATTCTAAACATGCGTAATATAGGGGCATTAATAATTACCTATACTATGTGTGGGGCTTCTGATTATACTTATAGTATAATGCGCCCGAAAACCCTCTTCTAATTCTTAAGGCCCCTATATTATACACAATCTCTTTGCACCCAACTTAGGCTCGCTGCAGTCTTGTGCACCGTGTCAGAAGCAAGCCGAAGTCCCGAAGCCCCAAACATCCCCCAAATCCAAATCCCAAAACCTGCTCCCCACACCCCAAACCCCAACACTATTTCTGGGGGTTCCTTATGATAGCCTTAGAGTTTGTGCTTGATATGTCCAAAACTTAAGGCCTCTACATTAAATCCCAGACCCTCAATCACGAAACGAACCCTAAAGCCTAACCCTACACCCGTGAAGCCACACCTGCATGGCCGAAACACTGGAACCAATGATTGCTTTTGTCACTGTTGTCATTCTCATTATTATCATTGCTGTTGTTAGTACTAGTAGTATTGTTATTCTTCAAAGCCCATCAGACAAAAATTGCAGCTTTTCCATTCCTTGCGCTCCTGGCGAGTCTTACGCTCTGCTGCGCTGCGCCTGGCCCTCTTGAATCCGTGAACTCAAACTCCCAACCATAAATCCAGCCCAGCCATCCTCCGTTGGCCAAAGATGGCTCACCTAGCCGTGCATTCTGTATATCGGTTGATCCAACACTTGATCGGATGGTTGCCGTAATAGTCAGGATTAACGCCGCTGCATGGCGTTGCCCAGCTGGATCCGCTTCGCCTCATTGCAGTTTAAAGTTAGGGTTTAGGGAGCACTTCAGCAGCTTGGGTTTGAGGGTGTGGATTCTGGGTGTCCGGCACAAACCTCGGGGCAAAAATCCAACCCCCACCGGTTCAGGTTTCAGTGCAGAGTTGAATCCAGCCTTAAGGTGTCAACATGCCTTTCTTGCAGGGGTCTAAACCCTAAACCCTAAATCGTCTTGGACGCTTAGCTTCGCAGCATCAACACAAAACCACGTCTAAGCACTTCGTACGAGAGTGCTGCTCGATTGAAAGCTCAGCTTCCTTGGCAAGACCATGCCAAGGGGCATGCGGCTATAATCTGCCGAGTAGCCTACGCCGAATCATTGAATAGTGTGGCTATCTATGTATATATATATATATATATATATATGTATGTCTGCATGTATGTAAGCACCTGAGTGGGTGTGGTTGCGTATACCTCTGCCTTTGTGTGTGAACACACGTATGTTTTTTTGCGATTGTGATTGTTGCTGTTAGTGCTATTGCCAAGTTTATTGTTGGTGTTCGTGTTACTGCTATTGTTCTTGCTAGTGTATGATTCTTCCTGCTGTTATTTCTATTGTTGTTACTCGAAGTATTACTAATATTTCGTGGTTCGTACGTAGTTATTCGCTAGTAAGCACTAATTATGGTTCGATATCAACTGCTAAAGATTGACTGCTGATCAATTGCAAACTATTGGTTATGACTCCTGAAATAATGCTGCTACTACTATGTCTTGCTGTGGTTACTATTGTGATTGCTAATGTTGTTGTTGGTTTATGTGTTAGTAGGAGTTTGCGTGTTGTGATTGTTTATCATTTGTTCATTAACTTATCAGTGTTTCATTAATACTTTCTATTGTCAATATTGATTTTATTGCGGGCAGGAAACACCGTAAATACCGTGTATTCTGTACTTTATCAAATTAAGTCTTGGGGTAGGCCACATAGATTCGACACGTCCGACACGGAGCCGTATATCTTATCCCTGCAAGAATCTTCATCCTATCAAGCCAATCCACCCAGCACCAGAACCAACACATCATCTGCTTTGGCATGCAGCGTTCAGCTGTTGGAGAACCTGTACGTATTGAATTAGCGTACTTATTTGGCAACGTGCACAGGAATCGAAATAAGTGTTTAGGTCAGTTTTTTAGATTGGTTACTGCATGTCAACAAATATGAGTGAGTTCAATATATGTATTAGCATGTGTGACTGTCAAGGAGCCAAGGAATGATGAAAAACTGCCTGTGGTTAACAAGTCTGCTACTTGTCGAAGATGACGCAAATCCAAATTGTGCATGTTCATGTCCTGCTGGCTGCTATGGGTACTTTCGCTTTGGTTACCCACAGTCTACAATCCAGAATAGCGAGCATCTGGATAAACATGAATTCTGAATCCGGACATCTGGTTTTATGGGGCCGCTGCCGCTGAAGCCTCGCTCCAGAAATGATAAAGTTTTACGAATCCTTGTGGTCCAGGCCTTTGCATGATCTTGCATGGCCTCCATGTCCACAAGTATCTGTATCAGAAATTTGTTGGTTTGATATACAATCAACCCCTTCATATCCCTCTGGTCCTCTAAGGTTATAAAGGTTGAACCTCTGAGCTTGTAGTAACAACACTTGTGTTTACACGGGAAGACAGGCATACACATATATGCAGCATATTCCACAGAAGCAAACCCTGTGTCTATGGACAACTCTTTTGTTTATAAACAAGGCCAGGTGTTTATAAACAACCGACCGCATAACATTGTGCTTCCCATACGCAGAAACACCGTAGATACCAGTGATTTGATAGTTTTCTCAATCAAACAAGGTCTTGGTCTAAGCCACACGAACCGATACGTGGAAAACGTCCAGTTAACGTATCAGTGTGTCAGTGTGCAAGATTTGCAGTAAGGTGAAGTTTGTGAATTTGTTGGTTGGAGTAAGGGCGCGGTGCTGGTGCGGCTGGGGTGAGAGGGGGGCGGAGGGTCTTGGAACATCAAGCCAAGACTTCTGCAGCCGCCCCCCCCTCCCCCCCCCTCCCCNATACTTCAATAGAGTTCTGTGCAACAATAATGCTGCTCAAGATGAGAGGCTCCCATATCCGGTTGTCACGTTCGACCTTTCCGGCAGCTTCCCCGCGACATCACAACATATAAAAATGAATACGAACAAACACACAACCAGCAGCACGTATAAGACAAGAAGACAGGAGTTAACTACCATATAATAGACATAAAAGACAACGAGCAAATTCAACAAGCTCAAAATGTGGAAAGCACGGTATACCGCAACGCGTGTTTATAAACAAACCCTGTGTTTATGAACAGACCGCCGGGTTTGAAACAAGTCAGAGCTGATGTTGTAGTTGGAAACAAAAACATGCAGGCATGCGCACCAAACGAGCGACCAACTGACACAGAACCCACGCACAACCGTTCGAAACATACAAAACCACTGAACATAGTGGGTTGCCAAAACGCAGGCCCCACAGCCTCCTCCTCTGTGTATATATATATATATATATGTATATCACCGTTCTCCTTTTTAATTATAACAAATCTTAGTCTGATTATCACCATTGTCAGTATTGGAAATATTATGAATGCTATTAGCACTATGCTTATCTATTACTAGTGTTATAGCCATCACTAGTACTACTACTACTGCTACTACTACTACTACTATTACTATTACTATTACCATTACCATTACCATTACCATTACCATGACTATGACTATGACTATGACTATTACTATTACTATTATTATTATTACTATTACTATTGCTGCTACTATTACTAGTACTAGTACTAGTACTATTGCTATTACTATTTCCATTACTATTACTATTACTATTACCATTACCATTACAATTACTATTACAATTGCTATACTATTACTATTACTATTTCTATGACTATTACTATGACTATTACTATTACTATTACTATTACTACTACTACTACTACTACTACTACTACTACTACTACTACTGCTCCTGCTCCTACTCCTACTCCTACTCTACTCCTACTCCTACTCCTACTCCTACTGCTACTGCTACTGCTACTGCTGCTGCTGCTGCTACTACCACTACTGCTGCTGTTACAGCACTACTACGACTATAATTATTATCTCTACTTAGTTATTAACATAAACTGCTCGTTGGTCTAGAACAATACCGGTCGGAGGCCCCCACCATTTGCAGCCTCTCGCCGGGCAGTTGCTGGGGCCCAAATTGGAAGGATTCCGGTAGTAGCGACCGTTCCTTAGGGCGTGGGTCTTCGTTAGGGTTTTACAGGGTTTCTAAGTGTCCTACAGGGGTTGACCGTGTCTGTACTGGTTACTACTTTGTGCTGTTCCTTCTTCGGGTGCTGGACAGACGTCCACAAAGGCTCTACGGCTTAGGGGATTTCACATTCTGAATGACCCGCAAGCTCTGGACGGGAGTCTGTCTGGTCTCCATACAGCAGCAGTGGGCTCCACTTTCCGTGCCTTCTAGCCTTTCATTGGCGTGCTGCTGCAAGTGCTCGAGCTGACCAGTTCCACCTGCAACAGGTTAGGGTATAGTAGCAGTAATGATAACAGGAGTCACAGCAACATTGTTAATAACAACATAATAGTAATGGAAAATTCGAAAGCCATGTCCTTGAACCCAAGACCTCACCGAGCTCAGGTTTTTTTCGATGCCTACGGCTCCATGCACCGATGTAGACGTACGCATATTACGGCTAAAGGACTTCCTACATAGTAATTCCAAGGTCAAATCATAGACTGTATAATAGACCATATGGGTACGTGGACCCTTGGAGCATCCAAACCTAAACTCAAACTCCTGCTTACCCAAAGGATCCATGTACCCAAATAGTATATACTTTGGCCCCAAAGTACCAATATAGGGACTACTTTAAGGCCTAAGTATATACTCTTTGGGTACATGGATCCTTAGGCTCAACAACCCCCAAGGTGGCCTTCGCCGGTGTGCTCCGTGCGCAAGGCCAGGACCACACCCAGCCCCAGTACCAGGAAAGGACGCAAGGTATGCCTAGGCGGCAGGATAGGGTTTAGGCTTGGGGTTAGTAGGCTTAGGGTAGAAAAGGCTTGTATGGCCAACCGGGGTCCTAGGGTCATAAGCCGGATTCAAGTGTGTACTAGGTGCATCAAAAGCTGCTGATCAAGCGGGAAACTTCAGTCATCTTGGGCTATGAACGCACTTTGTAGATGCGCAATTATCATCATCAATGCTTTAGGGGCTCCGGTCCATGCGAAAGGCTCGAAAGGGTCCGGGATGCAAGGTCGAGGGCTATGTAGCGGCTGGACCTGATTGGTGCGGATTCGGATCGTGATGGTGTGCCAATGGTGCGTCTCCCATCTTCTATAGATAAAGCTGCTGGGTCGTGGGTTTAAGGTGTGATCGTGATCCAAGCCCGTCCAAGGTAACTTGCCAAGTAAACCATGCAAACTTCAACAGCACTTCGGAAATAAGGCCTCAGCATCTTAGAAGTAAAACCCGAACTTGCGGAACAAAACAAGCTTCCCTAATCACATCCGTAGACTTCACACTTGCGCACCTCATGGTCAAAACGCGACAACACTTTGCACCCACACTAGACCTTACACGGTTGGTAAGGATTCAGAACCGGAGCCTAAGCCCTAACTAAACCCTGTCAGCCCAAAGCCCAAAAGCCTAAGCTCTGAACCCTAGGCCCTAGATGCTAAACCCCAAACCCTGAAGCCTTGTTGCACCAACTTGTCCTGTCTCGTGCTGTGAGAGGGTTACAGAGTCCGGCCATACGGTGCGTGATATATACGCCTGAATGATGAGAATAGGGTATGGTGGTTGGTATTTTGTGGTAATTCGTGTATCATACAACAACTGCATGAAGCAACCCTAAAGAATGATCTCACTAATTATCCCGGCTTCCAAATGCCAGTCTTAGGACCCTCACCGACGACACGCATGGGGTTCGTCGTCGCTGCGCGTCAAGACTTAGGACTTGGGCCTAGAGCTCCATGTATAAAAGACTCAAGCCTATAGCGACCTGTATAGGAACCCCTTTAAAGCCTCAGTGTGCACATATGTATACTGTAATACTAGTAATACTGTGTATATTCAATGATGTATAAAAATTAGTGTAGATATGTATATATACATATGTATATAAAAACACGGAGCCTTGTCAGCAAGCAACGTGATTGCGGAAAAGCTGCAGGACCATGGGGCACCGGTTGTGTTGGACGAACCTCGGGGGACTCGAATTGAAAAACGCCTCAATGATTGAGCCAAACAGCTAGCCGAGCCGATGTTTGCAGGAATGCTATTTCAGGGTTTAGGGTTTCGTTTTTGTTCGCAAATCTTCGTCCAGGAGTGCTGCCACGGAATAAAGTGCCAGACGTTGGACAAGGAATGCTGCGAGTTACGCTGACCAGAAGTTCGCGGTTCACGGCATCGACGAACGACACAACATGGTGTTGACAAGGGCTTGCTCCACTTCCTTCTGATTTGGGGTTCCTTGGAATTATCGATGGCAACGACTTTGATTGAGGTGGCGCAGTCCAGAATGCCGGGATCTTTTGTTGTATCGAAAAGGTTTGGAGTTTTGGACACTGCTAATTCTTCAGCCTTCTATGAATTAACTTGTTGTCCAGAGCCTCCCAAAACCCCGAAACCCAACATGAACTGAAGAGCCGTAAACTTTGGTATAGTACCCTTATGGAACCCCTGTAGAACCATTGAGGAATCCCTACAGAACCCATATGGAACCCCTGTAGTACCATTATGAATCCCTGAATTACTGATGAGGGAGCCGGAGAAAAGGTTCCTCCTTTGGAGGCTGCTTTTAAGGGTTCGTTGAAGGCTTCCCTTAGAGTCCTAAAACCCTGAAGCCAGAGCTCTCCGGCGACTGCGGCGTTTCTGTCGGAAAACTTCCTCCAGCCAACGTCTTGCTCACTTGATCAGCGGGTTTGCGAAGAGGAGCACCTGAAATCTACTGTAGGGGCCTTAGTACTCTGGAATAGTGAACACGGTTTGTATTACGATTTTTCGGGAGTTTCATTAGCATGCATTGAATATTGAACTAGCTTTGCAAGCTACAGATTCTTCGCCTTTCTTTTAGATACCAATTCAATCAGCAGCTTGCAAATGGGGGACCTGCTAGTTCTCTAACACACTGTTCCGAAAGTCTTATGCCGGGCGAGGCAGTATGCTAAGGGGCAGCCCTGGTTCGAGAAGTGTCAACGCGTCGAAAGGCTGTCAAAGGGTCGACCGAAAAACACTACGAATCGCATGTTCCCTGACATCTGTATGCATGCAATGATTGCCTTTGGTGCCCTGTCCCAAACGGGGCTCGAGATTCATGATGAGCAAATGCGTCGATGTCAATCAAACGATCCGACGCTTTCTGAGGGCAGCACCAAGGCAATGACGAGACCATAGATGGTCAAGGACTCCATGAAGGCCAGGGACAGTAGCCTGTGGTTCTTACTATAGAAGCTGGCAATGTTGTTCATGCGGTCCCCACGTCGAACGCTCGACCGGTTCGAAGTGTAATCGACTTCGTTGTCGTCGTCCTATCAGTCGTCGTCGAGTCGTCGTCGTCGTCGTCCTTGCCTTGTTGTTGTCGCAGTCGTAGTGTTAGTCGTATTCGTAGTAGCCGTCGTCGCCGTCGTAGTAGTAGTAGTGGTGGTAGCAGTAGTGGTAGCCGTGGCGGCAGCTGCAGCAATAGCAGCAGCAGAAGCAGGAGCAGGAGCAGGAGCACGAGCAGGAGCAATAGCAGGAGCAGTAGCAGGAGGAGTGGAAGCGGGGGTGGGAGTGGGAGTAGGAGTAGGACTAGTAGTAGTAGTAGTAGTAGTAGTAGCAGCAGCAGCAGGAGTGGTAGTAGTAGTAGTAGTAGTAGTAGTAGTAGTGGTAGTAGTAGTGGTAGTAGTAGCAGGAGTAGTAGTCATCGTGGTAGTAGTAGTAGTAGTAGTAGTAGTAGCAGTAGCAGTAGCAGTAGCAGCAGCAGTAGCAGTAGCAGCAGTAGAAGTAGCAGCAGCACAGCAGCACAGCACAGCAGCAGGAAGCTTTCGTCGACGCCTTCGTCGGTCTACTGTCAGTAGTAATTCAGTATATACCGGCTTACGAATATTTCCGGTGCACCCCAAGAAACAGAACTCCCGCAAACTAAGTTCTGCCAAGTGACAGCACGCCGCGGAGGTCATCTGCAACCTTCGCAAGCAAGGGGACGGCTTCTATTTTGAAGACGAGCAGCAGATTTGGACTCGGAGCTACCTTCACCTACCGTAACCTGCTTGTTTGTAGGGGCCCTACGATGATTACCCTAAACCCTAAACCCTAAACCTAAACCTATAGTGTGGTTTATACTAATAGCTATCTGCACAAAACAGGCAGGAAACACCCACGAAAAAGGCGTCATTGGAACTCCGATCGCCCACAATCAGGCTTTAGGGTTTAGGCATCTTATAGGTTATGGTTCATTAAGGCGTTGCAAATACTGACGCAGTTGGGAGAAACGGAGAACTAGGGTACGCTATCTAGGCTACCGTGATATCATGATATCCTTTTGAAGATGTTACATTGAGGTCCTGTGCATGTGTGCATACACAATACATGTGTATATATATATATATATACACAAAGGAATATTTTCGGATGTTTCAGGTTGTCAGGCGTAGCATCTTGAGCACCGGCCCTGAGGCATAGCTTCCGCACATCCCACGAGAAGCCATGAAGAGCGCAAAAGGCAGTCGACTGGATACATATATATATATATATATACATACCCATCTCTCTATACATATATATATATACAGCTGAATATATTATGTGTACATATATGTGCATACGTATCTACCTATACCTATACATATATAGATGTGTGTATGTATGTGTATATGTATGTGTATATATATATATTAATGCACATGCATTTATTTATGCATGCATGTAGGTATGTATGTGTACAGACAATAAACAGTATAGACTCATGCATCTAGAATTAACAGATCAACAATAATTACATAAGTAAAATAAGCATCATAATATCGTGTTATTGCAATATCCGTGCTGCCTGGCGGGTATCCACATGGGTATCCATGTAATGGCCATTGCAGGGCTTTGGGCCTTGGGGGTTCGGGGTCTATGAGGAGTTTGGCATCACAGAGCTGCATAAGGTCTTGCCAATAGCTGGCGATCTACGTAGGAGCCACTAAGCATCATATCCCCTCTATCTCGATCCTGCAACCCCAACTGAATCATGAACTCCTACACCAGAGGCAAAACCCCGAAAACACGATTTAAACCCTGATCACAAAACCCTAAACTCCAAGTCTGTGAAGCAATGACTCCTATAGATGAAGCTCTAGTTTGAAGGCCTCCGGCTGGCGGGAGATCCCGTCAATGCAGCGACCGCTGGCAATGCCCTGATTGAGCTACGGCTGAATTCGGGCTAAGGTTTTGGGATTACGCCGGGTTTTGTAGGTTCAGGGTGTTCGAAGCGTTTGCGCCTACAAATTTCGGATTAGTAAGGGTTCGTGGTTGCAAACTTACTTACTTGTACCCGACAGAAACTCAATTCTCTCGGCTTTCACCCTATTAAATATAGAGGCATCAATAATTACAGCTACTGCTGCTTGTATGTTCCTATATTTAGGCCCTTACATTGCCCACCCTGAGCCCTGAAACCTGCCTCGACAACACTCTGAGGGAAAAACCACGATGCCCGAACAACAGGAGCTCCGATTCCCTAAATCAGTAAATTACGTGATTAGTGCACATTTACAAGCACGATAGACAGATATATAGATGGATAGATAGATAGATAGACACCCGTTCCCCCGCCCCAACGCCCTGTTGTAATTATGAAAGCCCCTATATGAGCCTGGCCGACGCCCGAGCCGATGGCGGCAAGTCCGATCGCGAAGCCAGCCCCGATGGCGGAAAGTGCAGGGATCCACACAGCACCATCCTTTTATGAGTGGGATTAGGATTTAGGGCTTAGGGTTTGGGTTAGGGTTTAGGGTTTAAGAGGTTAAGATTTTATGGGTTTGGGACTGTTTGGGGTTTAGGGTTCCGGAATTATGGCCAAAGAGCTTAGGATTTAGGGGCTCGCAGGTTTTAGGATTTAGGGATTCGAGACTCAAGGGATTGGAAGGCGTATTGGGCTTAACGATTCTGTTGCTCTGGACAACTAGCATTCCTTAACTACAGACAGCAGCCTTTTTGGGTCTGAAGAATGTAAGCATATGTAAACAATACCTACAGTACTTGCAGCCGTCTCGCACATGAAAGCAGATGCTGCAGCTCGGCATACACAGGTCAAGGAACAGCACAACAGGCAGGCAACAGCAGGCTGATCAAGTACAAAATTCTGCGGCCCGCACTTGCAGCCACAAGTTAGGGTTTTCGGTTTAGGATGTCGGGAACCCGGGTTTAGGATGTAGGACCCATAGGTTACGATATTGGGTCTCGAAGGATCCAGCATCATGTACTTCTGGCCTGCGGGAACCTTGCACTACTCTCCGGGAAACTTCATACATGGAGAGCAGTGTAGCCCTAATGGAGAGCTAGACCTCAAACCATGGAGGGATCCTGATTTCATTTCTTCTGTGAGGTCGGCTATAGAGTCCTCATTGGGGTTAAGGCGGTTAAGGGCTTAAGAATGCTTAAGAGAATCATGGCTTTTAAGGGCTGTTGAGGTTTATAAGGCTTCAAGGCGCTGAACTACACCCTAGACTGCAAAACCCCTATAGAAACATAGTTATAATAATGAAGACCCGCAAAATTCGGAACCCTAAGCCCTACACTAGGGTTCATAGCGCTTTTCTTGGAAGCTTCTGGCCTCGGCGTGGGCTGCCTGAGGAGCCATCAGCGTCACTGCGCCTTGCAGTAGCACAAAAGGAAAACAGTGAGGATATTTATGCTCTTTACTGGCTGTAAAGTCCTAAACCCTAAACCTTCTAAACCCTCTAAACCATCTGAACCCTCTAAACCCCCTAAAGCCCAAACCGTGTGTTCGGGTTTTTGGGGTTTTGGGTTCTAGGAGACCCAAAGCCAGATCCCGCAGAATGGAATTCTCCTTAATACTACAAAGAAGCATTCAGGGCCTCCTATTATGATGATTCTTAGAGGTAATGCTATATTTAGTATTTAGGGCCTCTTATTGTGATGACTTAGAGTATATTTCCTGGTTTAGGGGTTTTGGGCGTCGACACCATCGAAGCGACGGCTGCTCAGAGAGAAGCCACTCTTCAGAAGATTCCAGAAAATGTGCTGCCTGCGTTCTTCGTGCTGCTGTCGATGTTGCATGCTTGCTTCTGCCTTGTGCCGGTTGTTGTTTTTGGTGTCGCCAACTGCGGTTGCTGCGGTAGCTGCGCATGCTGTTCTTGCTGCATTGAGCGGGTTTTGGGTTGAGGGTTTGCCGATGTTGCGATTCCCGTTGTTCTGACATCGCACTTGCGGACTCTGTCGCTGCATTTGCAGGCTTGGTGTTGCCTTTTGCTGCTGCTGCTGTTGCGGTTGTGCGATGTGGTGGAAGTTGGACTGCTCCATGACCATCTGCAATACTTTCTACACTGGATCTGGCTGCCTGCAGCAATAGTCACCTGGGTGTTAGCAATACTATAGGCGCCTTAACATAGAAAAGGGGTTTGGTGCCCATTATGCTACAATTATACAAAGGAACCCCCCAAAAGTAGTAATTGTATTTATTTAGCCCCCTATATTATATAATTAGTGCAGACAGCTGTGCTTTCCAGACATGTTGCTCAGAGCCGCCGTGGCTGCATGTGGCTGCGTTGGGGCTGGAGCCGCATGAGGTGCAGCAACGAAGGCGGTGAAGAGTGCACCTGCTACAAGTATGATAAAGGTTTTTGAGATTTAGAAGGGTTTTACGGGATCGTAGGGGTTGGTTTTTTGAATAT
The DNA here is from genome assembly GCA_003297005.1 of Symbiodinium sp. clade A Y106. NCBI lineage: Eukaryota > Dinophyceae > Suessiales > Symbiodiniaceae > Symbiodinium > Symbiodinium sp. clade A. The sequence goes on from BGNK01000629.1 coordinate 205,827, forward strand.
CTAGTCGGGCTATAGGTGTGTTTCCAGAGTTGCCAGAAGTTTCTCAAAGCTTAAGGGTGCCTTTTACCAGGGATCCTAAAAGCAAAGGATCCAATAGGTTTAGAGTTTTGGGGTTTAGAGTTTAGGGGAAATCGGATCTTGAACCTTTAAGCTTGTTGTACAAGTCTATGGTGCTTCCGTCGTGGTCTTTCACAGACTTTCTCAGTGAAGAGCCCGCGCACAGGTGCGAGCAAAGAAGCTGTTTTGGGGTTTCAGGTCTGGCCCCACTTGCGAGCCACAGCACTCTCGCTGGGTTCCCGCTATGGGAGCCAACCCGGCACAGCTGCTTCAAACAACACCGAGCTACATCCCTTCGTCGCTTTCGCAGGGGGGCCGCCGTTAAAACACAAACCTTTTGCCACTGCGATGATTCGATTGCAATACCATGCTTGCAGCTACTCCGATAGGACGGTTACGGAAGCTTGCAGTGACCTGATGATCAGGCTCATCTGTCTCCGATTCGGATGATCGTGGTAGCTTGCAGTGAGGCATTTCCATCATGATCGAGCTCAAAACCAAACAAGATGATGACATCGCTGCCACTTTGTTGAAAAAGGTAAGGGTGCGGGCTCTATATCGTCTTTGTAATGATTCAGGGTTAGAGCGTTAGAACGGGTATACGGCTTCGGCTGTATAACGGGTTTAGGGTTCAGAAGAAAGTTAGGCTTTAAAATGGGTTCCGGGTTTAGGTTTCAGGGTTTGGCCACAACCATGATCTATTCCCAACCTAGACCCCTAGCAAAAATTATAATTTTAGCTGTTTCTTAGGGAACCAAAAATTTAACATGATTCATAAGTACCCCTAAAGTGGTTGCCAGGAGCTGTATTAGGCCGGGTGGCCGCTGCAAAGCAGCACGGCGCTTGTCAAAACCAGGGATCGGGCCATCCTGAAATGCTAAAGGCTTGGGGTTCAGGGTTCAGGGTTTAGGGTTTAGGGAGCATCTCCTATTCTGGGGCACATGGAAGCGCTAGATTATGATGATTGTAGATCTCCGACTTCAGGACTCCTTGGTTCATCTCCCACTTTAGGGCTTCAAGGGTGTGGTTCTTCTTTTAGGGGGCCTAGGGGTCATCTCCTATGTCGATGTCCTGGCAGGCCTAGAACGCAGAGGTTTAGCTTGATGTTAGACATGGCAAGCCTTCAGAGTTTAGGGTTAACTCCTTGCAAACCATGAAGCAGCAGCATAAAAGCCTTGACACCCTGTAGCCTGCCCTGGAACCCTCGGACTCCAAGGAACCGAAACCGAATAACGGACCGCGTGGAACAACGGTGTGATGATTTCGGCTTTGGAGCTTACGACTTCCAACCCCATACGCCTTAGGGGTTTAGGGTTAGTTTAGGGCCCTCAAGAGGCAGAATGACCAGCATTTTCTTAAACCGCTGGGCTTGTATTATACTGAACTATGCTTCCTAGGGCCTAGGGACACCCAGGAACGTGGTGTGGGGTTGAGGACAAGCTAGAGACCCTGACGGCTAGAGTTGGTTTGGGTATATTCTGGTAATATGACCGTACCATTAAGTATTTCAGCCCTATATTCGCCCAAATTAGGATACCAAAAACCCTCAACGATGATACGCAGGCATTCCGGGCTTATTGTGTTTGTGGGCTCGTTGTATTGATCACTTCCTGCCCGACTCTCGCACTCTGCATGTCCTGAGACTGGAGGAAGAAACCAACTTCCTTACGACGATTCGAGCTAGTATGGGAGCCTTCATACTCAGAGAACCCTAGCTTGCATACTGCATATATGTACTTACGTATATATATATGTACATAAATACATATGATGAGGAACCCTAAGGAATAGTCCTTGTAAATATCAGGCTTCTACATGACTCCAGACGAGCGTCCTGATAGCTTCGGGAGGTGCGTGATGATGCTGGAGCAAGGCGGCGGGAAGAACTGATGATGAGCCAAGAATCGGCAAGAAGAATCACATTTTCGAGACATGAGCATGTATCTGCGTTAGTCGTGTGACTTGATTCGGAGTGCCGCCACACTGCACACGATGCTTCATGCACCGCTGGCCCCTGAAGGTTCCATAAGGGTACTGTACTAAATATAGGGATATGGGTTTGTGGGTTCAGGGTTAAGGGTTCCTTAAAGGGTTCTATAAGGGAACCCCCCAAACCTGAACCCCGAGGAATAACCACTATAAGTACACAAGATGCGCTTAACCGGCAATTCTGAGCGCTAGACTCGCTAGACACCGATGTACTCTGAACATGTACTTCCAAGCCCTCGACCCATACGTGAAGGCTCCAAGTACTCAAACATTGCTACTTTAAGCTGTTTGGGCTTCTCATAAGAGGGATCGCGACAAAGTTCTTTCGGCGTTAACTTCCCCTCCGCCCTAGAGCTTTCACAAGAGTTTCAAGAAGAGTTCTGCAACGGCTCTTTCTACGATTCTGTATACAATGTTTTACATGGGAGCTTAAAGTCTCATCAAAGTACGGCTTTGCTTCCACTTTGCTGTTGTATCACCCTTTGCGGGCGACTGGGCTTGCAGTGGTAGAGGATTGTTCAAGGGATGTGACCTTCAATCCGGAACCCTGAAATGTAGTTGTTACTCTATTTGAAGTGCCCTTTGCCGAGGGCTTCGCGCTCAAGATTTACAGCTGAGCTCGGTCTTTCCTTGATGGCGCGCATGATCTTTCACCATCCTGGTCGACACTTACATGCTGGAGAACTTTCTATCTTTTTTAGGGGTTTAGGGTGGAGGCTGTGGGGCTTAGGGTTTAGGGCAACTCGCCGACGTCTGCTCACTTGATGAGGGGGTTCGCGAAGAGAAGCACCTTCAACCGCGATTTCTTCGCAGACTTGAGGAACTGCTGTGGGGTTAAAGGATTGAGGAACCTTAAACTCTGAATCCGCAGAGGGTCTAGGTTCTACACCGTAAACATCCCTGTTTTTTACGACCGCCAAGTGCCACCAATACTATTCTGGTAGAAGGAAAATCGTCGTGCAAATCGAGCAGAGTAGTTTGGGTGTTTTGACGTCCTGTTGTTAGAACTCAAGCGCCTTAGCCGAAACTTATCCTAGCCAATGCGGGGGAGGAGGACCACGTTCGCTGCTCTTTTGGATCCCTACTCTGTCTGTATATCCCGAGGAGAATATAACATGGTGAATATAACATGGTGAATGGGATCATTGTGCGGAGTAGCCAGGCTGGTGGTAAGCTGTTGTAGCTATTCCGATAAAATGATTTGTGAAGGGCTTCGCCAGACTGTTTTATTAGCTATTCGAGAGTAATACGAGGCTTTGATACCTACACCTCTGCGTAGGAATTGGTAATACCAACTGTCGATCTTCTTGAGGTGCTTGTCTTCTAGCATGAGGGTACCAAAGACCGTAGAGGAGTACTGAGACGACGTACGAGCGGCATATTGTAAGTCTGGTCTTTTTGGGTACCGTGGCTTTCCAGAAAGCTGACAATTTGCCATCGTCGATATGTGCCTGAGATATGCTGTGGTTAATGGCTTCTAGGGTGGGATCAATCCAGGAAACCATGGAACCCAGGTACTTGATTTTGTCGCTTCTAGGGTGTTGTCCGTGAAGGCCGGAGTAGCCGGGATGGGGTTGGATTCGGTTTGGTGAAGTTATAAGGTAAAGTCCACGGTAAAGCCGTGAGGAGATGACTCTGCTGCAATGCCCAAGAAACATGCTTGTACAATGATGCTGCAAAGCTTGACACACAGCTGAAGAGATGCTGCTGCTGCTGCTGCATCCCTTGCTCGACCGGTCTTGTCGCCCGTGGATTTCTTCAACAGGTATCAGCGGCTCTTGCCATCATCGCCGTTGATCAACAGAGTACTGTAGCAGTATGTCGGCAATGTCGCGTACTAGCCGAGGCCCGTCGCAGAATGCGATGGCGCAGAAGCCTTCTGGCATATTTGGCCATTCCTCTATGATGAAGTCTGCAATGTTGCACGCCGTTGGTGCCTTGGACACAGGACTGGCAAATCCTTTGCTCTCGTCACGTACACATCCTTGGGGTTGGGGATTCTACACTCTGAACCATAAGACATCGACGCTGCCTAACGGGTTTGGCATAACACGCTCCGGAGTCTGAGCACCTGCCCGGTTGAAAAGGGTTCCCTTGTACAAGGGTTCCCATACCAGAAGGATTTCTGTAGGGTTTAGGGTCGTTGGGGTTCGGGTTTTTAAAGGGCTCCAGTGCAGGGTTAAGGATAGAAGCGCTGAAACATTAGGATGTGCGGCCGCTGCTGCACGATGTCTGTCTGGGCATCCAGGGTAACCGGGTTGTCAGTTACACTAAACCCTAAACTCCAAACCCTAACGATCCTAAGCCCTCATTACCTCTAATTAGCCCCTTGGGCTGAAGCCCTAAACTGGCAGGAACCCTAAATGCCAAAACCAAAGCCCATAAGAACCCTAAGCCCTCACTCAACCCTATGAGGATCGCACCAGAGCAATCACGAGACCGTAGATGGTCAAGGACTCCATGAAGGCCAGGGACAGCAGCCTTGTGGCTTCATTTCGGGCTTAGGGTATTTTTGCGATGGTTGTTACAGGGGTTTAGGTTATAGGCTTATGGCTTCATTTCGGACCCCTTTTTCGATGGTTGTTACAGGGGGTTATAGGGCTTATGGCTTCATTTCGAGCTTAGGGTATTTTTCGATGGCTGTTACAGGGGTTTAGGGTAAAAGGGGAGTGAAGCTAGGAATCGTGGTTCTGTGTCGGGGATTCTCCGGCTGTGCGCCTGCGGCTTCAGACTTTGGGATACAGGAAAGTGACTGAAGAATCAATTAATGGCAGCCTGCTTTCTGTCTCGGCTGCGTATATATAGCAGGGGCCTGATCATCAGAATATATAGGTTTTTTAGAGTGTATCATAAATAATATGACCATACCAAAGGACCCTAAGCAAGTGGGTGTGGTAATCAGTTTTCGCCACGACATTAGACCTTGAAAGGCTTAGTCGTAAAGTGGTCGAAGGGTAGTTCGGTTTGAGTTGATGTGTTAACGTCTGCTGGCTGCATCAAACCCTAAACCCTAAAACCATTGAGGCCAACTAGGGTGCCCTGAGACTTTCAAAGCCTGGCCTAAACACAAACGTGCAGAGTCTAGGGCTTGTGAGTGTCGGTTTCGGGTCCGTGATAACTAGAATACGGCGTTTTGTTGTAAGGGGGAGGGGGGTATGTGTACATGTGCCTACATACGCATATCTCAATCAGAAATGATAAATACAACCAGGAGCTCTTAAGAATAGCAGTCTTGTGCATTATTTGCAGTTCAGCCCTCTGAGCGCCTGAGCACAAGACCTTGCAAAGCCATGCGCAAATGCCAAGCACTACGGCTGATGATATAAATCCTGCATTACCCCTGATAAGGAACATACCACTATTAACATAGTTTTTGGGTCCTTAAGGTAATGCAGAATTTATATCATCAACAGTAGGATCTAGGTTTTAGGGCTTAGGCTTCATGGATTAAGGTTCAGAGTTCAGGGTTTAGTTTGTTTGGTAAACCCGGTGCCTAACATCAACCCTTCAGCAATTTTCTTAGCCAAGTGTCAGCACGCCGCGGAGATCATCTGCAACCTCCCAACAGCCCTAAACCCTAAACCCCAGACTCTGAACCCCCCAAAACGCCTTTCAACTAGAGCTCCGAAAAATGATCCCAAGAGCAGTGATTAGGGTTGCAAACTTACCTAGACCCCCCAACTACCCTTTAATATACCCCAAATACCCCTTATTAAGGACCATAAAGGCTCTATTAAGGGGCACTTGGGGGGTGCTGGTAGGGTTTAGAGTTTGGGGAGTCGAGGGTTCGGGATTCAGGGCGTTGGATTCAGGGTTAAGGGTTCGGGGGCGGATCGAATTTAGAGCTGATCGTCGCCTTGCGTAATGGCGTAGTGTAGAGTTTAGGGTTTAGGGCCAGGTAACCAGAAAACCATTTAAGTACTCCCATTAGATAGACAGCGACGCTTAGAGGCAATGAGAAAGGTAACCGTACAACATAGTTACTTCTGGCCAGTCAGGTAGTGAGAGCTGCTGCATAGCTACCTGTGAACCTGCAATGCCCCAAATCATAAATCCTGAAACCTGAAAATGCCCTGCATGCAACCATGAACCGAACTGAGCCCTAAACCCCCAATCCTAAGCCCTGACTTCTTAAATCCCATCAAATCCTAAGCCCTAAACCCAACCGAACTCTACAGCCCAAGCTGCGTGGGGCCAAGCATAGCTATCAGAGGAAACAACTACATCTCCAAGGCAGGGGACGCAATAACTACAACAGTGTTTTTCTGGATTCAGGAAGATTTTAGCGGTTTTGTGCCGGCTTCTACGGGGGGATATGAGGTTTTTTAACCACAAGGCCTGAATGAGTAGACTAGGGATGAATGGGATGTCAGGTATTTGTATACACTTGTTAAATCTGTGTACATATATATATATATGTGTGCATATGTATATATATATATACATACTGCATTTATATATATATATATATATATATATATAGATGAGAGAGAGAGGGAGGAGAGAGAGAGGAGAGCGAGAGCGAGAGGTGGACTATGAGGGAATATTTAGTGTTGCTGGTTTTTCAAACCTCTACAGTGCATCTCCAAATCCTTGAAACGCGCTCTAAATCAGGCCTCTGGCTGGCGGGAGATGCCATCAATGCAGCGGCCACTGGCAATTCCCTTCGAAAAAAAGCATGGCTGGGCCGAGATTTCACTTTACAAGATCTTGGGTGTAATGTAGGAACCCTATTATTAATTATATAGACTAGGTTTTGAGTATCTACATACACTAAAATGTAACAAGGAACCCTCCAACAACTGTTTTGATTCTTCAAGCCCCTATATTGGGTTAAGGGCGCAGGGGCGCTGAAGATTCTGGGATTTTAGTTTTCAGGGAAGATCGTATGCCGGCACAGTTTCGCTCATGCTTCTGCCTCGCTTGCACTCGCTCAGTCTTCACCTTTGGACGATGCAGACTGAATCAAGGCGCAAGGACGTGCCGCCTCGATTGTCCAGCACATCAACTACCCGACAACGATAGTGATGACGCACATCATGGTTTCTGCGAGAAAGGGCTAAGTCAAGCGGCCATAGCAGCACATTCAAGAAGCTCAAAACCATAGAAATACTCTGTCAGAACCCCGAACCTAAACTTGAACTAGCCCAGTCGACGGAATTTCCACGGCCCTCAGATCTAATTCAACACATCTAGTTCATATATGTATATTCTAATTCATATATGCATATATACATATACAACAATGTGTAAGAAAACATATCTAGATATTGAAAGCCCCTATATGAGCCTGGCCGACGCCCGAGCCGATAGCGGCAAGGCCAATTGCGAAGCCAGCGCCGATGGCGGAGAGCGCAGGGATCCACACGGCGCCATCCTACTAAGGCTGACGAGTACACAGCTTTTCCCTCCTACTCCTACTCCTACTTCGACTCCTCCTATACTCCTACTCCTACGCGTACTCTTACTTCCCACTCTTACTACCAATTACTCTTACTACTACTACTACTACTACTACTACTACTACTACTACTACTACTACTACTACGACTACAACTACAACTACAACTCTACAACAACAACAACAACAACTACTACTACTACTACTACTACACTATTCGGAACTCTAATTGCGGCATCTACGAGTAGTGGCAGTACTGACCGGAGGCGGAGTAGGATGAGAAATGCTAGCTGCAACAGTCGTCATCATCAACAAAATTTTGGCAACACGAAGAACACCACCATCGTCATAATCTGCCTCCTGCTCGTCATCTGCATCTTTACCATCCTTTCCAGCATCATCCTCATCAGCACCGAAGCTGGTCGCAGTCTGAAGGAACATGACGGCATCTAGCAAGAAATCTTTCAATGAAGCTCATGAGCGACCATCCAGCCATCGACGCAAAGTCCTGTGTTGCTGTGCAATGTGCGCAATGTAGGGGCCTTAATAATTTGAATTGGGTTTTGGGGTTTCCTCATCACAACAGTATAATACACGCGATAAGCCTTATTTATTAAGGCCCCTACAGTATTAACCTCGACGACTTCGAGTGATGCGTCTCATACTACCACTAAGACAATCTCTAGAAAGTCCTGCCTCAGCGTGAGCTGCCTGCGGGGCCGCGAGCGTCACTGCACCTCTTGTCGGCAACGGCTCCAGGAACGGTAGTTATGAGCTCTAGAGGGATTCTGTTGGGCTTTGTGTTGGTGTTCTACAGGGGCGATGTGATTTGAACAGGGTTCTGGGTGTAGCACAGTGTACTTGTGACACACTATAAGCGGAAAGGATGAACAAAGTGTCCTTGGCTCCTGAAGTAGCCCAGCGAGTTGTCACAAAGACTAGGTCAGAACAGATTGATGTCCCAAACCGGCAAGTTAAGACAAAATACCTCCTCCGAAAGCATTTGGGTAGTTCTCGAAAGTAGGGTCCTTTTTTAGATCCCCAAAACAGTACGGCACCCTTATAAAAAGGACCAATAAAGGGACCCTAATTTAGAGAACTACCCACAGATTCAGATACTTGAGCTCGATTCCGATGAGATGCTGAGGGCTGCCGTTGCAGCATGTGGCGCAGTGGGAGCCGGGGCAGCGCGAGGTGCGGCCACGAAGGCCGTGAAGAGTGCGCCTTTCGCCGGACAGGGGTCTTGGGCCAAGGGCACCCAGAAACCCCATAATCAAAATGTGCTAGAATCCCCAATCCTGAATCCCTACAGAGCTATGGTGCTAAAACCCTAACCCATCCTAAACCACAAACGATCCCAAACCTCTCAACTCTTGAAGCCCTTTTCGAGGTCTGCAAAAGCAATAACACCTTCCCCTTCCTGTCCTGACATACTTATATGCATAGCATACCCCCAAAGCCTAGTCTAGTTTCTTTCAGGGTTTAGGGTTTATATAGGGTTTACATACGTATACTATATAACATACCCCCCAAAGCCTGTTTTAGGGGGGTGGATGCTATCGCTGATAGGGGTCTGAGTCTCATGGACTAGCCGCCTGGGATGGAGTGTCGGCATTATTCAGCGATCCTTTAGGTATCCTTCAAGGGGTTCTTTACGGGGTTCGCTTCAAGGGGTCCTTGCAGGGCTCCTTTAAGTGTTTTTGGGAGGTGGTCTACCATATTTCACAACTAGGCTTTCATTGGCCGGAGAACCTTAGCGTCGCGGAGTCTACGCAGGATGGAGAGCTAGAAGTACATTGACTGGAATTTGGAGCTGCCATGTCATGAAAACACAAAGGAGCCCTAGGGACGAATCTGTCCAATAACACTGGACGCTATCGAGGCTCTACCCCTAATTACACGCTAAACCCTTTAAGGCATCAGGAACGAGTATGTGCGGGGTGTGGGCCAGGACGTCTCGTCCATGCGTACAATTGTCGCAAAGATTCAGTCTGTAGTAGTTTAGGGATTTAGGGTTTTCCTTCAGGCAAGTCTGGAGCCAAAATGCTCCAGACATCGGCACCTCCTCGTTTGTGCGGGTTGAAGAGGTACGCGTGCATATCAAGGCTAATGGGTGTATTTAATATTTCGGCTACTGCCTACCTCCAAGTTCCGCATCGGGAAACACTGGGAGTTGGAGCTGGGTAAGATATCTAATCGAGCGCAGAAGACTGTTTTCCTAGGCATGTCTCTCCGCCCAAACATTTGAAGCCATGCAGCATATATTGACCTTTCTGAACCCTTACGAACACCCGATAACACTCGTAGAAACCGCTGTAAAAAGACCGTGTAAAAACCCTGAAAGAAGCCTTTCGAACCCTTGTAAAAACCGGCTGATAAACGACCCGGCAAAGACCCAAAACCTGAACTAATCTGAACAATCCACTCTCAGATTGATAAGCTTCACCTCATTCTTCTGAATACAAACGCAACACTCAAACCTCGAATCCCGATTGTTGCAGGGTCTTGTAGGATTGGTCTAAATGATCCCTTAGGATTTAGGTTGAGGCCGATTTACCCTTGAGGGTTTGGGATGTCGGTACAACCCCGAACCCACGACTCCAAGCCCTAAGACTCTAACCTCCGCGTCATAAATCCCAAACTCCAAACCCTGCAAGGGTTCCTTTAAGCATTCCTTTAAAGGTTCCTATAAAACCCTGAAGGGTTCCTTTAAGCATTCCTTTAAAGGTTCCTGTAAAGGTCCCATCAAGGTTCCTATGTGGGCCCCGCCGGCCGAGACAACCTAAGGCCCCTAGACGGCACGAAGCCTCCAAAGTTTAGGGTTTAGGGTTCTTACTTGGAGGGTCGGGGGGCTTAGTAGCTGGTTGTTTTGTGGACTTATAAGTACCACAACCCCAATCAGGGTCCGTTTTGGGGCACTTATAAGTCTACTTACTACCTACTTACTAAGTCCCCCGACCCTCCAAGCAAGCAAACCCTTAAAGGAACCCAACAAGTAGCCCTTAAGGGAAATGGGTTTTAGGGGTTATACAGGGATTAGGGCTTCAGAGTTCAAGGGGTTTAAGGGCATTCTTTACTTGGAGGTTCATGGGTAGTTATAAGTGGGGTTACAATTAGGGTAACTATAGTCATAATCCGTACTAGGGGACTTATAACCCCACATATAACTACCCTAAACCCTAACCTTAAACCCTATAGAACCCCTAAAAGAACCCTATAACCGCACTTATAACTACCCATGAACATCCAAGTAGAGGAATCTGAGGCTCCCACCGCTGCAGAGGAGCACGGCACCGGTCAGAAAGAGAGAGCGGGCCATCCTCGGGGATGAAAGCCATACTATAGGGGCCTTCATAACTAAAATAAGATTCCTTTAAGGGTTCCCTTAACAGGGGTCCTTAAGGGATCTTTAAAAAAGGAAGCCCAAGGGAGTTAGTAAGTCGATGAAAAGTAGGGTTATAATCGGGGTAATCCCACTTAGGGTACTTATAACACTGCTTATGACCTACTTACTAAGTCCCATGGGCCTCTAAGTACAGTACTTAAGGGGATCCTGTAAGGCTTTCTCTACGGGTCCAGAGGGCTTTGTCAGGGATGTATAAGGTATGAGGTTTACTCAAGCTATGGACAGTTTTGACGGTTTTAGGGTTTAGTGTCTAGGGTTGGGGGTCAGTTGACGCCTGAGCTGGCACATGAAAGGGAGGATGATTAATGCTTAGAGGCTCACGGGTAGTTAAATGTGGGGTCATAACTAGGGTAACGCGAATTGCAACAACAATATTAGGGGGCTTATATAACCCTACCTATAACTACCCACGAACCAGGTTTCTGGATGTTACCACAAACTCTCAGCCCCAAGTACGGTTGGGTGGTACAGTCCAGGGCGTCAGGGCTTGTCTGTGCGCTTTTTACTGAGTTACTGTTAGCAACCATGGAAAACAAATCCTTTTGAGCGGCTTCCTTTTCAGATATTATGAAGAAAACTCAAGAAAAGACAGATAATTTAATGGGATTCCAAACACGCATGCCAACGTTTTAGCGTCTTCGGTGTCATGCCGTCGAAGTGACTAAGCAGAACCCAGAACAAGCAAACACACAAACCTAGATCCTGAATGGCTGAGGCCCAGGATGGATGCTGAAGCCGTGAATTACAAACCTCCCCGATTGTTTACCTGGTGTAGGAGCCCAACACCACTTTGACAATGTGTCTTAACAGGTCTGGGGTAGCGTGTGATGCTTCGGAAATGTGGGTTGGTTGTTGGTTGGGATCAAGACAGAGGCGAGGGCTACATTACATCAACAAAACCCTAAACCCTAACCCGTAGAGTCGTAGAGGCCGTAGTCTACACCGAAGTCGTAAAGCTCGAAATGAAGCTAGGCTAACCAACTGAAACAGGGTTTAGGGATTATCGGACTTTAGCGTTTTCGGGTTCAGTGTTCTAGGCTAGGCGGAAACACACAGACTCAAGAGCTGGGCTATCACTGACGTCCACGCATTTGCTCAGGCTCAGATTTTTGATCCTTGCAGCCTCAGAGCATGCGAACGATCCCGAAATCTGGAATTTGCCTTGTGTCTGCAGTCGAGTTTCTTGAGCTGCTGGGATAGTTCGGCACGGGACGGTGGAGCGACGTGGCGAGAAAAAAGGAAGCTCGGGCGACAAACAGCAGCAGCAGGCGTGGAGACTGAGGGAAAAGTGCTTTGGTGCTTAGAGAGCCTGAACCATTGTACTACTTTGACATGTGCCACTGGCAGACCTGGCTCACCCACAAATTTTGAGCGCGAGCTCTCTTTCTGCTTTTGCTTGGTCCTTGCTGACAAAGACCGACTTTTGACTCGCTCAGTCGATGCTGGAGGAAAGTAATGTAGGGGGCTTAATGATCAGAGGGGTTTTGGGCTCCACTCATAGAACGCTAAGTAATAATGCTGGTAATTTTCAGGCCTCTATACTAAGCTAAAAAATAGAAGCCTCAAGTACAAGCATGACTTTGAGAGGGGAAAGGTTTGGCAAATTTAAGGTTCAGCATAGAAATGTGTAACAAGCCTGCTAGACACCGAACACGCTGTCAGCAACGAGAATGTGAAGGTCAAGGTCAACGAAACGGTGATTAGGCCCTAAGGTGCATTCAACGTGCTTGAATGCTGGTAGCGGCTGCTTTGATGGTCCTGCGACTAGCCGTCGCACTCGAGTGATCGGAACAGTGCTACTGCAAGTCATGTTTGAAAAACCTAGCAGTAGTAGTAGTAGTAGTTGTAGTTGTAGTTGTAGTAGTAGTAGTAGTTGCTGTTGTTGTTGTTATTGTTGTAGAAGTAGTAGTAGTAGTAGTAGTAGTAGTAGTAGTAGTAGTAGTAGTAGTAGTAGTAGTAGTTATAGTAGTAGTAGTAGTAGTAGTAGTAGTAGTAGTTAGTAGTAGTCGTAGTAGTTATTATTAGTGTTATTATCATTAGTAGTAGTAGTTAGTACTAGTAGTTAGTAGTAGTAGTAGTAGTAGTAGTAGCAGTAGTAGTAGTAGTAGTAGTAGTAGTAGTAGTAGTAGTCGTGGTGGTGGTGGTGGTGGTAGTAGTAGTGTAGTAGTAGTAGTAGTAGTAATAATAATAGTAGTAGTAGTCGTAGTAGTAGTAGTAGTTAGTAGTAGTAGTTAGTAGTAGTAGTTAGCAGTAGTAGTAGTAGTAGTAGCAGTAGTAGTAGTAGCAGCAGTAGTAGTAGTAGCAGCAGTAGTAGTAGTAGTAGCAGTCGTAGTAGTAGTAGTAGTAGTAGTAGCACTAGAAGTAGTAGAAGTAGTGGTAGTCGTAGTAGTAGTTGTTGTTGTCGTCGTAGTCGTCGGACTGGTAGTGGTGCCTGGAGTGGTACTGGTAGCCGTGGTGGTAATCACAGTGGCAGCAACGCAGCGTGGTGGTGTGGTAGCGGTAGCGGTAGTGGTAGTAACTAGTAGTCGTCCTCTTCTTAGGTGCCAGTGTCGTAGCTGTGGTCGTAGACAATGTCGTCGTTGCCGGGAGTAGAAACCGGGGTCTGGATGGTGCAGGTAGGGATTCTGGTTGCGAGATGTCATGAGCTTCTACTGGAAAATGTCCACCGGAAAACCGACAGCTGTCTCACTTGATCAGTGGGTTCGCAAACAGGAGCACCTCCGCAAGCAAATGCTTCAATTGGCTACTGACTTCCCTTGCGGCCGTCACAGGCAAGGATGTCGCATACTCATGGTGGCAGTTGCCTTGATGAATCGGTGATGACCATGACCGTGATGACAACGACGGTCATGAATACACGGTGCTACCAGTAGCAATGCTGTGCGACAACAAGTAGGATGACGGAGAGGACGATGATGACGGCACTTTTCCGACAATACGGCAAGAGCTTGATTTACCAAGGCTGATGCCGACTGCAGTATTGATGCAGGAAGCGGTGATGGTGTTGATGACGAGTTGCTGCAATCGCAAATGACATTGTGACGATGGAGCTGGTGGCCACAATGAAACCCTGGTGATGGCACGGTGAAGAAGATGAGGACATTAATTAGCAGGACGCATCATGACGAGGACATTCCTGACTCGTCAGGGTTTGTCAGTGAGGGTCCCGGGGTGTAGATTGTGTAGAATGACGCTCTGCCTTTCAATCCTTGTAGCCGAATCTGCAACCTTCAGCGGACCATCTATCAAGTCACCAGGATAGGGTATACATCCTCTCAGCTCCCAGAAGCCCTGTAAACCCGGAAGCACCATGAACCCCAAAAACCCTAGGATCCTAGAAGCTCTCTAAGTCGCATAAGCCCATAAGTAGCCCGGAGGGAGAACGGCTGAGGATACTACCAGAGCATCCCTAAGCCTTACCTCTCATTAGCCCCTTGGGCTAAAGCCCTAAACCCACAAGAACCCTAAACCACAAACCCAAAGCCGATAACAACCCTAAGCCCTCAACCCTATGAGGATCGCACCAGAGCAATCACCAGACCGTAGATGGTCAGGGACTCCATGAAGGCCAGGGACAGGAGCCTTAGGGTTGTACCCCTAAGGGTTCCTTAAAGGGCTCCCTAAAGTGATCTATAAGGGTACCATAAGGGAGTTAAGGAATATACATGAACTCATGTTGAGGGTTCCTACTATAGGTTAAGGTAGATTCCTTTAATTCGGGGGTTTCGGCGCCTTAGGGTTCCAGGCTGCTTCTAAAACTGTCCTGATCTAGGCACTGTCTCATGGTTCGGTCTGTTTCTCTTTACAATGAACTACTCTCGCCGTATGGGAAGCTATAGTAACAACAACCCAAAAATCCATGCGGAGTCTTCAGAGTGCCAAAATCTTCCTCATCGGAAAACCCCAAAATATGCCATCATCGTCTCTGAACCCCCCATCGAAGACTCTCCAGCATAAATGCCCATCTCTCAACCCTTCCTACCTAAACCCACCGTAGGTGGCTCTGTTGGGCTCCGGCCCTTTGGGTTCATGTGGGTAGTTGTCAAAATTTATAGTAGGGACCCAAATTGCCAGCGTCCTTCAGCAAGCAAAACTAAGCTGAACATAACTGAGACCATTCGGAGCTCAATCAACTAAACCCTAAACGCTGAAACCTTAGGATCCCTGTACTAAACCCTAAACCCTAAACCAGTAGCACGGTCTGACGTTTCGGCTTTCGGCTTCATTCAAGTAGCCCTGTTAGGAACCAGAAGCATGGTCAAGGTTCCCTGAGACTCCACTACCCCTTACTTAAGGAATACACATTCAATGATACTTAGGGATCCTATTCTGATTCTAGGTATATTCCTTAAATCAAGGGAAATTAGAGTCTCTGGGTTAAACGACATGAAGCTAACCCAAGGCCCCTGAACCCTAAGTCTCAACCTCTGAACTCCACTCAAAGCGGTACTCCAAGCGCAGCTTGGTCTCAGCACACCCCGGAGGTCATCGGCAACCTCCCAACTGTGGGGGTGAGGGGGGTGGTTTTGCGAGTTTCGGACAGTGGAGTTTCCGAAAATTAGGGGCGCCTTATTTTGGGGCCCTTATAATAAGGATCCTACTATTTCGGGTACTATATTGGGGTCCCCTATTTTCGGAAACTCCCATATAGGATTGCGGGTTCAAGGTTCATGCCGCAGTGTTGAGAGTCTAGCAGATTGATGATCTTGCCGATCAGGAGCATGAACCATCCCTTCCGTTGGTGTCGCCACCATGGAAAGTGTGCAATCTGCCCATAGCACTAGGTACCGCTTTTTGCATGAATTGAACAGGTTCTTGGCCGGGTGGTTCTCTAGTGACGGTTGGTCTAACCTGGAACCAGCCCTAAAACCTAAACCCCAGAACCGTATCCCCTAACTCCCAGACTCCTTATAAACCCTAAAA
The DNA here is from genome assembly GCA_003297005.1 of Symbiodinium sp. clade A Y106. Lineage (NCBI taxonomy): Eukaryota > Dinophyceae > Suessiales > Symbiodiniaceae > Symbiodinium > Symbiodinium sp. clade A. The sequence continues at coordinate 221,603 of BGNK01000629.1, forward strand.
CCCTAAGAAGCCAACCCTAAAACCCCCAACAAAACCAACCCTGAAGCCCTAGGAAACCAACCCTAAAGCCCTAGTATATACTACCTAGGCCCTAAGCCCTAAGCCCCCAACCGCAAACCCAAAGTCTCAGGCCTCAGGCTGGCGGGAGATGCCGTCAATGCAGCGGCCGCTGGCAATGCCCTGAAAAAACAGGATAGGACAGGATAGGATAGGATAGGAGAAAGACATTCTTGGGTTACCTTTTGGGCTCTACAAAGAGACGCATCTATCAAATCCCTCTTGCGTGCGTGTGTGTATATATATATATATATATATATGAGAGAGATCCCTCTAGGGTCTATTTGACGCCCTATTTCTTCTACTCTAAAGGAAAGATAATTTTAATAATTGAAATAATTGAAATAATTGAAATCAGCAAGGCCGATTTCAATTATTTCAACTATTTCAATTATTTGGGGGCCCGAAATAATTGAAATAATTGAAATCGGTGGGTTTGTGGCCTTCCCCTCAGAAACCCCCGATTTCAATTAATTGAAATAATTGAAATCGGGCCCATTTC
>BGNK01000630.1:641-27894 GCA_003297005.1 Symbiodinium sp. clade A Y106
GTTTCATATATGACAGTGCATGACCTGGGCATGTGGCCATGTTGGTTGCAAATGAACGTCTCACCATTCCATGACATGATTGAGTCAAATGCATGGCTAGGCAGACACATGGGACTTGCATTGGATGCCGTGTGTGATGTGTTCAGTGGCTGACATGAGCGTTAGAACGACATGCATTGTTCTCGATGCTTTCTCCTTGGTGCTCATAGTGCTCATGCGTGCAGCAGTGCACTTGCTGGTAGCACATCAGCTTCACGAACGCATCAAAACAAAAAAAGTAGCAGCACCATCAAAACACAAAAAACAATAAGTAGCAACACCACAAAAACACACAAAACAAAACCTTCAACAGCAACACAAAAGCAGCCAAACCAATTAAAATACATATGTACGAAACCAACAAACAAAATATCATAAGATATCGTTTTACAGCAACACAATAAACACATCAACACCAATATTAACTATTATAGACAACATAACTGTTTAGAACTCCAATCCTTAGGGTGGCNTTACAGCAACACAATAAACACATCAACACCAATATTAACTATTATAGACAACATAACTGTTTAGAACTCCAATCCTTAGGGTGGCCGGGGTCCCTTAGAACTCCAATCCTGAGGGGGGGCGGGGTCCCTTTAGAACTCCAATCCTGAGGGCATCGGGGTCACTTAGAACTCCAATCCTGAGGGGGACCGGATCCCTTAGAACTCCAATCCTGAGGGGCCCGGAGTCCCTTAGAACTCCAATCTTGAGGGGGGGCGGGGTCCCTTAGAACTCCAATACTGAAATTGGGCGGGGTCCCTTAGAACTCCAATCCTGAACGGACCGGGTCCTTTAGAACTCCAATCCTGAGGGGGGGAGGGGTCCCTTAGAACTCCAATCCTGAGGGGACCAGGGTCTCTTAGAACTCCAATCCTGAGAGGACCAGGGTCCCTTAGAACTCCAATCCTGACGGGACCGGGTCCCTTTAGAACTCCAATCCTGAGGGCGGCGGGGTCCCTTAGAACTCCAATCCTGAGGGGGGCCGGGGTCCCTTGGAACTCCAATCCTGAGGGGAGCAGGGTCCCTTAGAACTCCAATCCTGAGAGGACCAGGGTCCTTTAGAACTCCAATCCTGAGGGGACCGGGGGCCCCCCAAGAACTCCAATCCTGAGGGGGGCGGGGTCCCTTAGAACTCCAATCCTGAGGGGACCGGGTCCTTTAGAACTCTAATGCTGAGGGGGGGGGGGCACAAAACAACAACCAAAAACAACTACGACAAACAACAAAACACAATAATAACATAACAACAATCAAAAATACAACAGCAAAACAGCAACAAACAAGTTGTAAAATACAATTAATAAATACATAACTTACAACAACAGCAACAACAACAAAAAAACTTACAAACAACACAAAACATTACTTGTATATCATGTTTCGCTGGACTTTGTGCACAGTGCGTTCGCGAATATATCCTGGTCAGGACCAGTTGGCGACTTCGATGATGCTCAGGTCGGCCGGATCAAGTACACAAAGGCATGCAGTCTTTTTGAGGTTGACCATGTAGTGTGGTTTCACAATTGCCACTGCCACATGCATTTATGTCACGTCTTGTAGGGTTCAGTGGCTGACACACGCATTTCCTTGTCATGACATGTTCTTGGTGCTTGTGCACTCCACATGCAGTCATGTCAGATGTTGCAGTGTTCAGTGGCTGACAGATGCATTACCTTGATCTTGACCTTGACATGACATGACATGTTCTTGGCATTTTCACTGGCTCACGCTTGGAGCGGTACACTTGCTGGCAGCACTTCATGTCATGTTTGGCCTCACCTGGTGAATCACAGTCGGTATCAACTAACTGGCATGTTTGCATGCTTTCTAAGTCACNCACTGGCTCACGCTTGGAGCGGTACACTTGCTGGCAGCACTTCATGTCATGTTTGGCCTCACCTGGTGAATCACAGTCGGTATCAACTAACTGGCATGTTTGCATGCTTTCTAAGTCACAGTGTAGTGATAGGATGCCAGGTCGTTGCACCGTGCACACACAAGCTCGTGGATTTGTAGGTGTTGCTGTGATGCCGCCAAAGCCGCCAAAGTCAAAAACGCCAAAGGCTACGGCGGTGAAAGCTGCACCTGTGAAAAAGAGACCATCTTCGTCACCCAGACCAAGCCCGCCAAAGAAAAGCGCAAGGACACCGAAAACCGATACACGCATGACAGTGCTTACTCGCGAAGGAATGAACAAGTTCATGGCCAACTGCTCGCAGGCACGTCCGGGGCCTGTGACGATGGTGACATCGGCCACTTCTGATGATATCGCCCATATCGCTCCTAATGTGCCAGAACCTTTACCTGCGTCTGTACCAGTGCCGGCTGCCTCTACCAGTACTTGGGATGTAGTCACGCCTACTCTTACTCACACTCCTCATGCGGCTGAGCCAGAAATAGCTTCCATGACACCGGCGGCTACCCCTACCAGTACTTCGGATGCAGTCGATCCTACTCAAGCTCCTCGTGCGGATAAGCCAGAAGTTGTTTCCTTGACACCGGCAGCTACCTCGGCTACCTCTACCACTACTTCGGACATAATCCATCCTACTCAAGCTCTTCATGCGGATGAACCAGAAGTTGTGTCCGTGACACCGGCGGCTACCTTTACCACTACTCCGGATGTCATCACTCCTATTCATGCTCTTCATGCGGATGAGCCAGAGGTTGCTGATGTGATGGTGGCTACCTCCCCTTCGCAAGCAAGGCTTCCTGCGTCTGAGCCTCATGTGTCCGAAGTTTCATCATCATGCGAAACACAGGTTACTTCTACTCATGCACCGGAAGCCGAATCATCATATTCGATGCCGGCTGCGGCTACTTCTCCTTCCGACTCAGTCTCTCCGTGGCTGAGAGACCGAACGGAGAAGCTCAGCAAGCTCCGCGATACGCTCTTCGGGTGGCCACAGGAACTACTTCGGAAGTTGGCGGAGTTGTCATCTGATGACGAACACGAGTACGCTGAGTATATGCTCACTGTGTTCAATTCCATGTCCATGAGTACATCTTTCTCAGGGGTAGACTCGCCATCAACTGCGCTTGCCATGATGGGTGCTGCGGCTCTCACGCTGCAGGGGCGCGAGGTCACCAAGGATTCAGTGCCAAGGACATGTAACAAGTTTGGAATCGAATGGCTGTCACAGTCTCAGCAGGAGCTCTCTCGACATCCGTATGGCCCTAGCTGCATCTTCAGCGACATTAACGACTTTTGGCTTCCTACACTTGCAGACAAGCTGGACACCATTAGCCGTGAGCGCTTGGTCATGACAGTGCTCAAAGACCTAGTGAAGTCGTCGGTGTGCACCGGCAGGGTAGCGTACTGTAAGAAGTGCAACCGCAACTGCAGGGTCAGCGAGGCAGACCTTCACATTGNGCGCTTGGTCATGACAGTGCTCAAAGACCTAGTGAAGTCGTCGGTGTGCACCGGCAGGGTAGCGTACTGTAAGAAGTGCAACCGCAACTGCAGGGTCAGCGAGGCAGACCTTCACATTGGAGGCGCGCCGTGCGTAGACTTCAGTGCACGCGGACAGCAATGCCAGTTGGACGGCCCGACCACGACAGCGTTGCTCGCGTTCATTGCCATGAGAAGGGATCCGCAAGAACCATTTTTTATCCAAGAGAATGTGGCATCGTTTCCTGATGAGTTTCTCTGGTCCATGCTATCGGATCTCTACGAGCTGCAGTCGTGTGTAATAGACCCAGACAGCACATTCGNGCGCTTGGTCATGACAGTGCTCAAAGACCTAGTGAAGTCGTCGGTGTGCACCGGCAGGGTAGCGTACTGTAAGAAGTGCAACCGCAACTGCAGGGTCAGCGAGGCAGACCTTCACATTGTGCGTAGACTTCAGTGCACGCAGACAGCAATGCCAGTTGGACGGCCCGACCACGACAGCGTTGCTCGCGTTCATTGCCATGAGAAGGGATCTGCAAGAACCATTTTTTATCCAAGAGAATGTGGCATCGTTTCCTGATGAGTTTCTCTGGTCCATGCTATCGGATCTCTACGAGCTGCAGTCGTGTGTAATAGACCCAGACAGCACATTCGNGCAAGAACCATTTTTTATCCAAGAGAATGTGGCATCGTTTCCTGATGAGTTTCTCTGGTCCATGCTATCGGATCTCTACGAGCTGCAGTCGTGTGTAATAGACCCAGACAGCACATTCGGGTGGCCGGTAGCAAGACGTCGCAAGTTTGTGGTAGGGCGACACAAAACAAAAACAGTACCGTGGAACATGCGACTGGACGAGTTCATCAGCGTGATCAGCTGCGGCGGCTGTGGCGTTAAGTGCGCTGCTGATGGCACGCTTCCACCGTGGGATATCTTCTTTGTGGCTTCAGGTGATGAACTGTGCTCAGAGCTACTTTGGGCTGGCGGCCGTCCTACGTCACATCATGTGAGCGGAGATGACGTCGGAGATGAGTGTGAGATGTTCAGAAACTGTTTGACAGGCATGGAGAGAAGGTTTCTCGAAGGCTACGAGGGTCTTTGTCGTGGTCGTTGTTACAGCTTGTCTCAGGATCCGCGTGACTTTGCCAACTACTCGACATGGGCCTGTATGCGCACACTCATCAAAAATGCCGGTATCATCTTTAGCGACTGGCACAAGAGGTGGGTCACTCCAAGTGAAGCATTCCTTATGCAAGGCTTTCCAATCTACCCACTGCTGTCGCACGGTGTTCCCATGGCATCTTTTTCACTTGATGAGCATGACGGCACGTGCAGATCCCATCGGGCCAGCCGCACAGCTAAGATTGGCATGGCGGGCAATGCAATGCACACGCAATGCATCGCAGCAGTGATGTTGTATGTGTTGACGCACGGTGGCATGTCACTGAAGCAGCTGAAGTTTCACAGGGTCCACAAATCCTTGTGCCACAAGTTTGTTCCTTCGTCTTACCTGTCAGCCCGCTTGAATGCATTTGCATGCCTGGTTGCTGGTCCTGGCCCAAGNCTGAAGCAGCTGAAGTTTCACAGGGTCCACAAATCCTTGTGCCACAAGTTTGTTCCTTCGTCTTACCTGTCAGCCCGCTTGAATGCATTTGCATGCCTGGTTGCTGGTCCTGGCCCAAGCCCCCAAGGCCGTGAACTACATGAAACCCAGGTTACCTTTTCCAGGGAAGGCATTGTCTCGTGTAGAGTCCGTGTAGAGTGTAACATTCTCCATGGACTGCATGGTGCAGCGCATACCCTCTAGTAGGGGTAGGGGTGTTGGTTGCGAAGCTACGACTGGCATGATGTGACGTAGCTGAGCCCACCGTAGCTGAAGCGTTGTTGTTTAGCCTTTAGCAGCCCAGTAGTGACAGTGGTGTGTNCTGAAGCAGCTGAAGTTTCACAGGGTCCACAAATCCTTGTGCCACAAGTTTGTTCCTTCGTCTTACCTGTCAGCCCGCTTGAATGCATTTGCATGCCTGGTTGCTGGTCCTGGCCCAAGGCCGTGAACTACATGAAACCCAGGTTACCTTTGCCAGGGAAGGCATTGTGTCGTGTAGAGTCCGTGTAGAGTGTAACATTCTCCATGGACTGCATGGTGCAGCGCATACCCTCCAGTAGGGGTAGGGGTGTTGGTTGCGAAGCTACGACTGGCATGATGTGACGTAGCTGAGCCCACCGTAGCTGAAGCGTTGTTGTTTAGCCTTTAGCAGCCCAGTAGTGACAGTGGTGTGTNAGTAGGGGTAGGGGTGTTGGTTGCGAAGCTACGACTGGCATGATGTGACGTAGCTGAGCCCACCGTAGCTGAAGCGTTGTTGTTTAGCCTTTAGCAGCCCAGTAGTGACAGTGGTGTGTTTAGTTTTGCGTTGTGCTCAGCTGCGTTGAACCAGTGTAACAGCGACCCACAATTCGTCGGGGATTTGCCGACACAGCCCGACACGGCTGGCTGTAGCGGAGCGACATCAGACATCAGACTACATGCTGTCTCAACAACGTCCTTGTAGATTGCATTGCAGACCACGACGCAGGCGATGCAGCGATACTTTGGATTGTGAGAGCCCTATGCCTATGACCCTATGAGGGCGCTATTCGGGCCGTTGTCACAGCCGAAACTGCGACTGTGAGTTTCAAGGAAGAGCTGCACAAGTGAGCATGTGTAAACCAGCGATAGTTGTTGGTCCGTTGGTCTCACCAGTCATCCCAAGTTGTTGGTGCTGAAGCGCGTGGGGCGAGACATACATGTGCAATGCATGTGCAAGTACGAGTTGCTTGCTCCAAAGAGCCATTTTGGTTTCTTGCAGTGATTGCTGTCTTAGTCGTAGTCTGCTGTGCCGCTCGGCAGAGTGTCCAACCTCTCATAGCGACACCTGCGAGGCTGCCATGCAAAGCCAGTGCCCGTGCTTAATGTAGATTGAGCCCTTTGGCCCTTTGACCTTGCTTAAGTGGTTGGCAAGTTCTCTGCGACTTCGCTTGTGATGATGTGATGCGCCAACGTGTAACATCAAGTGTCACTGCTGACAATCTACACATGCGTTCGTCATCCGTTGTCCTTGCTACGTGGCTGTTGCATGCAAGGAAATCCAGGTCAGGGTCCTTCGGTGAGACGGCAGACCACTCCATGAATGAAGCTGAAAAGCAGATGTCAAAAGAAACGTATCGGCCTCAGGACAAGACTGCGTGCACAGTCATGTAATACATGTAAACATCATAATTTCATAAACCATAAAACCATATGTAGAGCACGTCACACGCTGCATGCCTCCATGGAGCTAAGGTACAAGAGAGCACACGAGGTGCTTTTCGGTCAATCCATGGAGATTTCGGAGCGCTTCAACTCCGAACAGGGCATATGCTTGCTCACCAAGATTTTCGAGGTCTATCAGGACATTCACGCTGTTACAATCCCATCCATGTTGTGTATCATTGTTTCCTTTTTGGGCGCAGTCCTTGCTACAGTTTCACGAGCTCACCGGTGAACCGCAAGGACGGGCCACGGCGAACCATCAAGTGGTTCAAAGAAGACGGGAAGACTCCCGCGATCCAGCGCCACGCTCTAAACCAACGCAAAACCGGGTCAGCCATGCGTGGGTGTGTGAAAAGAATTTTTGAATCTGGCATCATACAGTCAGTTCGCGGTGAACCTTGGATGACGTACGATGAACACAGCGGGACCTACTACGCATTGTCCTGCGGAACATTGTTGCTTGGCACGACAAGTCATGATAGTATGCATGATCCACTCTCAGGCAACTCATGTCACAGCATGTCACATGTTCATCATGTTCATGCTGTCGCTCCACGTGGAGGTGCGAGGCACTGTATGTCGCACATGCAGAGCAGCCCAAGAATGCCCGTGTCATTGCCACCATTGAGAACGGCCTTCCTGACTGCAGAGTTTTCAACAAACGAATGCCCAATGATGTTGCTGCGTGCGAAGCCCAGTGCCAGTGCGTGTGCATGTGTTACATTGATGGTTACATGTCTCGTCAGTCTCGTCTCACAACTGACCACATACTCAATGTAAGAATACTTAATAACATGCATCATACGGTTTCATTCCTCCCGTGTGCGGGTTATCTGCGCGACCTGCACAATTGCTTCCACGGCGGCTTGGCTCCCACGTGGTTGGAATCAATCCTTGGATCAAAAGATGTGGAGGAGGCGGTTTTACCAGTCTCACAGTAGGCACAGGCTACTGACATGTGTGTGGCATGCGCAAGTGCAGGCATGGAAGCGGCACGCAAGTCGGCAGGGCATCACCACAGCCAGTGGGTCGTCGTACCAGAAGACTTACTCTGATTGGGTGACTGAGAATTTCTCACAGAGATTCAAGACGTTTCAGATCTTTGATCTTGCCAAGAGGGTCATGCATTACCTGAACGATCTGGACTGTGTCACCAAATTCAGTGAAGCTCTCGGCGATCATTGCGACTTCCAGCACGAGAGTTTGCAAACGCTAGCAACAATGCAGAATTTGCATGTGTTTGGCAAGCTGGTTGTATCCTTGTCGGCCGCCTACAGCCTTGAACTCCTGACGGAGGTCTTCATTGTGGGGAGTCGATACCTGGCATTGAGCTCAGCTAATGCTGCGTGCCAGGTACCATGTTGTTTTTTGAGTTGTGTTCGTTCGTTTGAGCAGGCCGCTTGTCGTCACTAAAACTGCGTAGAGGTGCCCATCATACGGGACCGACCGACGGGCTCGGGTGGAGACTATGAAATGCCAATGCCTGACTGGATCTTTACCAAACACATGCCGGCCATCATCGATCGTCTCAAAACCGAGGTGGGCGGTGCTTCCTTTGTGGCCAAGATCTTCAAGCCTGCGGCTAGTGCCCGTGCTCAAGCGAGTTCAGATGGAGCCGCCCTCGACGTGAATGAATTGCTCGCACCCAAGAAGCGGAAGCGAGCCACCTCAAAGCCAAAGGCAAAGGGCAAAGCTGCAAAGAGTCGTGCCACTGATGAAGACCGAGAGGATGCGGATCAAGTGCTGGCAGACGTGGAGGAAGGCAGCGGATTCAGCAGGCGGCGATGGTGGATTGACGACTTGCTGTCTGCGCTCATCCACGCAGCAGGCTCTCCTGTGACATGTGGTCTCACCGTCTCACCAAAGTGGCGTTTCGAGTTGTTGCTTTGTTGTTGCAGCTGCTGCAGTGGTGCTTCACATCTGTGCATCGCTTAAGTTGCATGGCTAGGCTAACACAGTGCAGTGCATTCCAGGAGACGTTGACGCACTCATGGACCCCGGCAACCGCAGTGCCTTGCGGCAGGCCATTGGGCTGGGCATCGAATTCGCTTTCCATGGCAAGGTCATTGTGAACGCGAAGCCGAAGAAGGTATGGTCTCAAGTCCGACCGCTTCTACAGGACATTGTCCACAAAGGATTGGCCAGAAGCCGGGCATCACTGCCCTCCTCGATAGACTCTGGACTTCAGACATTGACAGAGAATCTATCCAGGGATGCTCTGACAGCTAGCTCAACGTCACCAGGAGAGAAGAGCATTCTTTTGTGGATGACAGAACAGTCTGCCTCATGCGTGCGGAAGTGGCTGACCGCCAACCACGCAGTCAATGCCTTTGACCATGCCGCTTTCTGTGCAGCTAGGAACAAGCTTGTCAGCAGGATGTGCAAATGCAAGCGGGACCCCACATCATGTCCAGTGCACGCAGATGCATCGGTTAGCCTGTCAGATCTGATTTGGTGGGCCTCGGACGCTATCTTCGAGCACATACCGTGTGCAGTCCCTACCTTCTCACTTGCAATGACGGTGAAGTTCTCGGACAAAGCATCGCTTTCAGCTTCAGGTGAATGTGTGCCACAATATTCTCACTTCCTGTGCAAGCAAGAGACCATTGCGAATGAAACTGTTTGGGTGCCGAACAATGGAGTGCTGGAGGTGTTGATCCGCATGCGGGCGGTGTACCTTCTCAGGATATTGCAGGGCGCTTTGCAGACAGTGGCTCGTGGTGGTGCTGGCAACAAGGAACCATGTAAGTTCACAGACTTCACAGCTGCCAAGCTGGATAAGGTGTGCCACCTGCTGCTGGCAGCTATTGAACCACCAGATGCCGGAAACACCGCAGTCCCCACTACCAGCAGCACAGACATCCCGACAGTTGCCAAGCTTGAGGTACTCTTGACAACAATCGTCGCAGATGAAAGCGAATGGGCAACAGCATGGAGCAAGCATATCACCAAGTGCTTATCTCTCCTCGACATGGCGGCGGCATCTGACGATGAGATCAGGGACAAGATGAACTCTATCCAGCTAAAGGAGCTCGGCTTGGATGTTCCCAGCAAGTTTCGCTATTTGCTCGGTGACGGCGTGAAGACGGAGGTGTTGAGCCCGGGTGGCAATCGTGCAAGTACGTCATTGTCAAGCAAAGTGCCAGACAACGTCGGCGGCAATGGCTCGGTGCTGACTGAAGACCAGTGTTTGAGCAGGGTGTATGTGTTTCACGAGGCAAGCGACGTGAAGTGGAACGTGCTTGACGTGATGAGTCTTCAGATGCAGATTTCGTCTCACTTGTTTGCGACAGCGTGCAGTGCTTAGATTGGATATGGATATGCAGCGCACGTGATGTGGAGTGACAGCATGATGTACATAGCGTAATCACAAGCCACCACATGCCTAAACTTATAATGGTCTCAGGCTATCTACCGAGAATCGGACAAGCATGGAGTGTCTCTACATCAACTATGCACAGGGAGCCAAGAATGCAGTGACGGCTGACATCAGCCAGATGGACACGACCTTCAAGATTGCAATGTTCGGTCAGGTGGTTTTGGACGCAGGTCCAAAGCACTCGCACCTCTTGGCGTCTTGCACACGCAAAGTTTAAGATCAGACTCTGTTTTGTTTACTTGCAACTGAGTCGGCANTTGCAATGTTCGGTCAGGTGGTTTTGGACGCAGGTCCAAAGCACTCGCACCTCTTGGCGTCTTGCACACGCAAAGTTTAAGATCAGACTCTGTTTTGTTTACTTGCAACTGAGTCGGCATGACATGCATGCTTCGCCTGACGTTTCACTTCACGGCTTATCCAAGACATGCTGCTTGTGTGCTGCATGACACTGCATGACACTACATGACTGTGTGTGTGTGTGGTTTCGTGCGAGGTGGCATCTGCTAATCTAGCCGGGTACGATGTTCCGTTTTACCTGAGCTCCACAAACTTCGACAAGCCAAGTGCTGCAGCCCCATGCGTGGGATGGATGATTAAAGGAATTCCTGATGACTCAAAGACGCCGTCTTTGCTGGTGGCATCTGTCAAGTCAGAGATGGTGAAATTCCACGTCGCGTGCATTTGCTGCATGTTAACTGCATGCTAATGCATGTTGGTTGCTAGCTTCACTTGCAATTGTTTCACTCGCTTCAATGTATGGATGTAAGAGTGGAATGATTAAAATATGAAGCCGTGAGCTAAACCACGACCATGTGAGCCATGAACNTGCATGTTGGTTGCTAGCTTCACTTGCAATTGTTTCACTCGCTTCAATGTATGGATGTAAGAGTGGAATGATTAAAATATGAAGCCGTGAGCTAAACCACGACCATGTGAGCCATGAACTCCGCAGACAGAGATATGCAGGAGTGGAGCGGAGATTGATGTCAACATGCAGTATCCCTATCTCCAAGCCGACCGGTTGAACATGGAGCGTATTCAGGCATCAGCATGTGTGGCAGGTGGTACTGGTAGCTCGTGCTCTTTGCTTGACTGTGTGCTTGCAGTGCATAACCCATAGTAGTGCATATCGGGGGTACGGCCAGTTTGCAGTGCTTTGCCTCTGCATGTAGGAGGCTCTCAAAAGGGAGAAAGAAGATGCCTACGCTGGAACTCGGTTGACATTGACAAGATCGCTATTCGACGAAGAGAAAGCAGCAGCAAAAACCAGATCAAGCCGAGGCCCCTCCANGGAGGCTCTCAAAAGGGAGAAAGAAGATGCCTACGCTGGAACTCGGTTGACATTGACAAGATCGCTATTCGACGAAGAGAAAGCAGCAGCAAAAACCAGATCAAGCCGAGGCCCCTCCACGTCGGGACCGTCGTTAGGTGGTGCAGCTGTTGCTCAAGCGGTGGCGAATCAGAAGCAGGACAAATCAAAAAATGAATCGGCGGCAAGCATCCTTGGCGACATCTTCAGCAAAACAAACAAAGAATGCAAGGACGTTGCATTTTTGTTGAAGTGACGCATGGGGCACGTCATCCGGCCAATCGCTCGCGGGTCTTTCTAACACAATTTATTTGCATTGCATGTGTTTTGGTCGAGCGGTCATGCAGTCTAGCAGTGTAGCAGTTTGTGCAGCGAACCTATGCTTCTGGCTTCAAGACATGCTCCTTGCAAGTCACGATGTGGTGTTATGTGTAGCAACGAATCGAAGATTCGTGTTGCGATTTGCTTGGCTCCGAAAACCAGAGCCAGTAGTAGAGTATTAGGTCTTAGGTCCCGTGTAGGTGCATCACGCAGTTGCAGTTCGACAACATCTCCAGCCACCGGCAGTGAGTCAGTGAGTAACTTGCGGATTGCACCAACAATAAAATATTCAAAATCATTAAGCAATGCAATGCAGTGGCAATGCAGCAAGGTAACCAACGGACCAACAACAACCACAACAACTACAACCACCGCCACCACCACCAACACGGCCAGCAACAACAACAACAACACCAGCAGCGACGACAACAACACCAACAACAAGACAGACATATCAACGAGAGCAGCAGCAGCAACAGCGGCAACAGCAACCACCACCACCACCGCCACCGCCACCACGACAAAACCAACAGCGACACGGCGATATCAACGACAATGACTCATGACGACACCAGCAGCAACAACAGCTGCATCGGCACATCGGCACATGAGGAATGAGGAACATGAACATATCACACAGTCACAACCATATCAGACATCAGATCATATCAGCCAATCAACTACATGAACAATCACAGCAACATCAAGAACTAACAATCCACAGCACAGCGGCAATCAACAACAACGACGACTATTACTCCTACCATTACTGCAAGGAACGTGACAACATAACTATAGTGACAAGATGTGACAAGAATCACATCATGACAAGATAGACGACCGCAGCAGCAACAAAACGAAACAATGACCCCATCGACCGCAGCAACAGCAACATCAACAGCAACCGCAGCAGCAACAGCAACAGTAATCAACAACTTCAACAACTTAACAGCTCAATAAACACAGCAACACAATCAAATCAACAACTAACAACAATCCAGATGGAACGGACAATATCAACCATTGGACCATTGGACCATAAACCATACACAGCGGATCCATATAAACAAAACACGCATCCACATCCATGCTGGCAGTCATCCAGCAACAACAATGGAAAAACAAGGACCGCCATATACTGTACTACAGAACCATGGTGATCGCAGTGATAACAGTGATAACACCGGCCATCAACAACAGCAGCAGCAACATCAGCTGGCAATAGATTCAGACCCATCACCACCAGTGCCACAGCTGCCGCCAACAAGAGCGACAACAACAGCAGAACAACAACAACACCAACATCAACAGCAGCTGTACCATCAACAGCAGCGACAACAACAAGAGCAAGAACCAGAATAATCAAAACAACCACAACTAACCACACCAACAGCATCAGCAGCAGCTGCACCAGCAACGCAACAAGGCTCACGTAACGACTATATATATCGAATTGCACTGCATCTTCATCATCAATCACCTCAGTAATGAGCAGTAGCACTCGTAGTTACCGCCGGGGGTAACTACCAATAGCAAATAGCCCAATAACCTGCTGGTATGTTGTGGAGGTGTTTCCTTGTCGCTGCCACAAGAGCTTTGGGGGCTTCATGTCTCACGTGGCGACATTGGGCTGCAAGCACAGAGCACCGGAGTGAAAAGAGCAAGCGAGTTTGAGCTTTGCTGTTGCAATATGGCATTGTCAACAACGCCATCGCTTTGCATTGTGTTCGAATACGAAGTATGTCGTTGGTCCGTTGGTTATCATGTGAGTCATGAATCGCGAAGCATGCTGGCACGTGTCAAACTGACCGTCTCGGTACGCAATGCTTGCATAGCTGCATAGCTGACACGAATGTTGCTTTGCATGGTGCTTGCATTGCATGGAAAACGTTTCACCAAAATTACATGCCTCATGATCTCATGCAGTCATGCACGTCTTGACTTTAACCCAGAGTCTCCAAAGTGCTAAGTTGTCGTTTTGACTCGTGCTTTGTCGTCCTGCTGCTGACACGCCTTGGTGGCATCTGTTCATGCAACATGACTCTCACCAATATGATTGCTTCACATGAACATGAGACTCGTGCTTTCCCATGCATGCTAAGGAGAAACGGAGTGAAACGGTGAAACAATCTGAGGAGTGAATGTCACAGGGTGAAACAGTGAAACAATGCAACACATGGATGGCAATGCGCTGCACCGCAAAAGTGACGAATCCGCTCGATACAGAAGCGAAAAAACAACTTGTCAGTCGGCCTGTCGACAAGTATTTGCTATTTTCGAGGCAGCACAACATAGTTGTTTATTCACTTGCTCGGTTCAGTCTTTGTCCGATCCTGAGAGCCCTAGATTGGAACATATACTTGGTCCCTACCACAGGCAGCACCCTTAGAACTGATTCTGGGGTGAATCCGTTTGCAAGCTAAACCTGGCCTACCCATGAACTGAGGGTTACTACCCATACACGAAAAACGCGAACAACCGAACAAAAATCGTAAACGGCTTTTAAACACCACAAACAACCTACTCCTAACAAGCCCTTAACAAAGAATTGAACACCCATCAACCCACTGAAAACCCTGAAAGCTACAACAGAGAAGCCTTAAACCACCCTTCAAAAACAAATTAAAATCCACATAAACACCCTTAAAGCCTTGAAAGCCACAACACACCCTAAACCCTAACCCTGCTTAAAGGATCATGGAACTTAATAAGTAGGTTATAATTGGGGTTATAAGTCCCCTAAGTGGGGCTATCCTAATTGTAACCTACTTATAACCTTACTTACTAAGTCCCATGAGCCTTTAAGTAACCCCTAACTTATAACCTTACTTGCTAAGTCCCATGAGCCTTTAAGTAACCCCTAACCCCTAAACTCTAACCCCTAAACCCTGACCCCTAAACCCTAAACCCTAACCCCTAAACCCTAAACCCCTAAACCCTAAACCCTAAACCCTATAAACCCTATAAACCCTAAACCCCTAAACCCTAAACCCTAAACCCTAAACCCTAAACCCTAACCCCTAAACCCTAAACCCTAAACCGTACCGCCGAGCTTGCCAGGGCTCGGCTCCGGATGAGTTCGACTCCATGGACTGAGCGCTTCCAAAGAGCTGCGGTGTTGTTGTTGTTGTTTTGAGGGTTTAGGGTTTAGGATTTAGGGTTTAGGGTTTTGAGGGTTTAGGGAACCCTAAACCTTAAACCCCTAAACCGTCGAGGAAGTTCCCAGAGACGCCGATTCCCCTAGATTAAGGAGTATGGGGTTTCATGTTAGGTGTAGGGTTTAGGGAGGTTTAGGGTTTCGGGGTTTGGGGTTTTGAGGGGTTTAGGGTTTAGGGTTTAGGGTTTAGGGGGGGCCTTTCTAGGCTTGGGCTTGGGGCTTGTAGGATTCACTGCTCTTGGATTGATACCTGGCTTGATCTCAGAAACCACAGGAAGATCAGCGCCCTGAACTTTGAAAGGTTTGGGGTTTAGGGTTTAGGGCTTAGTAGCTGAGTGGATACACTTTACACTTTTTGGGATAATACTAACCACTATAAAACGAAAAGTGTACACTTTTCGGGGCTTATGAGCTCAGCAACTAGGTTAAAGTCCTCTAAGGGTTCGTAACGGGGTTCACGGACAAAGTCCTAGGGATTAAAGGCATCCAGCCTAAATGCATCGACCGTTAAGCCCAGAGCAAAGGAAGACTCGTAACCCGAAACATCACCCCAGAAATCCCGAAGCGCGAAACCCCACACCCTAAAAACCCTCCCCCTAAACCCTAAACCCCTAAACCCCGATAGCTTCGGTTTCTAGCTGTGCTGCTCAAAACCCTAATCCCTAAGCTCAAAATCCGGCACCTTAAACCGCAAACCCTAAACCCTAAACCCGAAGCCCCCTAATCCCTCAACCCTAAACCCTACATCCCTAAACCCTAAACCCCAAACTCATCAAAACCGAAAAAAGCAACTTTACTGTAATACTGCTCGATCCGGAGCTGCTGAACCCAAAACCCTAAATCCCTAAACCCTAAACCCTAAACTGCCTTAAACCTAAACCCCAAAACCCCAACATTGTACATACTTCGTCCGGACGCGGAGACCTCGCCGTGCCCGCGAAAAGACAGCCATGGTCTCTTGTAGGTTTAGGGTTTAGGGGGTTTAGGGTTCAGAGTTTAGGGTTTAGGGTTCACAGTTTAGGGTCTAGGGTTTAGGGGGTTTAGGGTTCAGAGTTGAGGGTTTAGGGTTTAGGGGGCTTAGGGTTCAGAGTTTAGGGTTTAGGGTTTAAGGGGGTTTAGGTGGTTTAGGGTTTAGGGGGTTGAGGGTGTTAAGGAGGTTTAGGGGGTTTAGGTTTCAGGGGCCCGCTTTTCTTCTTCCATCGTTTTCTCTTGTTCTTATGAAAATTTTCAGGATCATGGGACTTAGTACGTAGGTTATATTGGGGGTTACAAGTCCCTAAGTGGGGGTATCCTAATTAATTATAATCTACTTTTAACCTTACTTACGTACTAAGTCCCATGAGCCTTTAAGTATGAGTATGATCGCGTTGTTTACCGCTGTCAGAATTACCATCTCATTGTTTACCACCACGAGGTAGGGTCAGGAGCAAAACCTTAAACCCTAAGATTAAACCGATGCCCTACAACCCAAGTTTAGTAAAGTGATTTCGGCTATAATTAGGGTAGTAGGCGCTTCATTCAGCGATTTCGGGTTTAGGGTTTCGAGCTCAGGGTTTAGGGTAGGGATCCAACATCAGAGCAAATTTCGTTTTTCCTGCTGAGCCGCTATTAAACATCCAATTTGCACAGCCTTATTTTGCTGACGATGCCGCACAGGACCAATGGGGAAACCTCAACAACATAACTCTATGCGGGCCGATTTTTCCCTGAGCTTCAGAACGCCTTTTCCCTTGAGTTATTGCTTTATTTTTCTTTTCAGTTTCTAGACCTTGCGGTTTTGAGTCCGTATAGACGTATGTTGTTGTTTGGTTTGAGAAGCCCTAAATGCTAAACCCCTAACGCCTACCCTGAAATAAAACTGACGTCGTCCACAAGCCCGAGACCGAGAACCCTCCCTGCAGCCGGAACCGCCAACAAGATCCCTCAAGCCACTTGCCAGATTCGGGCGCCGGGGGTGGCGGAAGCGCTCAAGGCGGACACCTTGGGCTCTCTGCCCAGAGAGCCCAATACCCCTCGATCAAGGAATATACCTTCACTCATAATATGAGGCCCCTTCATACTGTTGATGGACAAAATCCTGCATGACCCTAAGGACCCTAAACTATGGGAATTATGGTATATTCCTTATAATGGGTAATGCAGGATTTTGTCCATCAACAGTAGTTTAAGGTATACTCCTGAATTAAGGAGTATTGGGCTCTCTGGCTGTGGGTGGGGCCTCTAGGGGTGGTTACTTTGGAGTCTGGGTACCAGACCCCCGAAACCACCAAACCCTCAAACCCCAAAGCCCCAAAACTGCTAAGCGCTACACCCTCAAGGGTCACGGTTTCTGCTTCGTTCGTTTTGGTCTTTAGTGGAAGGTGCTTTGGAGTTTAGACCCTGGGTTTCGGGCTTTTTGACCCAAACTCTACCCAGAGAGCCCAATAGCCCTTACAGACTGCTTAAATCATAACATGAAGCCCGTCATACTTTCAGGTATAGGTTCTGAACCCTGAGTTAAAGGGTAGAGCCCTTTACTCGGATCCACAGGTTGTGTTTATGCTTCAGTTTAGGGTTGTGGTTTTGGGTTTAGGAGTCAGGGTAGGGTAGGGTGCTTAAAGGCTCATGGGACTTAGTATTAGGATAACACCACTTAGGGGTCTTATGACCCCAATTAAAACCTTCTTACTAAGCCCCATGATCCTCTAAGTAACCTATATAAACTCCCCCTTATAGAAGCCTTATAGATCCCTTTAGGGTTTAGGGTTTAGGGAGGTAGGGTTTAGTAATTTAGCGCTTAGGGTTTAGGGCTCAGGGTTTAGTAATTTAGGGTTTAGGGAGCTAGGGAAGACATCAGGGCAAAGCTTCGAGCGCAAGCTGGGCCAAGCTAGCGGCCGCGCCCTCAAAGCCCAGTTTTCCATGCGGATAGACGCCCTTAAAGGGTGCTATAGGGTTCTATAATAAGGTCCCTTTAAAGACACTTTAGGCTTCCATGATAGGGCCCCTTTGAGGCTTTAAGGGATATCATATGGGTGGTTGTCACAATTCAGGTCCCTTTCTGGGTACCCTAAATATTAGGTGCCGTACGATATTAGGGACCCAAAAAGGGACCATAATTTTGACAATCACCCATGCAGATTCTACACTCACCACGACTTCCCGAACCCAGAGACTTCAATATCCCTTAATGAAGCTTAGTAGCTGAGTGGATACACTTTACACTTTTTGGGATAAAATCGCCCACTAAAAAACCAAAAGTGTACACTTTTGTGGGGCTTATGAACTCAGCAACTAAGTAAGGGATATACCTTAGATTGTGGTAGGATCCCAAATATGATTGAAGGAATCTTCCTGAATTAAGGGATATACCTTAGATCGTGGTAGGATCCCTAATGATTTAAGGAATCTTCCTGAATTAAGGGATATTAGAATCCCCTAAACCCTAAACCCTATAGATCCCTTAAAGGATCCCTTAAAGGAGCCCCTGGTCTCTGGTATTCCTTAATTAAGGGATATTGGAGTCTAAGTCTCTTTCGAGGTGTAGGGCTTGGGGCCTGGACCTGCCATCCTACAAAAAAGATCATGGGACTTAGTAAGAAAATTTAGGGTTCCTTAAAGGGTTCCTTTAAGGGATCTATAAGGGTTCTAGAAGGGGGAGTTTATATAGGTTACTTAAAGGATCATGGGACTTAGTAAGTAGGTTATAATTGGGGTTCTAAGTCCCCCTAAATGCTGTTATCCTAATTATAGCCTACTTATAACCTCACTTACTAAGTACCATGAGCCTTTAAGTAATCACTAAAACCCTGCAGGCGCCGCCGCTGCTGCCGCGGCGCATGCTGCAGCCGCTGCGGCTGCGGCCATTTCTGCCCTAGGCCCCTAAACCCTGAACCCTCAACCCTAAACCCCTAAACCCTAAACCCTAAACACCCCTAAACCCTAAACCCTAAACCCTAAACCCTAAACCCTAAACCCCTAAACCCTGAACCCTAAACCCCTAAACCCTAAACCCTAAAGTCTAAACTTCCAGAGTTTAGGTTCGGGGTGTAGGGTTTAGGGTTTAGCGGCAGCCAGAGTGCTTCTTATCTTAGCCAGCACCATGAGGGCCCAGAGGTCGTCCAGCGAGGCTATATATATATATATGTGGATATATATATATATATGTATACATATATATATAGAGTTATATATCTATGTATACATATATATATATGTAAGTATAAACATGAACAGTATAGATATTACTACTACTACTACTACTACTACTACTACCTCAGTAGCTGAGTGGATACACTTTACACTTTTTGGGATAATATTACCCACTATAAAACTGAGAGTGTACACTTTTTGGGGCTTATGGACTCCGCAACTAAGCTAATATTACTGCTACCTCCACTAGTATTGTTATTAGTATGCACTTTCCCTGTTGCAGTACGTCCCACAGGGCTCCAGAAGCAAGTTCAGACCTTCCCAGACCCCCGGGAGGATCTAAAAAGTAGATCCCCTAATTTGGGACCCTAGCTTCTAAAAGATACTTTATAGGAACCTCCTTAAGGGATCTACTTTTTGGATCCTCCCGGGGGTCTGGGTTGGGGCGGCCAACGTGGTTAGGACAGCTTTCCGGAGTACAAAAATTTCCAAAAGGGCGCACCTCTCTGGAGCCTGGGGTTCCTTTTAAGGGTTCCTTTAAAAGGGTTTAGGGTTTGGGGTTTAGGATTTGGGCACATACGCTTACAACTTCAGTATGAGCTACATGTTAAGATGCAACTAAGAAGCACATCCTTCAACTCTAAAGCTCTACGAAACCCCATGCCCCAGCCCCGGCTGTTCTAACCCGCAGCTTGAGATATGCCAGCACCATATAGCAACCCTTGAAGAAACCCAGGTCCCAAAGGCCACGCCCTCAACCCTAAACCCTTATGCCCCTTATCGCCTAAACCCTGAACCCCGAACCCTCAAAGAAACCCTTAAAGGACCCCCTGAAGGCAACCCGTAAAAGGGAACCCTTAAAGAAACCCTGAAAGGACCCCCTGAATCCCAAACCCGAGAGACTACTTACAGGATCATGGGACTTACTAACTAGGGTTACAAAGGAGGTAACTATACTTATAACTGCTGCAAGTACCGTATTTCTAGCGTTCCTTACTAGGTCCCATGATCCTCCAAGCAAACCCCAGACCCTAAACCCTCAACCGCAAACCCGAAACCCTAAACCCTGAACCCTCAAAAGGAAGCCTTAAGAGGAACCCCAGACTCGAGAGAGGCGCGCCCTTGGACCCCAGCGGTGCTCAGCGGCTAGAGTGCGACGCGCTGCGGGTGCAGATCAAGGAGCAGGCCGGTAGGGGCCCTGTACAATCCAGGGTAGTGTTAGGGAGACCCCTTAAAGGGGACCCTTCTCAACGCCACTTCTGGCTCTCTTCAAAGGGACCTTGTTGAGAGGGTCTATATCCCCAAGGGTCACCCTAATCTAACTCCGGTCTATCACAGTTTTGGAGGCCTTGCGCATTTGTGAATCTTTGTGTCCTTGTGTTTAAAATGTAGGTTTTGCTCAAGCATTTATGAAGGAGCTGAGGTGGTTTGGGGATTCGTATGTTTGGGGTGAGGTGGTATAAACGGACATCTAGGGGAGCCTTATAGCGAGAAAGCCTGGCACAACCCCAAACCCTAAACCCGGGGCTCTAAACCCTTCTGCAACCATTAAAGGGACATCTAGAGCAAGTCTTATAGACCCTCTTCCCGTAAAGGAGGACACAAGATCCTTGGCAGACTTTGTCAAAACCCGACACAACGTTTTGATGGGCCTGTCAGGGCCTTCTAAAGCCGATCTGAAACTCCTTCCCAGAGACTCCAATACCCCTTAATGAAGGAATATTCCTTAAATCATATTAGGGATCCTACTATAATTTAAGGAATATTTCTTAACTAAAGAATATCGGAGTCTCTGGGTTGACAAGCTTGTAACCCGCATCAAAACTTTCAAAAAACACGACTACAAACTTAAGAAACAGCACTATGAAGGCAGCAATTAATAGACAGCAAAAGATGACTCACACCTCACATCCACATTCGGAACAGAGCCCTAAACCCTAAACCCTCAGCGACAGCTACACCCTGACCCCAAACCTTGAACCTTAAATGGCCACTAAGAAACCAAACCTTAAACACTAGAACTCTTAGGGACCCGTAGATGAGCCCTTGAAGCAACCCTTACAGGAAGCCCACAAACGAACCCTAAACCCTCCCAAGGAACCCTTGGAGGCACCGGTAAGGGAATCCTTAAAGGAACCCCCAAAACGAGCCCTAAACCCTGAGCCCTAAATAAACCCCGAAACCCCAAAGGCTAGAAGCCTTGAAGGAACTCTAGGAAACCCAAATCCTTCTTCAAGGACCCGCAAACCCTAAACCCTCAAATTCCGCTAAAAGTCTTAACGGAACCCTAAACCCGTGTCCCTTAACCCTAAACCACAGACCCTAAACCCTAAACTCTTAGCCTTCAACCCTTAACCCTTAAAGGTCTTGCAGGAACCCTAAACCCTTAAAGGAACCCTAAAGGCACGTCCGAAACCGCTGAGGACTCCGAGCTCCGAGCTGCGAAGCAGCGCGAGGAAGAGCTCCGGCGAGAACTCGAGGCGTTTAGGGTTCCTCTACTTTGAGTTAGAGGATCATGGGACTTAGTAAGTAGGGTTTAGGCTCCCTTTTAAGGGTACTATGGGGTTCTGTAAAAGGGCTCCCTTGAAGGGTTTAGGGTTTAGCTTCTACTTAGAGGATCATGGGACTTAGTAAGTAGGTTATAATTGGGGTGAGAAGTTTAGAAGTCCCCTAACTGGGGTTATCCTAATTATAACCTGCTTATAAGCTTACTTACTAAGTCCCATGAGCCTTGAAGTAAAGGCGCCTGTAAAGCAACCCAAAAAGGAACCTGTGGGAGTTTCCGAAACTCGGGGACCCCAATATAGTACCCTAGTAGGATCCTTATTATGGGGACCCCAAGTAAGGTACCCCTAATTTTCGGAAACTCCCATTTGGGCTTTGGGGTTCTAGGGCTTCTTCGTGGACTTCAAGGGCTTGGGGGTTTAGGTGCTTTGAGGGGTGGGAGGCCTCAAATGGAAGGGCAAGTGCAAACTCACGCTGGACATGCGCATCCTCATGCTGAAGGCATCCGGAGTGGAGTTGTCCGACCCGGTGACCCAGGACGAGGACATCGTTCGCATGTCGTTCCATGGTCGTTGCACCCCGATGCCAGCTCGGACATCCGTTTCCAATCCACACTGCAAAAGTTGGCAAAGGCACGCGTACAGCCACGCGACAGCAGGCTGTTCTGCGCAACTGGGCCGTCGCTGAAAGACCCGGAACCTTAACCCTGAGCACGCGACTCCACCTCAAGCCCCATCTTTCAACAGGCACAGTTGACTGTTTGGGGTTTAGGAGGATTGGGGTTTAGGGGTCATAACGAGCCCCACCCGAACCCGAACCCGAACCCGAACCACAACTCCTCCTCATCCTAGAAATTGCTTCAAACCCGAAGCCAAAACAAACCGGAACTTCCCACCCCCCCTCCGAAAACAAAACTTTCCTACCTCGGAACCGCGGAACTCCGACCCCTCCTCCCCCCAACCCTCCAAAATATCCTAGCCTCTTGAACCTCACCTCGGAACCGCCCCATCCCACAAAACGGCATCGAGCCCGAACCGTACCGGAACCCCCACCCCCCCTCCGGAACCACAAGCCCCCCACATCCTAAAAAGAAGCACGCCTTAGAAATGCTAAGGGTTTCAGAGGTGCTGGACTTGAAACCCCGCGAGGAGAAGGTTCACGCATGCAAACCTGAAGCCGACCTGGCAGGCCATAGACGGCACCAAGCACTTGATGCTGGCGAAGTTTGGGCCCGTGTGCTGGTACCCTTTCAAAAAAGCGGACGATATGTTCGCAGGGTACCAGAACTGCCGGTCAAAGCCGCACCGAGAAGCGCGGGAAGGAGCACGGAAGGTACTACTTGCGCCGGCGGGAGGACGCTGTAGCCGAAGATACAGTGTACCAGTGTCGGTGCAAGTACCTCACCGACTCAGCCAGCCCTGTGGCGGGTGGACGAGGTGGTCCTCAAGGGACGGCTTCGTTCAAAATGATCATCGAGGCTCGATGCACAGACTTTGCGCTTTGGCACCTTGAGGTCACGTAGAACTCCGAAGCCTGACCACAGACTTTTTTGTCTTGCCTAGCACCGTGAAAGTCAAGTTGGTAGTAACCATACTTTGCGAACTTACTGTTATTTCCACTACCAGAACCTCTGCCGCTACTGCTCGCGACCGCTCTTCTACAGCAACAATAGCTGCTACTACTACTACTACTATTTCTGCTGCTGCTCTGCTACTACTACTACTACTACTACTACTACTACTACTACTGCTTCTTGACTCTACTACCCCTGCTACTTCTACTCCTTCTATTACTACTATTCCTGCTGCTACTACTACTACTACTATTACTGCTGTATAATAGTACAACATGTATTAGAGCTAGTACCAGACTATTTATAGTCACTGCGAATCTGAGCTTTCAACAGGACCGCTCCCACCAGCGAGGACAGCCTGAGAGCAGACAAATTCCGCGTGGATTGGGTTGTTCAAAATCTTGCTGCGCCCCTGCAAGATCGCAGCTGAGACTTTAAAGCTCTTGTTCCCAAGACTCGCTGTGTCTGTCGTCGGAAGAACAACTGAACAACATGTAGTGTTCCGGGCGACCCGAAGATGCCCTGCTCTTCCGCTCCGACCCCTCCTTGCTTCCCGCCTCCCCGATCGAGCCATGCCTACCGCGCGGAGGCTTGCGACTACAGAATGTCCGGACGGGACGACGATGCCCAAACCGCTGCCTTCCGGGCTTGTCCCCGTCTGGGTCCAGCTTCGTTCCGTCATGGGTAGCAACACCTTGGCCGCTTGTTGGGAATGGGCCTTCTGAAAGCTCTGCTGGCAACAGTCACCTGATTCGTGCCGGAGGATCGCATTGAGCTCACACCCAGCATGATTATTCCTTCTTCTCTCTGGGCGCGGCTGCTTCAGCCGGGGTCTGTGAACTCATCCGGTGTCACACGTGTTGTTTCCAAGGTTTTGCGCTCAATTTTCGAACGCCCATGGAAGGACGAGATGGAAACATCATGACCAGCTGGTGGCTACACTACCCCAACACGGCGACGAGGAGGCACCTGAAACCCCGCCACGACGTCAACGCGCGCGGGTGGCGGCTCCCTCGTGGCAAAATCGCTCTGCGGCGATCAGTGTGGAGCCTGAAGTTGAGCAGCTCCTCGCCTGGTTCACGGCCGAGTCTTCCATCGACAGAGCAGCGGGGCCAAACTCTGTGACCGGGCGACAGGGCTGTGGCCGGTCATGGACAAAGACCCAGCTTTTGAGGTGGTAAACCGTTGGCTTGTAGTTCTATACCGGTCTTCGGCCATCCGTTGTGGTTGCAAATCTCCGAGATCAGGGCTGCGTGCGCACAGCTCCCAGTCCCTTTTCTATGAAACGGGCACTTTCTGCATGGCTTGTGTTTCGCTGCTCTCCGCTGGTCCGTCAAACGACAGGGCATGGTGTTCAAGCCCTCCCAAGCCGATGCTGCTTGCGAGTTCGAAGCCGGGCGTAGGGTGTAGGGTTTGAAGGTAGCATCCGGGTAGAACGGTTACCCTCCATGCCTTGAGTAGATTTTGGTTTTCTGTCGTTAACGTTAAGCCCTAAACGTAAAACTCTGAACCCCCAACCCCTAAATCCTTAATCAGCTAAACCCCTAAACCCCTTAAACATTTAAAGCGCTTAAACCTCTAAACCCCTAAACCTTTAAACCCCTAACTCCGAAACCCCTGAGCCCCAAGAACCCTAAACCCTGAAGCTCTGAACCTCTGAACGCTGGGATCCCCCCCCCACCAGGACTCAGGAGTCCTTGATAAATATGACTTTTGATTTTTGCATTCCTATAATCCTAAAAATAGCTCAAATATTAATTTTTGCTAGGAGTCTAATTGCAATTAGGATCCCTGTTAGGGCACTTATAAGTCTACTTACTGCCTGCCTTACTAAGTCCACCGAATCTCCAAGCAGGAGCTGAGGGCGGAGAGGCGCGGCCTGCTCCATAGCGCCAGCGAGGCACAGCCCGTCGAGCCTCATACGCTTGTAACCTGAGTGCTGCTGCTGCAACACCAACACCAATACCAATAACACCATCAGGAATAAGAGTGAGAATAGTAAGAAGAAGGACAAGAAGACTAACGAGAGCAATATCACGAATAGGAATGGCAATTATCAAGAACACAAATCCTAATGCTAATAACAATACTAGTTACTAGTACTAACCTGGTACTCATACTGATAATGATGCTACACAAATACCAATGCTGCTGCTAATACTAGTAGTAGTGCTGGTACTAGTACTGATACCAGATCTACTATCATTACTACTATATACTACAACTACTACTATTATTATTACTATTATTACTACTATTATTACTACTACTACTGCTACTACGACGACGACGACTGCTGCTACTACTACCACTACTACCACTACTACTACTACTACTACTACCAATATGACTTGTAACAGAAATGATAGTGATCCTAATACTGATATGGTAAATAAGCATGACAGAATCAATGGAAATAATCGCAACTAAGAATGATAGTTATGATGGTAATAACAACAACAAGATTTATCAGAACTGTACTGGCGGCAATAAGAAGAATCATTACAATATGCTTATGGCAATGATTGCTCATAAAGAAAATATGGTAGCAATGATCGTAGACTGAATTTGGCAATAGCAATAGCAACTGCATGCTTCAACACGAGTAGTAGCAACATCCGCTCTATTTACTTGACGGTTTGGGTGTCTCTTTCGGGAATGGGTGTGGGGTTCGGGGCTAGTTCAATATATTCAACCCCGGGGGATGTGGCATGCCCTAAGCCCTAAACCCCCAAACTCTAAACCCTTAAACTCTAAACCTTGAACTGGCAGCCTAGCGGCCGATCCCTCAACGATATGGGTATTTCAGACAACTGGGGTCTTTTTGTTCAGGTGTTCTTCTCCGTAATCCCAAAAAGCTTCACCTTTCCCACTTTACAGGGTTCGACTAGGGTTTGGGCCGGACTGTTCGAAAGGTGTTTTGGGGTCACACGATGCCAGAAGAGCCCTCCAGATTGGATTTCCGTGACGAGACCCCATCAGCCCTAATTTAGGGGCCTGATGATTGAATATGGTTTCATATAGAGGTAGGAATAAACTGTTGCATACGTATAGTATTGTGGATACCCAAAAGCTTATTCAGGTCATTAAGACGCCTATATCAAGCACTAAGGCTGATGAGTAGCCATCGTTGGAGCTTCTTGACAGAACCTCTGTAGGAGATTGTAGGAGCTTTTGTCGAAGATTGTAAAACCTAACCCCGAAACCCTCAGCCGCGAACCCCAACCCCGAAACCCTGAACCTATTCGCACGAAGTCCCCCAATCCCCTTACCCAGAGAGCCCAATACCGCTTAATTAAGGAATATAGCCTAAATCATAATATCAAGAACCTTATCATTTAAGGTATATTCCTTTATTAAGGGGTGTTGGGCTCTCTGGGTACACCGCCCTCAAGTAATATAAACCCATCATAAACACCAATAGGCATGAGCTCCATATCGCCAACCCGAGGCCCTAACCCCCAAACCCGAAATCCGAAACAACAAGCCCCAAAACCTTTACCTAAAACCCAAAACCCACAACTCTAAACCCACAATCCTAAACCCTAAAACCCTAAACCCTAAACTCACAAACCCTAGCCTCAAACAATGCCCGTTACAAAAGTCAGCTCCAATTTCGGTGCCATGGCCTCTTGGCGGCTGCATTTTGCGGCTTCGGGAGCTCTGCGGCTCGGTGTGAGATGCTTTGCGGGGATTTGGGGGTTTAGGGGGTTTAGCGGGTTTAGGGAACGGCAGGGGGTTTAGGTTAAAGTTTAGGGGTCCAGGGGTTTAGGGGTTTAGAGGGTTAGGGTTTAGGGGTTTAGGGAGTTCGGGTTCAGGTGTCTAGGGACTTAGGGGTTTAGAGGTTTAGCGAGTGGGGTTTCGGGGTCTAGAGGTTTCGGGTTTCGGGGTTGAGGCAGTTCGGGTTGAGGGAATCAGGGTTCAGGGGTTAGGGAGTTCGGGTTTAGGGTTTAGGGGTTTAGGGTTTCAGGGGTTTAGGGTTTAGGGGTTTAGGGTTTTCAGGGGATTAGGGTTTAGGGTTTAGGGTTTAGGGTTTTAGGTTTCAGGTGTTAGAGTTTAGGGGCGAACGGAAGTGGTGTTTTTTTTTTTGCTGTGGCCCCGCCGGGTCTTTTTAGACCCGATGTAGTACCCCAGACATTTTTTGTTATTGTCTAAAAA
>BGNK01000630.1:28254-219164 GCA_003297005.1 Symbiodinium sp. clade A Y106
GCGCAACAAAAAAAAAACACTTTGCACACCCGGGGCCGACAGCAAAAAATTTTCTAGAAACCAATGACGCGGGGCACGAGCAAAAAGGGGCCACAACAAAAAAAAAAACACCCTGGCCGAACTTAGGGGTTTGGGGTTTAGGTTCTGGAGTACCGTACTTTAATGTTTTGGTACCTGCTCCTCAAAGGAACCATCATGTTTATACAGTTATACACTTTTCTCTCTTGTTACTTCAAAGTCCGGCTGGTGGTTTAGGTTGTAGTAGTCCCTAAAAAGAAGCCCTGTAAAGGAAGCCCAAAAAGGGACCCTAAACCACACTTCAAGGCTCATGGGACTTGGTAAGTCAGGGTACAAGTAAGGTTACAACTAGGATAGCCCTACCTAGGGCACGAGTAACCCCAACTATAACCCTACTTGCTAAGTCCCTGAGCACTTAAGTAGGGTTTAGGGGGTTCGAGGGTTTAGGGGGTTTAGAGTGTATCGTCTAGACGGTTTGGGGTTTCGGGGGTTTAGGGTCGAGGGGCTTGGGGGGCCCTAGCAGTTGGGGCCTGGTGGGGTTTAGGGTTTGGGCGGGTGCAACGGTCTCACAGCAGACTTTCCTCGCGATTCAGCTCGAGGGTTTTAGCCAACAGCATCTTCAGACATTCCGCGAACGGGTGGAGTTTTGCTTGAATGGCTTCAGCCCAGACGCTTGGCCTGCCGAACATACCATGTTCTCATGGCTTTACTCGAAATTGAAACATTGCCGTTTGCTTTCCAGGGCCATCGACAAAATCAAGGATTCAAGTCCATCGAGCAGCAAACGCACTTTCAACTGGTTGTGGACTCAACTCGTTGAGCTCCGAGACGAGCTTCGGGAAGAGGCCACCGAGGAATCAATCAGGGATGCATTGTTGCGGCCCGGGGCCAAAGGCCCAGCTTCACCGAAGAAAGGAGAGCAACAGAAAGCAACACCAGCATCGCCCACACCTGCCACTGGGCTTGGTGCATAAGGGCCACAGACGGCTATATAGGAGGTTCTATAGGGTTTTTCTTGATTTGTGGTGGTACTAGTAGACTTTGAATTTTTGTCTCGAGGTGTTGGGGCTTACTCACAGGCTCAGGAGATTTCGTAGGTACAGTTCGGGCAGCCCACGGCTTCACAAGGATCTCTCGAGTCTTGGGATGTTACCTTAAGCCCTACAAACCCCGGAACCTAAGCCCTAAACCCTAAGCCCTAAACCCAACCCTGGAACCTTAAACAAAGACCCTAACGTCCTTTTTTTGCAGGTTCTTCGACGAGCCCTCAAACCCTAAAACATCGACGGCCGTCGTAGTTCGGGGCTGTGGTTTAGGGTTTAAGGTTTAGGGTCGAGGGTTTAGGGTGAGGGTCTAGGGTGTAATACTAAGGTATATATAGGTTTAGGGTGTAGGCTTTAGGGTTTAAGGTATAGGTTTAGGGTGTAGGCTTTAGGGTTTAAGGTATAGGTTTAGGGTGTAGGCTTTAAGGTTTAAGGTATAGGTTTAGGGTGTAGGCTTTAGGGTTTAAGGTATAGGTTTAGGGTGTAGGCTTTAGGGTTTAGGGTTTATAGTTCTCCAATACCCAACCCTTGAGCTATTCGGGCTCTGATAGTTTAGTACGTAATAACCTGAAACTCAAACCTAAACCCTAAACCGTCCTTCTATTTCTATGCCTTGTTGGGGAACGAAGACAAGGCCTTGCTGATCAGACGAAGGTTTCAGGTCGCAGTAAGGAAAC
This sequence comes from Symbiodinium sp. clade A Y106, assembly GCA_003297005.1. Lineage (NCBI taxonomy): Eukaryota > Dinophyceae > Suessiales > Symbiodiniaceae > Symbiodinium > Symbiodinium sp. clade A. Next base: position 29,993 of record BGNK01000630.1, read on the forward strand.
CATTCGGGAACAAGACAGGCGATCGTTACTAATGTAGAACCTGATTAAGAAACCCTGGGCCTATAACCCCAAAATAGTAGTATTCAAACAAGGAACCCTAATAAAGGCCCCAAAGGTTTCTTAATCAGGTTCCTACATTAGTACAGTTGCTTAGGTTCCTGGTCGTGAATTTGCTAGACTGCCCTGAAACTTCATTGTAATTCTTGGCTTTCTTCTGGTTGGCTCTTAGGACGTTAACTTCTTGGGTTTCTATATGAACTATAATAAGGAGGCTAAAAGTTTAACTTTTGGCATGGGTTCAGAAGTCAGCCAAGAATTGTTACGGCTCCTATACTATCCTCCGAACCCTGAACCTAAACGCTAAGCTCTAGACTCTAAAAACCTTGGAATCGAACAATTCTCTCTAAACCCCAATATCGAGCACGTAACTCTGAACCCCACATGTACTAACCCGAATAATGACACACCCGAAACACTAAGTAGTGGGGTTCAGCTGTGGATTTAGGGCTGAGGGCGGAGGATCGTAAAATCTGGTGAACCTCCCCTTACCCCTAAAGGTATGCTTCACGCTCCTGGGTGCTTTCGGGAGCTTCTGCGCTATCGGGACACTGCTGGACGGAGCAACTCAGCTTACTCAGCTTTCAACATCTCGTTGGGGTTTAAACTCTGCCTAGCCGACCAAAGGGTTTAGTTTTTCGGGGTTCAGGGTTTAGGGATTGGGGTTTATGGGTTGGGGTTTAGGGTCCAGGGTTACTTATGGTCAGCCCTATTGTCCTAAACCTCGACACCAAACCGTTAAGCTTTAGGCTCTCATTTGGGATGCAATCTGACCCCAAACCCTGATCCCTATACCGAAAATCCTGAATCCTAAGCCGACACCCTTGGGCGGAGCCACGTACAAGCAGCTGATGGACAAAGACACGGAGGAGGACGAGGATTTCGAGGAGCCTGAACCAGCCTCCTCATCGGCAGCGGGGCCACAAACACTCAAGCAATCCAACGAGCGTCTTCTCAAACAGAAGATGCACAAGAGCTTCAGGAACACAGTGAGGAACACAGTGCACATGAGCCTGTTTTTCCTGGGGTCCAGGGTGAACCGGGTCATGGCGTCGGTGATGGGCTTTGTCGCCCGCCCGCTGTACGTGGAACACGGTGAGAAGTGCGCCTCTTCCAGAAGCATTCCGAAGCTGTTGCAGCGCACGTGGGGCCGAAGAGTTTAGGGCTGAGTGCTTGCCTTGGGTTTAGGGTTTAGGGTTTACGGGTTTACGGTTTAGGGGTTTAGGGTTTAGGGTTTTTGAGGTGTGATAAACCCTAATCCCCTAGCGCTAAACCGCCTAGGGATGTACAAGGTCTAGCCGAGGACCATCCAAAAGTAACCTTTAGCTCCTGTCAATGTTCTTCTTCTCCTCATTATGACTATGAAGCTTCGGTTAGTTGTAGTAGCAGGGGTATTGGTATTCGTATCGGTATTGGTATCGGTATTGTCATGTATTGGCTTTGGGAGTGGTAGTGGTAGTGGTAGTGGTAGTGGTGGTAGTGGTGGTAGCGGTCGTGGTGGTGGTGGTGGTGGTGGTGGTGGTAGTGGTGGTGGTGGTGGTACTGGTACCAGTAGTAGTAGTAGTAGCAGCAGAAGCAGAAGCAGGAGTAGTAGTAGTAGTAGCAGCTATTGTTGCTGTAGAAGAGCGGTCGCGAGCAGTAGCGGCAGAGGTTCTGGTAGTGGAAATAACAGTAGTAGTAGTAGCAGTAGCAGTAGTAGTAGTAGTAGTAGTGGAGATGGTGGTGGTCGTGGTCTCCACAATCCAAAACCCAAAACGCCGAACTCCAGACTTCCCCCAAACCATGCATCCCGACTTTAAACCCCAAAGCCCTAAGGAGGGAAGAGAAACAATGCACCGCAAAGTTGCGCGAACTGCGCTAAACCCCGAACCCTGAACGCCTCAAACCCTCAACCTTTGGTTTGGGGTTTAGGGTTTAGGGTTTAGGGTTTGTTTCTTTTGCACAGACACCCAGGTCTCTACAGGAAACCACCAAGCTGTCCGAACTATGTTGCACCCTAAACCTTAACTTCTCAACCCTAGAACCAGAAGCCCACAACCCAAAACCCTAAACTCCTAAAGTTTAGGAGTCTTTCTAGGACCTAAACCCTTAAACCCCAAACCCGCTAAAGTCCCGCCAAGTTGCGCGAACTACGGGCTCTTCTGCCCGGAGTACTGCTGTGCGCCAAATGATGGCGTCGGCAACACCGCCTGCTCCCTGGGCTGGACGAAGGGGCTCCTTGTAGGGGCACGGTTAAGGGTTCATTTAGGGTTAAGGTTTTCGGGTTTTGGGTTTTTAAGTTTTAGGGCTTACTTAAGGGCTCAGGGCACTTATGAGTAAGTAGGGTTACATTTCGGGTTTGACGTGCCCTAAGTAGGGTTATCCTAATTATAACTTTACTTATAGCCGTCCTTACTTCAACGATTGCTTACTAAGTCTCACGAGCCTTTAAAAAGGCTCCTTTAGGGTTAGTCTGACAGGTTCCTTTCAGGGCTCTTTTTAGGGGTTCCTGTAAGGGCTCCTTTCAATGTCTCCTTCACGGGTGGAAATCCGCTCCTTTAGGGTTTTCGGGTTTAAAGTATAGTGTCTTGGGTTTGTTTGCTCTTTGGGACTTCCCAGGGACTCCAATATCCCAGAAAAAAGGAAGATATCTTCAATCATATTAGGGATCCTACTATGACTTAAGGAATATTCCTGAATTAGGTGACATTGGAGTCTCGGGGTTAGCTTGGACCTTAGGGCGTTCACTTTGTGGATTTTTTGGGGTTGGGTTCTAAGTGCCATGATCTCAACTTCCGACGGCTCTAAGGGTTCAGAAGGACGGTTTGAAGGGTTCTTTAAGGTTTGTGTCAGGTTTGAATGATTACAGGGTTTAGGGTGGTTCTTGGGTTGAGTGGGTTGAGGGCTTGGGGTTTAGGGTTTAGGGATTCGGGTTTAGGGAGTATTATAGGATTCGAGTTAGCACAGTCTGTAATGACAATCACATCAACAAAGCAAGAAGTGGTAATAGTAAATATCCACTGATAAGGCCTTTTTCGAAACCCTTATAATATGCCTCTGAGGCTTTTCAATCTGCAAAACGTACGGGTTGATCTTTACCTGCAGCTACCACTTTTCAGCTCCCTACGCAATCTTTGTATACCGCCATAGGGCAACACAGTCCTTCAAGAACCGTTATGAAGCCCGGTTCTTAAAAGATCATGGGACTTAGTAAGCAGGTTATAATTGGGGTTATACGTCCCCTAAGTGGGGTTATCCTCATATTCGCCTAATTACTTATAACCTTAACTACTAAGTTCCATGAGCCTTTAAGTTACACTAAACCCCTAAACCCCCAAAGGGAACCTTATTATGGAACCCTATCGTACCCTTAAAAGGAAGACCCCGCAAGCTCTTCAAGCAGCCGTCTCACCCTAAACCCTGAACCCTAAACCCTAACCCAAACTCCGAGCCCACAATCTCCAAACCCTGAAACCCAGAAGCTCCAATGTCCCTTCATTAAGGAAGATTCGTTAACTCATATTAGGGATCCTACTATAATTTAAGGTATATTCCTTAACTAAGGGATATTGGAGTCTCTGGGAACCCTGGATCCTCAGACCTAAACCATAAAAACCCTAAGGCCCTTGAGCCCTAAACCTTAAAACTCTCAACAAGAAACCCTAAACCCTAAACCTTAAACCCTAAACCCTAAACCCTAAAACCTGACAGCTAGTCCCAGGTTGGGACAACAAGGGCCACTTCTCATTCCAGAATCTCGCCAGCACACTTGGGTTCATTGGTTCAGGGGTTTAGGGCTTTAGGGTTTAGAGTTTAGGGGTTTAGGGTTCAGGGTCGCAAGCTTTTTTCATGGGTTCTCGAAGGGGGTATGATACCACGGTGCATGAGTGTACCATAGCGTTCCAGAAGATTTTGGCGGGGTTGGGTTTGTACAGGGCTGTATAAGGGTACCTAAGACTGGTTATGAGGTGTTCAAAGGTTTTGTTCGCGTATGTAAGGGTTTTATAATGTGGGTAGTTCTCTAGATGAGGGTCCCTTTTTCGGCCACCAAAACAGTACGGCACCTTTGTAGAAAGGACCCCAACAGGGACCGAATTTAGAGAACTACCCATGTGTTAAAGGGGTGCCAGGATTTTGTTAGGCCACCTTAAGGACCAAGTTTAGGGCTCAGCGTCTGTTTAGGGTTCATGGTTTGGGGTGCGGGGTTAACGGTCCATGGCTTGCGGTTTTTCGTTTTAGGTTAAGGGTGTGGGGTTTAGGGCTTCCAGTCAAGCGTTTCAATTAACTGGAGGCATTGTTTCTGTTTATGGTGCCCTGGGGCGGTCACAGACTTTAAGGCGTTAGACTCGAAAACCTGAACCCTAAACCCGAAACCACTAACCCTAACCCTAACCCTAAACCCTCAACCCTAAACCCTAAACCCTAAATCCTAAACCCTAAACCCTCAACCCTAAACCCTAAACTAAGCCCAAAACCATCCTAATGTGGGAACCTGATTAAGAAAGCCTNGGGTTTGGTATTCACGGTTTACAGAAGACTTCGATAGGGACTTTGGGTCTTACGTTTTTGGGGCCCTAGGGGCCCCCTGAGGGCGCAGGGTTGGGGTTGAACCGAAGCTTTGACATCCCGAACCTGACAGCCCAGGGGCCTACTTAAAGGAAGTAATTCAGGGGTTTGGGTTTAATGTTTAAGGAAGAACCTACTTAGAGGATCATGGGACATAGTAAGTAGGTTATAATTGGTGTTTTAAGTCCCCTAAGTGGGGTTATCCTAATTATAGCCTACTTGTGGCCTTACTTACTAAGTCCCATGAGCCTTTAAGTAGGGTGTAGGGTCTAGGCTACTAGGGTCTAGGGTTTAGGATACTACACGATACTGATAATAAGGCCTTTCAGGGAAATTATTACTCTAGTTACAATACGGCCCTATAAGGGATGATATTATACTATACAATCATATATGCCCCCATAAAAGATATTATTACTAATTGTTCAGGCTTCTATATTAAACCACAGGTTTGTTTTCATTTCACAACGGCTTCCTGAAAGCCCCGGTCGCTAGGACTTGCTGCGCCGACCTGCCAATGGTGACAGATCCGGAGCCTGACACGGCTTCCTGGCTTCGGGGTTTAGGGTTCCTTCTAGGTTCCTCTAAGGGATCTATAGGGCTTAGGGGTTTAGGGTTTAGGGGTTTCGGGGCTTAGGGTTCTCAGATACCCGACTTGTAAGCTTTTAGGCTCTTATATCTTATAGTTCAATAGAACTCCGGAAGTTTAACCTTTTGTTGTTTCTGTTGCTTGTTGAGGAAGCAGGAATTTGGAAACGGCCCGAAGCGCTAAACGCTACTTCCCTACATCATGAATTAAAATGGATGTGCAGCAAACTCTAAACCTTAAACCCTAAACCCAAACCGTCTAAAGCCCGACATGGTTAGGGGTCCAGCAAATCTGGTTTATGGTGCCTGATTGAAGCCTTTTCGAACTGAAAAGTCTAAGACGCCAGACCATGCAGAAGCTACAGGGTTCAGGGACCCTAAACCAAAACCCTCAACCCTAGATCCTATACCTTAATCCCTGAACCCCAAACCCGAAACCGTGAACCCTAAACCTACAGCCCACACTCAGCTTCTATGAAGAGATGGGGCTTCGAACATTTGGAGGTCTTGGGCAAAACCGGCGTGGGTTTTCGGACGCAGAGACTCCGAATCATCTCTGGAACATGCCCTCCCCCCCCAATCATACGGGGGTCATCTGCTTTACAGATTAGGGGTCCAGGGTTTACCTTAACCCCAAGTAACCTACCTTTTTGAGGACTCATATAAGGAAATCATAGTAAGGAACCCTAAAAATGTAGGTTCCTTAGGGTCTCCAGGTTGGATTTAGGGCTAGATTCTTCCTTAAACATTAAACCCAAACCCCTTAATTAGGGCGCTGCTTCTGAAGGCTTTTGGGAATTCGGCAGAAGGTTTTACATGCAGCCCTAAGCGTTACAAGCAGAGTTAGAACCTAGATACTAAGCCCCCTGATCCTTTCAGGTACGAACCTCAAGCCTAAACCCTAAACCCAAAATCCCAAAGCCCTAAACCCTAAACCCTAAATCCCTGAACCCTAAACCCCTAAACCCCTAAACCCCTAAACCCCCTAAGCCTTAAATCCCTAAATCCCTAAATCCCCCAAAGCCACCCAGTTGACCGCATCCTTGGGGAGTCTTCGCTTCGAGCTCTATCGCGGGCCTTCGGAGCACAACTCTCCCAAGGCAGGGATAGGGGCAGTAACTGGGCTTTGGAGTACCATACTTTAATACTTTTTTCTTAAAGGAACCATTATGAAATAAAAGTTTGTACTTTTTTCTCCCTGGTGAAAGCCCGGTAATAATAGGGTTCCTTTAAAAGGTTCTTATAAAGGGTCTATAAGGGTTACTATAAGGGTGCCGTAAAGCGTACGGGTTGAGGGTTTAGGGTTGAGGGTTGAGGGTTTAGGATTTAGGGTTTAGGGTTTAGGGTTTAGGATTTAGGGTTTAGGGTTTAGGGTTTAGGCTTGAGGGTTTAGGGTCTGGGGTTTGGTTTTTATTGGGTTCGTTTGTGGACCCTAAACGCTGCGATCCTCCACATATTCTGCCTACCTTAACCTACCAAAACCTACAAAAAAGTAGGGTCCCTATAAATTCCATATTGGGGTTTCTAATAAGAACCTACAAAAAAGTAGGGTTTGGTAGGCTAAGGTAGATAATTACAAAGTCTTTCCTGCCCTTCTAACACCCCGTAGAACCCATGCGAAGCCCTCAAAATAAACCCGTGAAGCCCCTTGAAATAGATTAAATCCTTGAAGCCACCCTGTTTTTTAAGAATTAAGGCCCTAAACCCCTTTGATCCTTGAATCCTAAACCCTGAAACCCCAAGCCCTTCACCTTCCACTCTTCCGTACAGTGACGCGCAAAGGCCTTAAAAGAGCCGCGTATACATGCTTCATACAACCCTAGTAGCAGCCACCCCGTTTAGAACCGATATCGATCGGTACAAAACCTTTATGAACCCGTCAACCCACTTTAAACCTTAAACGCCGAAGCCTTCTTAACACAGATGCTAGAAACCATATAGAAACCTTACAACTTCTAACACCTGGAAAAGGCCAAGAAAATCCAGATTGCGCCCTATACAAGAACTTGCTTTTGAAGAGGTGCAGGCTTGTTTTTATAAAGCCCTTGCTGACATGAGACTCCACCCTTCTTGGACGCAAAGCTGCCGTTGGTTTTCAGGTCAACGAGCGCACTGTCGAGGTCGCCCTTGGTCTCTGGCAGTTTGGGTTGCAAAGCACGGGGTTGTAAGGTTCATTTTGGGGCTGCTTTAGGGTCAAGGTTTAGGGTTTAGGGTTTAGGGTGTAGGGTTTAGGGTTTAGGGTGTAGGGTCAGGGTTGCAACAATTTGGCGTTTCTTTCAACGTTGCTTGAAGGGCGTGGTTTTTTGGTTTGGGGTTTAGCTCTACGTTCAGGCTTCCTCTAAGGTTTCCTTTCAGGGTTCCTCCAAGGTTTCCTTTGAGGGTCCCAGAGCCTCCAAAACCCCTTAATTAAGGAATATACCTTAAATCATATTAGGGATCCTATTATGATTTTAAGGTATATTCCTTAATTAAGGGGTTTTGGAGGTTCTGGGGTTCTAGAAGGTTTTTTTTAAGCGTTGTGTCAGAGTTTAGATTTTGGTTTAGTTAGTTTAGGGGGCTCTTACCTTTTGTTAAAGGGTTCTCTTAGGGGCTTGGTTCGGTTTTGGGAATAGCGTTCCTCTAAGGGCACCCCCCTAAGCCCTCAACCCTCAACGCCAAACTCTATGCTAAACCCTCAACCCTCAACCCTAAACACTATGCCCCACACCCCTGAAGCCTTCATTGGCATGGTCACCTCTGATGCCGGTCGACTGCAGCCGTTTCACGTTCCTTCTCAAAACTGAGCCTGACAAAGGCAACCTTGGTTTAGGGTTTAGGGTTTCTTGGTAGCAGAGTAGGTAGGCTTTATCATTTTTGGGGTACCATCATCCTCATATAGTCGCGAGGGTTAGCTGTCTCAGCCTTTAGTTCCCCAAGGATACTTCAAGTAAGGCTGTTGGATTTCTACAATCAAAACGTACCTTCAGCCCTTAACGCTGAACGCGATATCCCGAAACCCGAAACGCTGAACCCTAAACGCGTGAAGTCCGAAACGCCCTAAGCCCTACAACCCTTGAGCCCTAAAGCCATTAAGTCATTAAGCCAAGCCCAATAGGCCCAATACCCTAACACCACAAACCCACATCCTATAGCCCCGCAGGAAACCAATTCAGCAACAGAGCCCCAATTCTATAGGTACCCTGAAAATGACTTAAGCAAACACTACATTCTAAGCCTTGTCATGGTTGGGTAACATTTTACATATTTATTGGTACTGAAAGCCAGTAAGGAATAACAATTTAAATTTTTAATCTTATCCCAGCCATGAACTACTAAGCCCGAGGCCTTAAGACAGAGATGTTGGAGTTATGTCGATCGGCAAAACGCAAATCCTCAACCCTTAAGCCCTAGACCCTAAACCCTAAACCCCACCCTAAACCCTAAATCCTTAAACCCTAAACCCAAGTCCTAAATCCCTAAACCCTAAACCCAAATCCTAAACCCCTAAACCCTAAACCCACACCCTAAACCCCTTAAGCCCTAAACCCTGAGCTTCAAGCTCAAGGTTCATGCGCCGGAGTCTCGCCCGGACTTCGGGCGCCTCGAACCGAGAAGCTGTAGTTCGAGGTTCCGTTTTTTCAATTTAGTGGTTTAGGGTTTAGGGTTTAAGGCTTTAGGGTTTAAGGTTAAGAGCTGGGTCAGGGTGTCGTTTTGAGGAGGGGGGTGGGTTTAAGGTTTCAGGGTTTAGCGTTTGTTTTGGGGCTGAGGGCTGCAGGGTTTTAGGGTTTAGTTGGGCATGACAGGGTTTTTACAAGTTTACAGTTTACAGGGTAGGTATGGGAGTTTATAGGATTTCTTTACCGGGTGTACCAAGCCCTTACAGCAAACTCTCATAAACCTATTGAAAACCTTAGAAAAATCCTCATAAGGCGAAATCAAAAGACTGCTTAGTAAATCTTCAAACCCACACAGCCTTATAGCACCCCTGAAAGGGGCTTTTCAAGGATACAGTTGAAAGGGCCCTGACAGCAACCCCTAAATGTGTTGCAAGGTATGAAGGATGGATGCCCAGACCCTATCCACACCCGATGAAGCTCTTATAAATACCCCCTATAGCCCTGTAACACCCTTGGACAACCTGTAGGTGATGCCTAAACCCCATGTGCATCTTCTACACCCTGAACCCTGAACCTTCACGGAACCCTGAGCCCTTACAGTAATCCTACGAACGGGCTCAGGGGACCTAGTAGGTAGGTTTTAATTGGGGTTATAAGTCCACCAAGCGGGCTTATCCTAATTACAACCTTACTTAGAAGTCACTTACTAAGTCCAGTGAGCTTTTGAGTACACCCTAAACCCTACACCCTTAAAGGAACCCTTTAAGGGAGCCCGATGTTAGACTTCGACTCCTGTAGTTCCCTTGCAAAGAGACCTTAAACCCTACTTGCTAAAGTACCTTGAGCTTTTAAGCCAGCCCTGAAGGAACTCCTCATGTCATGCCCAAGCCCGAGGAGGTGCAAAGTTGCCGCTCGAGTTGGGCAATGTCCTTGGCCACTATTGGCCGGCGGAGGCCGCGGGCGTCGACAAGCTTAGGGTTTAGGGGTTTAGTGTTTGGGGGTTTAGGGTTAAGGGTCCAGGGTTTCGGGCTTAGGGTTAATGGTCCGAGGTTGAGGATTGAGGGTTTAGGGTTGAGGGTTTATGGTTTTTGGGCTTTGGCTTTAAATTTTTGGGTTGTGGGTTTAGTTTTGAGCTTCCGACACGCGGGTCATAAGGCGTCGTATAGCGTTCAATTGATTTTGGAGTTTGATTTTCAACAAGGGGTTCATCAGGGTTCTATAAGGGTTTCATGGGTTTATGTAGGGTTTAAGTTATAGGGTTTTATAAGGTGCTTTGTATGTGCTCATTGAGTTGGGGTCTGAGGGAAGTGTCTGTGTCTGTGTGTGTGTTTTTTTTGGGGGTCGCCCCGCTGGCTCATGCCGCACACCAGCATTTATTTTGTTGGCCACCGGGGTGTGATGTTTTGCTCCGCACCCGCCCCGAACTCTCCCTCACCCACTCAGAAACCCGGCGGTGCGGGGAAAAACAACATCACACTTCCTTAGTAGCTGAGTGGATACACTTTACACTTTTTGGGATAATATTACCTTACCCACTATAAAACGGAATGTGTACACTTTTTGGGCCTTATGAACTCAGCAACTTAGGGTTTAGGGTTCAGGGTTCGCCAGGAGCAAGACAGGGGGCAACAACCGAAAAGCAAGAGCTTCCTAAACCCTAAACCCTGGATGTTAGGTGTTGGCAAACCCTAAACCCTAAGCCCCTAAGCCCCTGAAACCCCAAACCCTAAACCCCTAAACCCCTAAACCCCTAAACCTCATGTGATTTTCTCCCCAGGATATAAGGATCGAGTAGGAATACGAAAGAACAGCAAACGTGGTCCTCCCCCCCCCCCTAGGATTAGTTTCGGCTAAAGCACTGGAGTTCTTCCAACGGGACGTCCAAACAGAGCCCGGCTACTCCTCCCAGCTAAGAGCAGACTTCCTGGGTCTGAAGCAGTACCTTCAGAAAAAAGCCCAGCTACTCCGCTCGCTTGGCGGCAGCGCCGGGTTTAGAGCTTCGTCTGTGTTTGTTTTGTCCGTTCCATGACACGACAGCGGCAGCAGCTTTCATCAGCTGCTGCATGAATTTCCTTTTTGTCTGCAGAGGTATTATTTACTATAGAAGTATTAGCTACAAGTATCAATAGAAGAGGGCGGAATCATTGCTAATACCATCCGCGTATAGCCTTATTACAACTCTAACTTTCGCGAAACCTTGTTCTTGTTGTCAAAGCCCCTACGTAAATGCTAGCATAATATCTAAATCTAAAGAAACAAAACCCAAAACCTTGCAGTCCTAATCCTAAAACGTTTAGGGTTCAGGGTTAATGGGACCCAAACTTTAAAAGTACTGTAGCATTAACCACCCCCTTTGGTTGCATTATGAAAAGCATAAAATTGCTCCTAAGAATGGATGAGCACCACCGAAAAAACTTAACCGTAAGCGGTGTAAAAAAGAAGCCGAAAAACTACCACCATCTTTCCTGAGGGTTCCCTATAAAAAGCCTACTACAATACACCCAAAACCTTATTCTAATTATTCAGGACCCTGTAGGCAGCCCGAGTATTCCCCTCATGGAAGCCCTTAATAAAGGAAGCCTATTCTAAATATTCAGATTCAGACCCCTCAGCTAAGCCCTGTACCGCCGACTCCGCTTCCAAGCCACAAACCCCAGGGTTTAGGGTTCAGGGTCAAGGGAGTCGCTGAAGCCTAAACTGCGTGTCCTTGAAAAGGTGGGCCTATACAGTCTATAGAGCCAATGTGGAACAGTCATCGGAAAGTTACAGAGTCCCTGAAAGAAACTCTTAAATGCCCAAGTATCCTTCAAGTGAGCATTAAACCCAACACATCCTAAATCTTGAACTCCTAAACTGTAGGTCAGGATGAGCCCCCCCACACTAATAGTCCACAAAGGGCATTTAGAGCAATCACACACGAAAGAATAAGCACCAGCCTACCTGATCCAACTCGCCCCAGCACCACCCAACACCCAGCACAACACCCATCACACCACCCGGCACCCCCACCCTCCGACCCGCCACCCACCACCACCCACCGAACACCCACCAACCACCCATCACCCACCACACCCACCACACCCACCACACCCACCACTCCCACCACTGGCCCACCACACCCATCACTGCCCACCACACCTACCCACCACACCCACCAGCTCCTCCACACCGACCACACCCACCAGCTCCACCATACCCACCACAGGACCACACCGACTACACCACACCGACTACACCACACCCACCACACCACACCCACCACCACCACACCCACCACTCCACCACACCCGCCACCCCCACCAAAGTAGCCTGGGAGGCTGCAGGCGAGCTTGCGCGTGATGGTTCCTTGGCAGCACGGCAGCGGCAGACACTGCATGCTACTGTTTCGCCAGGCCAAAGTAGCCTGAGAGGCTGCAGGCGAGCTGTGGCTGCAAACTAGCACCAGGGTCATTCTCTGTGGAATTGGCGAGCAATGTGTGAGGCATGTGACTCATGGCAATCATGGGCACGAAACTTAGCACCAGCAAAACCACAATCATGAGCACAAAATTGAGCACCAGCAAAAAACAATCATGAGCACAAAATTTAGCACCAGTCATGAGCACAAATTTTAGCACCAGCAAAAGCAAAAAAAAACACACAAGCTTCGACCACATACCCTATCTGCTTTGATCGGCAACAATCTCAGTAAAGATTGCAGCTAATTGAACAAAAGCACAATCAGAGGCACAAAATTTAGCACCAGAATGTCAAAACAGGAGAGCACACAATTTAGAACCAGCAAAAGCACAATCATGAGCACAAAATTTAGCACCAGCAAAAGCACAATCATGAGCACAAAATTTAGCACCAGCGAAAGCACAATCATGAGCACAAAATTTAGCACCAGCAAAACCACCATCATGAGCACAAAATTTAGCACCAGCAGATGCACAATCATGAGCACAAAATGTAGCACCAGCAAAAGCACAATCATGAGCCCAAATTTTAGCACCAGGAAAAGCACAAGATTTCCTATAATTGGAAAAGAAATAGCACCAGCTTGAGCAAAAGACTAAAGATCCAGGGCTTCCCTTTTAAATTGATCAGGCAGTCCAGTGAGGCCAGTAGCTCAGCACTCCCTGGCACGGCGGCCTGCCCAGCCCGCCGCCGCCACCACCAAAAAAGAAAAAACGTTAGTATGGCCCACCCCGCCCCGCCCCACCCCTTCCCCCCATAAAAGAAAGCTGTGCGAAGGGTTGTTGTCTCCAAGACCCTGGATCATGATCCTGATTTAGCCTAGAAAGTCGAAGGTAAACTCTTCACACGCAGCTTTGTCAATGTTTCTTCAGTTTTCTATGTTGGTGATACCGGCGATACCTGTGTTTATTCTAGGGGCTGCGCCCACGGGCGGGCAGCGCAGGTAGAAGCCTGGAGCAAGGCCACGCACCCGCCCTCCGCCGAACCCCGCCGATGCTGATGATGCACGCCCTTTGTGGGCGTTTCCGCAACCCTTTCAAAAGCTGGCAATTCCTCGTCTCGCGCCACAGGGCTGGTTGCGGGCGCCCGAGTGTTTCATGATGCTCGCCGGCTGGGCCTCCTTGGGGTCGTCCACGACGGCCCCGAAACCCGCCATAGCCTGGGGAATGGCTGCGAAACGCGTGCGCGTTCCGAGAAGCCTCCGGGCGAGGTCCCGCACGGCCCAATGGAAAAACGAGGGTCCGATGAAACAGGGTCGGTGGCACCGGCCGTCGTGGCTTTTTGCTTCGCATTAAGCTAGATGGCTACACTCGGCCAAGCCGAGAACACACAGGACGCAAGCGCTCGGGGACCGAGCGCTGCCCGATTTAGTTTCAATGCTTTTAAGTTCTTTGAAGTTTGAGCTTTTATTTCCCGATAAAGTTGACTGTGCGACAGAGTCCCCCACTCCTAGCAAGGATAGGTTCCCCAGTGCCAGGCCCCACGTAAGTATGCGCAGATTTCCATGGCCACCGATCATCATGTTGCAAGAAATCTAGAAGTATGATCATGGGAAGTCCGTTATTTCAGCATTTCTCTCGTGCTACTTTTTGTGCTTGTGTTTGTTCTCACTATTAGTATGGCGGGGCTCGTCCTAAACTATAGGGTAGAAGCCAAAAATGTTGGAAGATCATCATCCTTGTAGTATAGGGGATCCTAGCACTAATCCACCTGAACCCATGTTCCAAGTTTTTGGCATTCACTGTAATATCCCTAAACCCTAAGCCCTAAACTCCTAAACTATAATATCCCTAAACCCTAAACTCCTAAACTATAATATCCCTAAACCCTAAACTCCTAAACTCTAACATCCCTGAACCCTAAACCGAGAGGATCGGCTCGCCGGGCACTACCTGCCCTGGCAATTGGCGGATTTGGGCGCCAACGGCGAAGATGTGTCTGGGCAGTCGCGAAACCCTAAACCCTAAACCATGAGGTAAGGATATGCCGTAATTAAAGGGTATTCGGTTCTCTGGGTGTCTCAATTGTTGAGTTCATAGGGTTTAGGGTTGAGGGTTCAGTTGCAAGGGGCCCCTAACGGCCCTAACGGCTAAGAAAGGTCTCGGGCTTTTCTCTTCAGCAGGTGGATGAGTACAGTTTACGTGTACAATTTTGTGAGAGCGACACCCTAAACCATGTAGAGGCTAATTGGTAAGGTCTAGGGCCTAGGGCTTCGGGTTTTCTACTTAGTAGCTGAATGAGTAATTACACCTTTTTCGTTTTGAAATAATACAATCCCCTATGGAACTGACAGTTTACATGTTTTTCGGCCTGTGAACTCAGCAATTGAGACACCCAGAGAACCGAATACCCTTTAATTAAGGAAAAAAATTACCTCATAAGGGGGTTCATATTATGATTTAAGTTATATTCCTTATAATGAAGGAGTATTGGGCTCTCAGCGAAAAACATCTTTTGGTTTTGAATTTATTTGAGCTTGAGGGCTTCTAGGGTGTATGGAGGGTTTTGGCTAGGGTTTAGAGCTTCGGGTTTATCGGTAAGTATTTCAAGACATGGTATACTTGAAGGCTCATGGGACTTAGTAAGTAAGGTTAGAAGTAGGTTATAATTAGGATAACCCCACTTAGGGGACTTATAACCCCAATTATAGACTAAGTCCCATGATCCTTTAAGCAACCTCAACTCCCCTTTATAGAACCCTTAATAGACCCCTTAAAGGAACCCTTTAAAGGAACCGCAGGTTTAGACCCCTTAAAGGAACCCTTTAGAGGAACCGCAGGTTTAGACCCCTTAAAGGAACCCTTTAAAGGAACCGGAGGTTTCTTACTAAGTCCCATGATCCTCTAAGTTGGGGTCTTTTGTTGGTTTGGGGTCAAGGAGCAATTGGGAGCCACATTGAGACATATTCTAAGGGCCTAATAATTACCACTCTTGTGGGGGGTTCTTTATTCTAAATATAGTATAATGGTCCCCAAAACCCTATTCTAATTATTAAGGCCCTTATATTACTAAGATTACTACATTCCTTCCTGTTTAGGCTGCCGACAGGGTCTACAAGAAGAGCGACTGCCCTCTCGTGCTCCGGCATTCAGAGCCCTAGGACTGCCGGCTATTGTCGTTCCATGCAAGCTCGGGACAGGTCGCACTCATCCTGATAAAGAATTCTAGTTGCACGCAGTCGGAGAAGAGCCAATGAAACAAAAAACCCCAAACCCCTAAACCCTGTAACCCTAAACCATTAAACCCCTAAACTCCAACACCCCCGAAACCCTAAATCCCTCAAAACCCTGAACCCGGCGATTCGAGGCGACGTCAATTTCCTTCGAAGGCAGATCACTCCTGAGCTTGTCGACCGTTGCGCCTTGCCTGCCAGGGTGTTAGGGGTTTAGGGTCTAGGGTTTTAGAGGTTTAGGGTTTAGGGTTTCGGGGTTTTTGGGTTCGGGGTTTAGGGGTTTGGTCGCCGGGAGATAGACCCTAAATTGTTATAATAAGAACCTGCAAATCTCTGTTGGGTATCGTTTTACATGTTTACGGGTGAAGGAATCGAAATCTAAGCTCTTGGTGCTATCCCAACCATGGACTAGTAAGTTGTTGTGGTACTAACCTACAACAGAGTAGGCTATGGTCCAGTTCCGCTAGCTTAAGACAGATGGAGGCATCGGGAGTTTTGTTTCTGGTTTCAAAGAGTGTGGGTCTAGTCTTTCGTCTATATGGGAGTTTCCGAAAATTAGGGGTACCTTATTTGGGGGTCCTTATAATAAGGACCCTACTATTTAGGGTACTATATTAGGATCCCCTATTTTCTAAAGTTAAGGACCTCCATCATACGAGCCTGAGATCTGGGAGCCACTGTAGGTGAAGCTTGTGCAATGTACCCAGAGACTCCAATATCCCTTAATTAAGGAATATTCCTTAAATTATAGTAGGATCCTACTATAATTTAAGGAATAATCCTTAATTAAGGGATANCCAATATCCCTTAATTAAGGAATATTCCTTAAATTATAGTAGGATCCTACTATAATTTAAGGAATATTCCTTAATTAAGGGATATTGGAGTCTCTGGGTACCGGCCTTGCAGGCAGGACAGAAGGTTCGGGTTGGGGGTTTAAGGGGTAAGGGCTCTAGAGTTTAGGTTTTAGGGTCTGGAGTCAGGGTTTAGGGATTCGAGACTTAAACACTGCGGTTTCAGGCCTGTCAGAATCGGAGCTTTGCAATAGTGCCAGTCATCAATGCAGCACGGTTAAGGAAACCCAAGCGCGGTACTACCTAAAGGCTCATGGGACTTTTAGTAACTAAGGATATAAGCAGAGAAAAATTGGGATAACTCCACTTAGGGGGCTTATAACCCTAATTATGACCTACTTACTTACTAAGTCCCATGATGCTTTAAGTAACCTAAACTCCCCCTTTATAGAACCCTTCTCTAGATCCCTTAAAGAAGCCCTTTAAGACTTTAAGGGAACCCTTGTTGCTAAGTCCCATGATCCTCTAAGTAAACCCTAAGGAACCCTATTATAGAACCCCATAGCACCCTTAAGAGGAACCCTAAACCGAACTTACTACGTCCCATGCTCCTCCAAGTAGAACTAGCTCCGAGAGGTCTCCGTTGGTTTTTGTGCAGCAGGTGCTGCTGCGACCAGAGCTAAGCAGAAAAGCAGGTCGCAGGTTTAAGGGTTTCGGCCACATGAGCATGGTTGGTCGTTTGAAGGTCCCCAAAACAAGACCCCAGCTAAACAGCCCCTGGATCCACAGAACAGGCTGCAAAGCTCCAAGGACAAGAGCCTGCTCGTGAGTTCCACCCTAAACCCTAAACCCTGAACCCCAAAGGGGGGCAGTAAAGCAAAAGGCAGCTTCTGGCGACGGAGACGGCAGACAGCCCTGGCTTCAGAACAGGGACGTCCTTGTTCTGAAGCCAGGGCTGCCGGTCTCGGTCGCCAGAAGCTGCCTTTTACCTGACTGCCCACCTTTCGGGCTTAGGGGTTAGGGTTTTAGGGTTTAGAGTTTAGGGTTTAGGTCTGGCTGAAGGAAGCTATAGAGAAACGGTCGTTGGAAGGGTCGGGTACCGGGAAGTGGTGGTGGGAGGATATGCAGGCCACTGCTCGTGAACGCCTGCAGCCAGTGCTACAGCGTTCCGTCCGAAAAGGGTCCCTTTTAAAAAAGTTACGGCGCCCTTACAAGAAGGACACTCAAAGGGACACCAATTTAGAGAACTACCCACGGGTTTAGGGTTTAGGGTTCAGGGGGGCGGGGTTTGGGGCTTCGGGCGCAGGGATCTCCACTTAATTAATATGATGTAGCATGCACTTTTGTTAAAGGTATGGGGTTTCAGGATTTCAGGGCATCAGCTGTTGCAGCCCAAAGCCCTGAGACCGAATGCAGAAGCAAGGTGCAAGGGGCTTTGAAAAGCCCGAACACTAAACCCGGCCCTACAGTAGAAGCCCGAAATCTCAGAAACCCTAAACCCTTCAAATCCCGAACCTGGGGAGCCCTCCACCCTTCAGCCCCCCAAGCCCAAATCTAAACTCTACTGTACTAAGCTTTAGATAACCCCACTTAGGGGACTCAAAACCCCAATTCTAACCCCTGCTTACTCCCGTAAGTAGGAGCCCTCGACCCTCAAGCCCCAAGCCCTGTCTTAGAGGCTTTGGGGGTAATGTGAGGTTTTGGGGTTTAGGTTTAGGTTTAGGACCTGATTCAGAAACCCTGGATTTTATCATTGGGGCTCTAACTATGAGCCATAATACTTTGTGGACATAGGGCCTACATCAGGGACTTGTGGGTTCAGGGTTTGAAGTTTAGGGTTTTAGGGTTTAGGGTTTAGGGTTTTAGAGTCAAGCACGCCGAGGAGCACGTTGGCCATGACAACGAGGGCGTTGCTCATGTGAGCCTGGGCAACAGTTCCCTGAAACTTTGGGGCGTCTATTTTGGGGGTCCTTTGTAGAAGGGTGCCGTACTATGCTAAAAAGGGACTCTAATATAGAGAACTACCCATTGCGCAGTCATACTAGCAAGGCTTTAGGGTCTGGGGTTTACGGCCTAATTAGGGCTGAGGGTTCAGGGTTAGGCTGTCTATAGCAAGGATTCTACTCATAGGTCACTAGGTCACTAGGTCGGGTCTGCATCAGGGCCGCTTCTTTGCTGCGGCGCTCAAGTAAAAGTCGATGCTTCAGGGGTTCCGTCAACAGAATTTTTGAAGACTTCAGGCCCTGCAACCGCAATCTACTATGACCTGCAAGCTTTTGCAAGCTTTATGGTCTCCGCTGTAGACCCGCATAGGTTTATAAGGTGGGAAACCATCTGCGGAATGCAAGTGCAGATTTGGGGAGGGAATTTTCCTGATTTGTTGGCTTCCCTAAACCCCACATGGGGGGAGGTTCAGCGTTTAGGGTGGGTAGAATCTCAGAAGGCGGGTTAGATTGCCTGTGGGAGAACTTTACACTTTTTGGCTTTATATATTTGGTCTCCCTTAAAAAGTTTGGAACTTGGTCAAGCCCGGTTATGGAATTGCCAATTTTTTCGACATACTTAGATAGCCAAAGGAGGACTTTAAACTTAGCACAACCGAATAGTAGGAAAAAGGGTGCCCTTAGTATAGAGTGGCTACTCAGGAATCTAGTATGTGATCTATAATCGAAAGTTTGAACTTCCGTGGGCCCGGTTATTGACGAAGTCCAGATCCGTTGCTTAAGGGCTCATGGGACTTAGTAAGTAGCTTCTAAGTAAAGCTATGACTAGGACAGCCCCACTTAGGGGACTTGTAACTCCAATTATGACCTACTTACTAAGTCCCATGATCCCTCAGGTATTGAGGAGCCCCAAACCCCACACCCTGGATCGCGGTTGTCGCACCCAGAGAGCCCAATACCCCTTAATTAAGGAATATTCAATATTCCTTACGTCGTATTAGGGTTCTTACTATGATTTAAGGTATATTCCTTAGTTACAGGATACTGGGCTTTCTGGGGTACTTATTCACCCGGAGCCCGGGGGAACCCTGGAGCTACACGCCCAACACTCAGCCCCCGGCCTTACACCCCCAGCTCCCAGCGACCGAGACCCGAAAGCTAAACGGTGAAGGTTCGGTTTAGGGTTTAGGGGTATGGTCTAGAGGTTCGGGTCAAGGGTTTATGGCTTGAGAAGCATACCTGAATCTTGCGTTGGAGTTTAGACCCTTAAACAGCCGAAATGAAGCCCTTACTGCGGTAAGCCGTGATCCCTCGAACGTCACGTCCTAAAGCCTAACGCAGATCCCTGATTAGTGACCCGGTTCTTGAACGACCTTGAAATTAGGATCCTTACTATCATCCTCATTAAGGGAGTCTTTGTTTAAGAAATTCAGCGGTCTACATTATTCCCCTTGTTGTAGTCCCTATACAATTGATTTTAGCAAGTATACTGAACCCCAAAACACTATTCTATTACCGCCCGAGACAAAACAGCCCTGGCATTGGGAATGTTGGCCATGCATTGAACCGAGTATAACCGAGTCTAGAGTCATCATGTCACTGACGCTTGAGGTAAGCCTCATAAGCGGCAAGACCGCGTCCCTCGAGACACACCAGGACGAATCTGTGGAATCACTGACGATGCGCGCGCAGAGAGCCCTGGGAGCTGGCAAAGGTCGCCTCCTGACCTCCACGGGCAGGGTTCTCGATGGAGAAACCACAAAACGGGCCAGGATGCAGAATAAGCCGCTGACGTTCCACGTTCGAAGAGTCGATATTCAAGCAACTCCATATGCCTTCGCTGCGATATTGGGGGATAGTTCCGTCGTGACCTGGGGTCGTGCTGGCTACGGTGGTGACAGCAGTGTTGTGCGGCATCAGCTGAAGAATGTGCAGCAGATTCAAGCAACCAATGCAGCCTTTGCTGCGATTTTGGGGGACGGATCCGTTGTGACCTGGGGCGGTGCTGACTTCGGTGGTGACAGCAGTGCTGTGCAAGATCAGCTGAAGACTGTGCAGCAGATTCAAGCAACTTGGCATGCCTTCACTGCGATTTTGGGGGACGGATCGGTCGTGACCTGGGGCGGTGCTGGCTTTTGTGGTGACAGCAGTGATGTGCGAGATCAGCTCAAGAATGTGCAGCGGATTCAATCAACTCGGTTTGCCTTCGCTGCCGTTTTGGGTGACGGATCCGTCGTGACCCGGGGCAGTGTTCACTTCGGTGGTAACAGCAGTGCTGTGCGACATCAGCTGAAGAATGTGCAGCAGATTCAAGCAACCTATGAGGCCTTTGCTGCGATCCTAGGGGATGGTTCCGTCGTGTCATGGGGCCATGATCGCGTCGGTGGTGACGGCACAGTTGTGCGAGATCACCTAAAACATGTGCAGCAGATCCAAGCAACTGGGCATGCCTTTGCTGCGATTTTGGGCGATGCTTCCGTCGTGTCCTGGGGCGATGCTGGCTTCGGCGGTGACAGCAGTGCTGTGCGACATCAGCTGAAGAATGTGCAGCAGATTCAAGCAACCAATGCGGCCTTTGCTGCGATTTTGGGGGACGGATCTGTTGTCACCTGGGGCCGTGCTAACTTCGGTGGTGACAGCAGTGCCGTGCAAGATCAGCTGAAAAATGTCCAGCAGATTCAAGCAACCAATGCGACCTTTGCCGCGATTTTGGGGGACGGATCCGTTGTCACCTGGGGCGGTGCTGGCTCCGGTGGTGACAGTAGTGCCGTGCAAGATCAGCTGAAGAATGTGCAGCAGATTCAAGCAACCAATGCGGCCTTTGCTGCGATTTTGGCGGACGGATCCGTTGTCACCTGGGGCCGTGTTAACTGCGGTGGTGACAGCAGTGCTGTGCAAGATCAGCTGAAGAATGTGCAGCAGATTCAAGCAACCAATGAGGCCTTTGCTGCCATTTTGGGGGACGGATCCGTTGTCACCTGGGGCGGTGCTGGCTCCGGTGGTGACAGTAGTGCCGTGCAAGATCAGCTGAAGACTGTGCAGCAGATTCAACCTACTTATTAGTTGCGATGCTTGCCCCGATGATGAAAGCTGTGCCATGCCAGCTCAGCTCAGGAATGTGCAGCAGATTCAACCAACTAAGCGCGCCTTTGCTTGCGGTTTTGGGGGATGGCTCCGTCGTGACCTGGGGCGCTGCCCGCGAGAGTGGTGACAGCAGGGACGCGAGATCAGCTGAATAACAGCAACGAGTAACGAACAAGCAGTTCGCAGAGGCCGGAACAGACACTCATAGTTTACCCTAGAGTATCTTTCCTTGTATCATAAAACACCCACCCCCTCTACCCAAACGAATGTATGAAAACTAACAACTAAGGCACCAAACAACGTCTTCGCGCGCTTCTCCTGGAAGCTTTGCAGGTAGTCCTTCCCGGTCTCTAAGCGAGACCGATGTAGCCTTTGAGCCCCTTTCAGACAGGGATCCCTAAAGGGCCCTTATCGTAGGAGAAATGTTCTGCAGGTGATCAAAAACGAGTTGCCCAGATCTGCAAAGCCTTGTAGCACCCGCTGAAACAAGCTGTGTATAAAATCAAAAAGACCCCTCTGTACAAAACATTACAAAGCCTTTGACCTAAATGCTTAGGCATTGGCATTTGTAAGTTTGCTACACAATCTCGATGTGCTTGGACTTTACCGACGGTCGGGCTCCTTTGGTAGCGATATAGGCGGTTTAGGGTTTAGGTTTAGAGTGGTTATCATGGAATGTTATGACCCGCGCTGCTTCTGTTGGTTGTCTGTTTTGCTTTCCAGCTGCCCCTGACCACCCTAAACCCTAAACCCTAAACCCCTAACCGGAAAGCCTGGCAGCGAAATAGACCTCAACTCAACCCTAGACCCCGAACCCTGAACAGGAAGCCCGAACGAGCCCCAATACCATTGACCTAAACCCCAGCCCTGAAACCCTAAATCCCAAAGGTCTTCCATCCTCAGATCACACGGAGAAAAGAATCCCACGCAAGCTTAAATCCTAAACCGCAACACCCTAAACCCTAAACCGTAAACCCTAAGCCTAAACCCAAAGCCCTAAAACAAAACAAGCGCAACACAGGAACGGGTTCCGCACCAATGGAAGCATCGAAAGCCTGCGGGAATGGGTCACCTCCTGGGACGAGGCACAGTCTTTTTGTTTGGGTTTAGGGAATAGGGTTTGTGTTGAGTACTTAAGGGCTCAGGGAACTTAGTACGCATGTGACAATTTTGGTTCTAAGTTCCCTATAAGTGGGCTTTACTTATAAGTTATTTACTAGGCCCGGTGCGCCTTTGAGTAGAAACCTTGTAGGTATTGGTGAGAACTTTGGCTTTTGATTTCAAGGGCTGTAGCATGTAAGTTTTTCAAGGTATGGCTTATAAACCCTAAACCCTAAACGTTTGGCTTATAGGTTTCACGGTTTCATTGTGTTTCGTGTTCGAGTTCACGGTTCAGAGTTTCTGGGTGGGGGACTTCCGATCCAAGTCCTTCACCCTTTCGAGATTTCACGTAAGATAGAGGGATCATGGTTTAGGGTTTAGGGTTACCAATACTTTTTGAGGTTCCTCATCATTAAAGTTACAGTATAATATACCCCAAAGCCCTATTGTAATTGTTAAGGTCCCTGTGATAGAACCCTACTATAGCTCCCTTGTAGACCCCTTTAAAGGAGCCCTTTAAAGGAGCCCTATTCTAACTGTTATAGCCCCTATGTTGATAACGTCCCGCAGACTTGATAGTCCGATCTCCGACCCTCTTCCTTGAGCAAGAGATTTTGGATTTCTTTGGGTCTTTAGGTACTATAGGGGCCTTGATAATTAGAATAGGGTTTTGGGGCCCATTATACTAGAGTTATAAAATGGAGTTTCAAACAATTACAGGCTAATGGGACTTAGCAAGTGGGGTCAAAAGTAAGGTCATAAAAAGCCTCAAGTATAGCCCTGCCGTCTAAGTCCCTTGAGCCCGCAACCCCTGAAGCCCTAAACCCTAAACCCTATACCCTAAACCCCCTAAACCCCCTAAACCCCCTACACCCCCTAAACCCCCTAAACCCTAAACCCCTAAACCCCCTAAACCCTAAACCCTAAATCCTGGAACCTTAAACCCTAAACCCTAAATCCTGGAACCTTAAACCCTGGAACCCCCGACTGTTGCCGGCCGGAAGGCGCCAGTGCTTCTGAAGCGGATTGCTGCGGAAGCCAGCGAGTTCCTGGCCACCTGTCGGATTTTTTTTGCTATAAAGCAACCTGAATCTGGTGAATTCCGCCTGGGTAGGGGCTAAGGTTCTTAAACAGTGGGTTCTTATACAGCATTTTCACTATAGAAGGCTAAATAGTTACCAGTATTATTCCTTAGGATTCCTTACTCTAATTATGCTGCAATGGAGCCCAAAATCGGATTCTAATTATTAAGGCCTTTCTGGCATGTTGGGATTGATAAGGCACACCCGCCCCCCCCCCTCAACCCCATGCGGGGTGCACCGCACCTGAATAATCTGTTTCCCGTGACTGGGCTTGACTAACTTAGAAGGGTTTTGGGGGGTTCGAGGGGTTTGGGGCTGCCTGCCCTGCCCGTCCGTGCCCTGCCGTCTGCCCTGCTCCTTTCCCGCTCACCTGCCCACAGTGTTTCCGCCTTGTGCCGCCTTCTGCCCTTCATACAAAAGCGCATGGAATGAGTTTAGTGCCAGGCCGCCTTAGACGGCGTGGGGTAGGAGGGTAGGAAAGAAAAAGAAAAGCCCGCCACCATCGGGCTACAACGGCCGATCACCACAATACGAAGCACTCGAAACAGGCCAACGCGCTATTCCACGGCGAACCTTAAACCCTAAACCCTAAACCCTAGACCCTAAACCCTAAACTCTAAAGCCTAAACCCTAAACCCTAGACCCTAAACCCTAAACCCTAAACCCTAGACCCTAAACCCTAGACCCTAAACCCTAAACCCTAAACCCTAGACCCTAAACTCTAAACCTTGAACCCGGGATCCCCAAACCCTAAACTCACTCACTGCGAATCAGCAAACTATGCACGGCCCAAAACTGGGCTTTGGAGTACCATACTTTAATACTTTTTCTTAAAGGAACCATTATGAAATAAAAGTGTATACTTTTTTCTCCCTGGTTACTTAAAAGCCCAAAAGTACCTCTCGCTAAGAGAGACACAGGCTAGCCAGCCCCCCGGGAGGATCTAAGAAGTAGATCCCCTAATTTGGGACCCTAGCTACTAAAACCCCCTTAAGGGATCTACTTTTTGGATCCTCCCGGGGGTCTGGGTAGACAACCAACGGCGCAGAAAGGGAGAGGGGAGGGGCGAGAAGCGGAGCGAGGAAGGCTCAATCGTGACCCAGCGACCCTGACCGAAAGATAACAGTAATCCTTATATAGACCCCTTTAACAGGAACCCTCAAAGGGAACCCTATTCTAACTATTACGGCCACTATATTACAAAGGAAGCACCCATGGGGCGAGAAGCAGGAGACGACCCCACCGGCCGCGGGGAGAAAAGGCATAGCAGACCTGGTCGACATGACAGTCGGAAGGGCGTGCCACAAAGAGAGTGCAGAGAGGCGTCGGGACATGTCGGGACAGTGCTAAAGACGGCCTGAGGCAACAATGCACGCCACAAGGACTAAACCCTAAAACCCTAATCTCCAAAGTAGTGCTCTGGCCACAGTGCTGTGACTCTCCACACTCGTGAAGTCGTGTTCCCGCCGCAGCGCCCAGCGCCCCACATGCTGTGGTACCCTACTATACTATAGCATACTGGATATGCTCACTGTAAACATATGATTAGAGACTATATATTATATATGGTTAGATACCCTTATACACTAAGCCAATCGTGCTCCCAGCGTCAGTGCAGTGTTGAGAGGGTTTGGACTAGGGTTTCGGGTTTAGGTTGCTGTTTGATGCTTGGGGTGTATGGTTGGGGTTTCATGCTTGGGGTGTATGCTTGGGGTTG
Source organism: Symbiodinium sp. clade A Y106 (assembly GCA_003297005.1). Lineage (NCBI taxonomy): Eukaryota > Dinophyceae > Suessiales > Symbiodiniaceae > Symbiodinium > Symbiodinium sp. clade A. The sequence goes on from BGNK01000630.1 coordinate 55,131, forward strand.
GGATGTTGAGGCCTTTTTTTGCAAATTCTCGGCGAGTTTTCCCAGAAAGTCAGGTGGTCTTCGAAGGTTCTGCTAAGAAGGCTCTGCAACCCCCTCCCCAATCGCCCCCAAACTTTCAAGGAGAAAACCCCACCCTGAAATGGGAAACACCTTGCATTACCTTTAGTGCCTGTAACCCTAAACTGTTGAAATTCTTCGAAAGCACCGTCTGACAATCACGAAAATTTGCTTTAAACACTTACAGAACCTTGATAGAACTGCCCAAGAGCACTTATATATTCCACCGTTAAAGGAAACCGGATAATCCTAACAAGCCGTAACTAGCCTAACCTCAAAGCCCTCAGGCCCTAAACAGGGGGAGCTCAATACTTCGTAGTTCAGCAGAATAGCTCAGATCCCAACATACTAGATAGCCATAGGCTTTAGGGTTTATGGTTCAGGGTTCAGGGTTTCGAGTTTAGGGTTCATGAAGTCCCCTGTAACTAAAGGCAAATTTCTTTAATCAAGGGGTATTGGGCTGTCCGAAACCCTAAACTCTAAACCCTCAGTCCTAAACCCGAAACCCTCAACTTTAAAAATCACATCCCTCAGCCCTACTTAAAGGCTCATGGGACTTCGTAAGTAAGGTTATAAGTAGGTTAGAATTAGGATAACCCCACTTAGGGGACTTATAACCCCAATTATAGCCTACTTACTAAGTCCCATGATCCTCTAAGTAAGCCCTAAACTGGGAACGGGCGGAGCTGCAAGGTGACCTTCCCGGTTGGGTTCAACTCTCGTTTGGATGACGTCGTGGCGAGCACAGACGAGCTGCGGGCGGTGCCCACGGCTGCATCGGTTTTCGGGGTTCAAGGTTTAGGGGTTTGGGGGTTTCCGGATATTGGGGTTCAGGGTTTAGGGTTTAGGGGTGAAGGTTCCTTCATAATTCCGGATTTATTGCAGGATTGCAAAAGGGTAGTGCGGCCCTACACCATGTCCGCTCTCAGCTTCAAGCTTCTCAGGGATTCTTCGTCCCATGAACTACCCAGAGAGTCCAATACCCCTGAGGTCAGGAATATACTTTAAAATATACTATGATGGTTCAAGCTGTGTTCCTTAATTACGGGATATTGGGCTCTCTCTGGGCAGACCTGCGCGGTAGCTTTGAATCGTAACACCGTATCTGAAGGCTCAGGGGAACAAGTAAGTCATTCAGTCACTCACTCACCCACCAAGTTCGTTACTTTTTTTCTCAGATGGCCTATGAGAGAATGTTAAACCTTTTTGGCTTTATATATTTGGTCCATGTTAAAAAGTTTGAACTTTTTTGGGGCCCGGTTATTGAAGAAGAGAGTTACTGACAACCCCAAATGCAAATATGATCTGCTGCCTCAGTCCTTCGGTGCACCCTGAACAGTGTACTACCAGAGGAAACCTGAGAAGACATTCGTACAACAACTCGATATCCCATGTACAAGGCCCTTATCAAGCCCGAAAAACTCCTCAAGTAAACCTGTAAACAATAAACTAAACTCTTAAGTAAACCTGTAAACCCTAAACCTAAACTCTAAACACTAAGCCCGTAAACCCTAAACCGTTTCCACTCCTTGAGTGCGAAACAGCGCGCCCAGTTGAGCCGAGTGTTCCGCCGCGTGGACGCCCAGAACTTGTGGGAGCAGGTGAGAGGCTTTTGGCTCTTACCGGCTCGTTTAGGGTTTAGGGTTTTGGGCTTTTACCGGCTCCTTCCCCGGGGGGTTCCTGGTTAAAAGGGTTTAGTTGGTTTAGTTGGAGGGTCAGGGGACTTAGTAAGTAGGTATGAAGTAGAGCTACAAGTACCCCCAAAAGGGATCCTAATTGCGGTTATGATACCTATAAGCTTTTAAAATTTCTTCCTGGGTCCCCCGACCCCCAAGTAAGGGTCGAGGATTTTCAAAAGGGTTGCTTCAAGGGCCCTGCCCTGCCCTGCAATGCCCTGCCCTGCCCTGGCCTGCCCTGCCCTGGTCTGGCCTGCCCTGCCCTGCTGCCCTGCTGCCCTGCTGCCCTGCTGCCCTNGGGAGAGTTAAAAGAAAGAGCCATCCACAATCAGGCTCCAACGGCCAATCGTCATATGACGACGCACTCGAAATTACACTGTCGCAAGATACTTCCGCTTATGCGCCACTCTACGGCAACCCTAAACCGTAAACCCTAAGCCCTAAACCCTAAACCCTAAACCCTAAGCCCTAAACCCTAAACCCTAAACCACAATCCCCAAAAGCCGACTTTGGAGGATCCTGAGAAAAGCTTCGCCTACGACTACGACCTTCAGGATGCGTATCTACCCGACACGACCGGCTTCCTGGATGTAAGTTTGCGGCTTCCTTTAGGGTTCCACCAAGGGCTCCCTCAACCTTAAATCCTAAATCCTAAATCCTAAATCCTAAAGCCTAAAGCCTAAAACCTAAAGCCTAAAATCTAAAGCCTTAAATCCTTAAAGCCTAAAACCTAAAGCCTAAATCCTAAACCCCAAGCCCTACACCCTTAAACCCTTAAGCCCTAAATCCCTAACCGTTTTTTTGTGTTTGTGTGAGGAGCTCTGTGGTTCTTTTTAGGGGTTCTGTAAGGGTTACCTGAAAGGTTTAGGGTTTAGGATGTAGGGTTTAGGGTTTAGAATTTGTGGATTAGGGTTTAGGGGTTTAGGGGTTTAGGGGTTTAGGGTTTAGGGTTTAGGGTTTAGGGGTTTAGGATTTAGGGTTTAGGGTTTAGGGGTTTAGGGTTTAGGATTTGGGGTACTAATTCAGGGTAAGGTTTAGCACTGAAAGACATTCCTTTGTACAGAATACTATGGCCTCGATACTAGCTACTTGTTGTAGCTGTTGCTCCAATCAGCGATTCACCAAGCAGTTGCTATTCCCGCACAGCAAAACAGAAACAGAACCCCTCCCTATCGGTAGGGTTTGGGGTTCAGCCTCAAAGCCCTCAGACCTAAATCTAACCGATTAACACGCACTTAAGCCTCAAATGCTAAATTTCAGCCCCCAACCCCACATCCCGAAATCCAAAGCCCTGGCCCCCTAGACCCTAAACCCTAAGTCTTGAACCCGAAACCCTAAATCCTAAACCCTAAACCCTTCTACTTGGAGGCATAGTAGGTAGCTTCACAGAGCCTGTCTCGAAAAGAGACGTTTCGCTGGGAGCAGACGGAAAAGAGGCCCTTAAAAAAAACCCTAAACCCTAGTTCCTGAATGCCAAACCCTAAACCGTATCTGGGCCAATGTTAGGGATCCTTTTTGCTTTTTGGTTTTGAGGCTTCCTACTGTTTAAAATGGAGAGCCCCTAGAAGGATCCTCGCTGGTTTCCTTCCTACCAAGGAACCAGTGGTAAACCTAAGCCCTAAGCCCTACCCTACAAACTCCCTTTGAGACTTAGTAGCTGAGTAGGTAACCTTGAACCTTTTGGGGTTTATATACTCCTACCATAGTTGAGAAGGTCAACCTTCTTTTGGGCTAGGGTGCTCCCTAAACCCTAAACCCCTCAACCCCTAAACCCCTAAACCCCTAAACCCTAAACCCAGCCGCTGTTGGGCTAAGACACTCAGCCCCTAAGTAAAGAACCCAGAGACACCAATATCCCTTAATTAAGGAATATACCTTAAACTATAGTAGGACCCCTCATGATTTCAGGTATATTCCTTAATTCAGGGATCTTAGACTAAACCCTAAACCCTATAGAGCCCTTAACGGATCCCTTGAAGGAAGCCTAGGTACTTAAAGGCTCAAGGGACTTAGTAAGTAAGGTTATAAGTAGGTTATAATTAGGATAACCCCACTTAGGGGACTTATAACCCCAATTATAACCTACTTACTAAGTCCCATGATCCTCCAAGTATATCCCTTAATTAAGGGATGTTGGAGTCTCTGGGAAGAAGCTGAGGCCTCATGCACCATCCTGCGCTTCCTTCCGTCTATGAGGAAGTCTACGGCCGGCGGATGCCGCTTTTCCTTAGATTCGGTTTAGGGTTTAGGGTTTAGAGTTTAGAGTTTAGGGTTTAGGGTTTAGGGTTTAGGGTTTACATACTATGATTTTACGGGTTTGGGGTTTCAGGGCTTTGGGATTAGAGCTTGCATATGGGGTTTGGGGTTCCTTAGATGGCCTATGGTAGAACTTTAAACCTCTTTGGCTGTATATATTTGGTCTATCTTCACAAAAGTTTTCAGCCTTGGTGGGTGCGGTTATTGAAAGGAGAGTCTACTGTCTGGGACTGTGTCTGGCTTGCAGAGTTTCGTGTAGTGTTCTTTAGGGTTTGGGTGTTTTCTGTCTGGGACTTGGCTAGCCCCTTAGGGCCTTAACTTGTTTGGGTTTTCTTAGGGTTTTCATTCTACGGTTTACCATGTTTAAACAACGCTGCGACGTGCTGTTCACGCGCGCCTTCGAAAGGACGAAGCAGTAGGTACAGTAGTTTTACATGGCAGGCGCAGCCTTTGGAGGCTTTGCAACATTGGGACCTGGGAAGTCAAGAACGTCGACGCACCGAAAGTAGAAGATTTTTGGTTATAAATGCGCTGCGGCTTGGGTTTTGGACACATCCAGGCGTTTATGTAAAACTGTTTGCTGAGCAAGTCTCTGCTTCGCACATGTTTTGCTTGCGAGGCACTCACAGTTTNACACATCCAGGCGTTTATGTAAAACTGTTTGCTGAGCAAGTCTCTGCTTCGCACATGTTTTGCTTGCGAGGCACTCACAGTTTGACCCAGTCCTTGTCCTTTGCAGGGCTGAGAAAGTCTGCGGGCCATGGCCCAGCTCATGCACACGGTCCTTTCTGTACAGAGCCAATGCTTTGAGCACGGTCCAGTAGCCAGGCTCCCGTCGAAGACGTTGTGTGGCCAAGACTGCNAATGCTTTGAGCACGGTCCAGTAGCCAGGCTCCCGTCGAAGACGTTGTGTGGCCAAGACTGCACTGTCGGTCCTCCAAAGTAATGGGGTCTGAGTGGACATTATCATGGTTGGCCCATGGATGCTGTGCGGGAATGGATGGAGTCTGATCTGGACGTTATCATGGTTGGCCCATGCATGCTCTGCGGGAGTGAATATAGGGTCTGATCTGGACGTTATCATGCTTGGCCCATGGATGCTGTGCGGGAATGGATGGAGTCTGATCTGGACGTTATCATGGTTGGCCCATGCATGCTCTGCGGGAGTGAATATAGGGTCTGATCTGGACGTTATCATGGTTGGCACATGGATGCTCTGCGGCAATAGGATATGGTCTGATCTGGACGATATCATGGTTGGCACATGGATGCTCTGCGGCAATGGATATGGTCTGATATGGACGTTATCAGGGTTGGCACATGGACGCTCTGCGAAAACAACGGCAGGCACGACGTTTTCGGCTGCAAAGTCCGGGAAACACCGTAAATACCGATGCATTCGATGCCTCCACGTCCGCGCCTCCACAATCCCCCGAAAAAACGCGACAGGCGCGACGTTTTCGGCACGAAACACCGTAAATACCGATGTGGTCGGCATCTGCGCGGAGCGCGTGAACAGTACGTCGGTACCTTAAACAAGTTGCTGGGGGGGTTGGAACCCAGGTTCAACCCAGGTTGGAACTTTATTTTTCTTTTGTGAGAGTTCGAACCCAGGTTGAACCCAGGTTCGAACTTTTGTGGCGAGTTGAGTTCGAATTCAACCTGGGTCGAACCTGGGTTGAACCTGGGTTCCATGATCTCTAGTGTAGTTTACACTTGGCTTGTTTGAGGTGTTAAGGGCGGCCCCTGTTAGAACCGAACCGACGGCGGTTGTTCTTTTGCTGGCAGAACCTTAGCAGCCAAACCCAAACCTTCATTACACCCCAAACTGGATCCCCGAAACCCGAAATCTTGAACCTTTAAAGCAAGCCTCAAAGGAACACCAACAATCTTAAAAAAGTTCTTAAATGGACACTCAAAAGAACCCTTTAAGAGAACCCTTTAAAGGAGCCTAAACCCTAAACCCTTAACCCTATAAGAGGACCCTTTAAAGGAGCCCTTTGAATGCTCTCCCCAACCCTTTTGGAACCGAGGCCAAGAAAGCTGCGCCCGCCACTCCATCCGAGACGCTTGGCAGTGGGAGGTTCAGGATGCAGGTTTTACAAGGGTTTCGGGTTTAACGGTACCGCATGTGCCTAGACCTGAAACACTGATAATTCGGATTTCCTGAGTCCTAATACCCTGAACCTTAATACCCTAAACTGTAACACCCCCAACTCTGCTACCGTAAGCCTCGGTACCTTAAGCTTCAATGGCTTAAATCCTAAACCCCGAAGTTCTAGTCCCCAACACCCGAAATCCGAAACCACAAAAGCCTGATCCCGAAGGAACCCCTTCAGGGAACCCTTTGGATGAACCCTTAGAGTGCGTTCCGGAGCCCAAATGGGAGTTTCCGAAAATTAGGGGTACCTTGTTTTGAGGCTTGTTTTGGGGTCCTTATAATAAGGGTCCTACTATTTAGGGTACTATATTAGAGTCCCCTATTTTCGGAAACTTCCAAATGGCAGTACAGCCTAATTATAACTACGCGGCGATTTACGCCCAAATCCTAGATTCAGTGCTGAAGGTGAAGGACCCCAAACAGCTTTATAGAACCCTAACCCTAATCGTTCAGGCCCCTATACTGCCAGGGTTTCAAAGGCCTAAGCCCTGAAACCTAAACTCTTTGGAGCTGTGTACAGAAATATTGTATTATGTCTTGGCTTTCTTCTGGTTGGCGCTTAGGACTTTAACTTTTTGGGTTTCTATATGAACTATCATAAGGAGGCTAAAAGTTTAACTTTTAGGAGGGGATCAGAAGTCAGCCAAGATGTGATCTTACATTACATTGTACTATAGTACATGACACATATTATAATACATGACATTACATAATCTTACATTGCATTATAGGTCCAATCTGAGGATTTCGATTCGCCAACGCCGTGTGCGTCGTGACGAATGTACCCGAACTGCTGGCGTAGAAAGAGCCTCCAGGGCTTACCTTTAAGAGTAATATAGGGTCCTAAATAGTTAGCTATCCTGTTTTGGGGGTTCCTTACTCTAATTTTAGTATAATGGGCCCTAAAACCCTATTCTAATTATTAAGGCCCCCATACTATAGAACCCTGCTATAGATCCCTTACAGACGCTTTCAAGGCACCCTTTGAAGGAACCCTCTATTACTTGTAAGGGTACCTCTAGGGGTTTCTTTTATTTTGGGGTTCAGGGTTCAGGGGGGAAGTCTGAAGCCAGTAGAAGGGCAAAGTGACAGCTCAAGGGTTTAGGGGCTTAGTTCGCGGATTGCGGGCCGTTGAGGGATTAGAGTGACGTTTAGGGTTTAGGGTCTAGGGTTTCGGATTAGCAATGAGGGCTTAGAGTGTAGGGTACTTAGAGGATCATGGGGCTTAGTAAGAGGTTATAATTGGGGTTATAGGTCCCTTAAGTGAGGTTTTCCTAATTATAGCCTACTTATAACCTTACTAAGTCCCCTTTAAGTAGGGTAGGGTTTACGGCTCCCGGTTCAAAGGGGTCACTTTAGGGTGTAGCTTAAAGTTTATGGCTTGTGGCGACCGAAGAAAGGACCTACGAATTCGGGTCCGGATAGAATGGCCAATGGTCTACTTTGGGGGGGTCTGAATAACTAGAAATATGAATGCTCAGGGTTCACCAGCTGTTTACAGTGTAGAACTCCCCAAAGCCCTAGTTTGATCATGCTGGCTGTGCCTGTAGGTGTATTGCACGAGAGTTCAATCCGTCAATGTTGGACCATTACATATGTCAACTTCAAGTGTAGCAGTTTTTCGTGTGTCACATGGTAGAGCCTTGTCAGCCAAGCCTCGACCGAGCCTCCTCATGCAAGAACCCCATTTAATTAGGGATGGCCCTAAACGCATAAACCCTACACCCTAAATACCAGAACCTTTTAGGCCATACGGTATAGGCTTTAGGGTTGGGGTTTTGGGGGCTGCGGCATTGCAGCACAAAATGACCCCTCAACGCTCTCTATTCCTCAGTCGTGGACATCGACGTTATATTCTATCAGTCTTCTTACCCGTGCTGCTAACAGGGGTGTCTGACTACCCTTCTTCGCGGTCCACATATTGCACGAACTGAGTCAGACCTCAACCCTTACCGCTCAACCGCTAGGACAGCTGCGTCTGCGATGGTGTACCCGAGCCCAAACTACGTCTTGCATCTCCCGCCCTCAGCCTTACACCCTAAAGCCTACACCCTAAACCCTAAACCCTGTACCCTAAACCCTTAAACCCGACCCTAAAGCCTACACCCTAAACCTACGCCATGCCATGGCCTGCTCCACGGCTCATGATAACTTAGCATGCAGGTTATTGATGTTATAAGTATCTGAGTGGTGGTTTCTGAAATACAGAAGTCGTATATACCGGGGACCTAAGTCCGCTGAGCCTTCTACTTAAAGGCTCATGGGACTTAGTAAGTAGCTTATAGTTGGGGTTATAAGTCCCTTAAGCGGGGTTATCCTAATTATAACTTACTTATAACCGTACTTACTAAGTCCCATGAGCCTTCAAGTAGTATACCCGGTCACTAGTATTCCGGTTTAGATCATTGTTTTGGGGGTTTGGGGTTGTACCTAAACTCAACAACATCCCTTAAGCTAATCGCCTAACCTTCCGAACCTTCAGCCAATAGACAAGTTTTAACGGAAACTCTAAAAGTAACATTTCTTTATCGCAGGGTGTAGGGGATTTAGCACTTTCTTAAAGGCTCATTGGACTTGGTAAGCAAGGTTATAAGTAGGTTAAAATTAGGATAACCCCACTTAAACTTAGGGGACTTATAGCCCCAGTTATACCCCAGTTATTAAGTCCCATGAGCCTTTAAGTACCTTAAACTCCCCCTTAGACCCTACAGATCCCGTAAAGGAACCCTTTAAAGGAACCCTAGGGTTTCTTACTAAGTCCCCCGACCCTCCAAGCAGGGTTTGGCCTTTCCTCGAAGCGCTCCCGACCGCAGGGCGGCAACTGGTTCGCGAAGCGCGTCGTGGATCTGGACAGCCACTGTGCCGCGGGCGTCCCTTTGGAATTGTTCTTCGTTGGGTTTAGGGCTTAGGGTTTGGGGCTGAAGGTTTCGGGGTTATTGACTACTTAAAGGCTCATGGGACTTAGTAAGTAAGATTATAAGTAGGTTATAATTAGGATAACCCCACTTAGGGGACTTATAACCCCAGTTATAACCTACTTACTAAGTCCCATGATCCTTTAAGCAGACTGGGAAGGCCTTTGGGATTATATTTCCCCTGAAAGGAACCCCTTTAAAGGAACCCAAGGCACCTCTAAGAGGAACCTCCTTGGAGGAAGCCCCTGAAGACGCCTTAAAGGAACCCCTTAAAGGAACCCCTTAAAGGAACCCCTGGAAGGAACCCCTGAAAAGGAACCCCTGAAAAGGAACCTCCTTAAAGGAACCCCTTAATGGAACCCTCTTAAAGGAACCCCCTTAAAGGAACCCTTATTGGGCGCAAGAGGATCTTATTTTCAGAGGCCTTAATGGGCCAAGCTAGTTAAAAGCAGGATTCGTATGATGAGCCCAAGCCTAAACCCCAACCCTAGAGGAACTCTGTGTTTAGGGTTTAGGGTTACGAGTGTGTGTGTATAAGCATAAGCACTTGAAAGGGATATCCCCACCTTTTTGGGCTTCACTATCAGGGCATTTATATGAGATATCCCTATCCTTATTTTTGCTTACGTTCTTTTTTGGGGGTTCTGAGGGCATTGTTGCCTCTGGAGACCTTCAGGCTTCACAGAAAAGGAGTTAAGCACAAAAATCTCTACAGGTTTATAGGGTTCCTTATAAAGACGACATGAACCCTAAAACGGTTCCTTTTGGGGTTTCTGTAAGGGTTCCTACAAGGGTGATTATGGGTTTTATAGGTTTTGGGGCTTAAGGACGAAATGAACCCTAAACGGGTTTAGGGTTCATATACCACGTAGGGATTCATAGTATAAGGGTATAGGTCCCCTACATTTAAGGGACATTTGGTCCTTGAGGTACGGGGTTATTGAAAATGGAATGTGCATGATGGGTCCAAGGGCGTGTAGAGGCCCTGGGCCTTAAGCCGCCGAAACCCCATTATTGGGGCCTTAATAATTGCCTATCCTATTTTGGGTGTTCCTTATTATAATTATAGTATAATGGGCCCCAAAACCTTATTCTAATTATTAAGGCCCCTATACTATAGAACCCTACTATAGATCCCTTAGAGACCCTTTTAAGGCACCCTTTGAAGGGTCCTATTCTAACTATTAACGCCCCTAGATTAAACCCCAACCACACACCCTCGGACCCTAAACCCTAAACCCTAAACCCTACATTAAACCCCAACCACACACCCGCGGAGCAGCCGGACGAAACGATTTTAAACAGAAGAAGCTCCGTCCTTAGAGGATCATGGGACTTAGTAAGAAACCCTAGGGTTCCTTAAAGGGTTCCTTTAAGGGGTCTATAAGGGGTTCTAAAAGGGGGGAGTTTAGGTTGCTGAGAGGATCATGGGACTTAGTAAGTCAGGTTTAGGGTTCCTTTTAAGGGTACTACAGGGTTCTAGAACAGGGTTCCCTTTAAGGGTTTAGGGTTTATTTAGAGGATCATGGGACTTGGTAAGTCAGGTTTAAGGTTCCTTTTAAGGGTACTATAGGGTTCTAGAATGGGGCTCCCTTTAAGGGTTTGGGGTTTAGGGTCTACTTAAAGGCTCATCGGACTTAGTAAGTAGGGTTATAAGCAGGCTATAATTAGGATAACCCCACTTAGGGGACTTATAACCCCAATTTTTAATCTACTTACGAAGTCCCATGATCCTTTAAGTATCTGAAGGCTCACGGGAACAAGTAAGTAAGTCAGTCAGTCACTCACTCACCAAGTTGATTACAGCCAGGACTTAGAATGACTCCATAGCCTATGGGAGAACGTTTTAGCTTCATACATTATCTTAAAAAGTTTGAGCTTTTTTGGACCCGGTTCTTGAAGAAAGAAACGACCTTAAATCCAGAAACATAGATAAATCCCGGTAGCTTGTTTCGGGTTTAGGGCCGTACCTGAAGCAAGACCCATATGAGACTTGAAGGTTAGAAGTATGGGCCCCTAATATGGACCCTTAGGCCTTTGTGAGGGGGTTCTAGGGACCCTTAAGAGTCTATATAGGGCATATAGTAGGTATTTAGTGATCCCAGGGTTAAGGGCCTAAACTAGGGGTTCATGGTTTCAACCGTTGAGATTAACTATCGCATTTCTGCGACCCTGGGCCTCAAACTAGCTCCAAGCTCAACAGCCGTTGGTTGAGGTTCAGGGTTTGGGGTTTAGGTTCTGGAGCCAAGAAATTGCACCCGATGCTACCATCGCAAAGCCCGAGAATCCAAACCTTGCAACGCTTACAGAGCCTCAAACCCCAGGGCCTACAGTAGAAGCCAGAAAGTTGGAACATGGGTTTAGGAGGAATAATGCTAGGATCCCCTCATACTTTACCCTAATGGCATGAGGATAATGATGTTCCAACTTTCTGGATTCTACTGTAAACTGTCAGCCCCCCTCCCTGAGCCACGAACCTCCTGGGTTTTTTCCACATCTTCTCGCAGGAGCGACAACATAGCGAGTTCAATATGGAGTGGCAGTCAGTCGAGGCCTGGGTTTAGGGTGCTCTAAGGGGTTCTTATTGGAAGTCATTCTGAGGGTTACTATTCATGAGGGCTTAGGAATTTAGGGGTTTAGGGTTCTTTAAGGGATCTATAAGGGTTCTGTAGAAGGGTTCTATAAGGTCTTAGGAAATTAGGGGTTTAGGGTTTATAGCTTCGGGGTCCAGGTTTCCAGGTTTCCAGTTTTGCTGCGAGCGCAGGGTTGCTGGGCGTTCGGTGTGAGCAGTCCGGGACCCTAAACCCTAAACCCTAGACCCCTTAACCCTAAACCCTAAACCCTAAACACCGAAACCCTAAACCCCTAAACCCTAAACCCTAAGCCCCTGTGTCAGGGGGGGAAGGCTCTCAGGGCTCAGGGTTGGGAATCATTTCGCGGGTATTATCCCGCTGTAAGTAAGTCGAAGATGGAGAACTCCCCTTCCCTCCCCCCTCGAAGCCCTTGAAGCGCTTCAAGGGCTTGAAGCCCCCCCCCCAAGGGGGTCCAGGGAACCAGCCCCCCTTCAAGCCCCCTTGAAGCCTTCGGCCCTTCATCTTCCCGACTGGGGCTCGTGGGTTTAGAGTTTCAATCTAAGTAAGCTTAACGCATACATCATACGAAACTTGTATCAAGGCGGCTTCGGGTTGAAGGATTGCGACTTATCACAACCCCCATTAGGCGACGCTTTGTGCTCTATAGTTCCAGGAACGTCCTGCCAAAGCTTTCTCCACAATGCACATCACGCACATACACTTCGGCAGGAACAGAAGTAAAGATGCTAGGAAATCTGTAGAAATCCAGACTCCCCTCAACGCCCCAAGCACTCGAGACCCTAAACCGAACAAGTTGTTCAACTTTGAGAACTTGTTTTGCAGCTTTCTCAATTTCTCAGTAAACCTGAATCACAGGAACGAGTGTGAACCCTGAACCTTGTTTTAAATGTTGGCTGGGCAACACCCCCATCTAAAAACCCCTGACAATCTTACAGAGAGCTCTTTAAAGCCCTGTGACGCCCTTAAAAGCCCACAAGAAGCCTCTTCTAGCATGCCCTCAGAAGCTTTGTGATTGTGAAACAATATAGAACCCAGAGAGCTCGATACCCCTTAATTAAGGAATATTCCTTAAATCATACTTGAGATCCTACTATACTTTAGGGTATATTCCTTAATATTAAGGAGTGTTGGGCTCTCTGGGAAGCCCACAAGACCCAACAAGCTGCACAACTCCGCGAAAATCTTAGACCNCCCCCCCCCCCCCCCCTCTCAGCTCGCCTAAGACGGATCCTCAAACCCTAAACCCAGAAGCCTCAGAGGACCCTTACTTAAAGGCTCATGGGGCTTAGTAAGTAAGGTTATAAGTGGGTTATAGGATAACCCCACTTAGGGAGCTGATAACCCCAAGTATAACCTACATACTAAGTCCCATGATCCTTTAAGTATTGTAACCTTCTAGAACCCTGATTGCAACCTCAAAGTGCCCTGATAGTACCCTTGTAGTTCCCTTCTGGTACCCTGGCGGTACGCTTTTAGTACCCGTATAATTATAGTCTGAACCCAGAGACCCTAAACCCATAAACCCTAAGGCCCAAACCCTAGAGCCGAAACCCTAAGGATCAAACCCTAAGGATCAAACCCTAAGGCCCAAACCCTAAGGCCCAAACCCTAGAGCCGAAACCCTAAGGCCCAAACCCTAGAGAAACCCTAAGGCCTAAACCCTAGGGCCGATAAGCCCCAAACCCCCAAACCTCTGAACCCAAAGATACTGAGCCTTAGACCTCTAGAACCATGAGCCCTTAAACCTTAAACCCCTAAATCCTAAACCCTAAACCCCTAAACCCTAAAACTCCTAAAACCTCGAGCCCTAAAACCTTAAATCCCAAAATCCCAAAGTTTTGAAGGTAAGCGGTAGAGCTGAAGAGGTGCGAGTCAGCGAGCTGGTCGACATCGTGGGCTCCGCCCTGGAGGAGCTTTTTGGAGGGTTTACTAAGGAAGCCTTAAGAGGAACCCTTAAGGGATCTACAAGGGTTCCTTCATTGGCCCCATGTGGGTTCCATTATTGGATCTACCAGGGTTCCTTTAAGGGATCTATGAGGGTTCCTTTAAGGGATCTACAAGGGTTCCTTTAAGGGATCTATGAGGGTTCCTTTAAGGGATCTACAACGGTTTCTTTAAGGGATCTATGAGGGTTCTTTGAAGGGATCTATAAGGGCTGCTTCAAGGGATCTATAAGGGAACCCTTGCTTAGAGGATCCTGAGACTTAGTAAGTAAAGTTATAATCCGGGTTATAAGAGGGCTAGGTAGGGTTGTCCTACTTATAACCTTACTTGTAACCTTACTTACTAAGTCCCATGAGCCTTTAAGAAGGGTTTTGGGTTTTGTGTTCAGGGTTCAGGTTGTAGGTTCACGGTTCGGGGTTCAGGTTTTAGGTTTACGGTTTAGGGTTTGGGGTGTAGGTTCTAGGGCTTTGGTTGTAGAGTAAGGAACCCTTGCAGGAAGCCTTAGGAGGAGCCCTGAAGGTATCTCTCAGGATCACTTTAAGGGATCGATTAAGGGTTCCGTTACGGTGTCTACCTAGACCTCCCAACTCCCTTCTAATATGCCCCAAATACCCAGAATTAAGGGCCATAGTAGTTAATTAGGATCCATGCTAGGGTGCTTATAAGTCTTCTTGCTACCCTAAGCCCTAAACCCTAAACCCTGTCCTGTTATTATATACATCAATATCCTCATGCCCTTAAGGTAGAGTATAGGGGATCCTAGCACCAATCCTCCTAAAGCCATGTTCCAACTTTCTGGCTTCGACTATATACCCTAAACCCTAAACCCTAAACCCTTAAATCTTAAGCCCTAAACCCTAAACCCTAAAACCCTAAACCGCTGAACCCTAAACCCTAAACCCTGTCATGTTATATACCCATTGTATAGTCCGGTATAGGGTAGGTTTCGGGGAGTCGCCGTGAGGCTCCTCGGCCCTTTAGGGGTTACGGTTTGGGGGTTTAGGTCTTAGGGTTTAGGGTTTGGGGGGGTTTAGGGGTTTAGGGTTTGGGGGTTTGGGGGTTTAGGGTTTAGGGTTTAGGGGTTTAGGGTTTAGGGGTTTAGGGTTTAGGGATTTAGGTCTTAAGGGTTTTAGAGTTTAGGAAGAAAAACCTACCTTTTTGAAAGAACTCCAGAAAGAAACCATAATCAGTCACCCTAAAAACGCAGGTTTCTTGGGCCGTAGGTGGGTTTTAGCCGTAAAGTAGGTCTTTTCAGTGGAAGCCTTCTGCCGCGTGAATAACCTTGCCCGAACCGTTTTCAAGGACTTTCCTGCCAGGAGGGCGTCGGGGGCCGGGCATGCAGATATATGAGTATTTCGCTGGGTTTCTCTGCCACCCGTGGTCCGCGATGCGGCGCAAATGCGGACGCAGTCGAGCGATCCCCGTGCTCGGGTGTTCGAGGCGTGCCTGCAGACAATAGCGAAGACACAGCCACTGTTCGTGATCCTGGAAAACGCGCAGGGGATCGCACGCTTTTGCACGAGTGTGTCGGCGCAGTTTCAGGCGAAACTGCTCTACCAACTCCCGGCGGTGAAGCGCTGCCCAACGCAGCCCGGCAGAGGCCATCGCCGCGTTGGGTGGCGTGTCTGTCGCGACTCTGAATCCCCATCCGGAATATAGGGACCTTAAACATTACCTACACAATTTTGGGGGGGCTCTTTATTATATGATAATATAATATACACCAAAACGCTACTCTAATTATTAAAACCCATGTAGTACACTCTCTAAACCCAGACCTTCATCCCCAAGAGTGTTTCACTCCTTGAGGTTTTCGGTCAACTCTAAAAGCCCTCCCATGTGCCTCTGAATCGTGCTTGCATCCAATGAAAGAGGCCCCAGATCGAGAAGATCGCAGAGTTATTAGAATAAGGCTTTCGGTTCCTTTATAATAGACCTATAGTAAGGAGCGAATAATCTAGGTAATTATTTAGGCATCCTCTTAATTGTTAGAGGTGGAAGTTAGCCGCGACATGACCGTCGAAGTGCCCGAGCAGCTGGGTCGACAATACCTTGGCGAAGAGCGGCTCCCCGACCTTCGAACTATCCCGGCTTCTCCTCAGGGTTTGGGGCTTTAGAGATTAGGGTTTAGGGCTTAGGGGTTTGGGGTTTACTTATTAGGGGTTTAGGGTACATTTTTGCAGGGTTGGGGGATAGGGGACTTAGTAAAACCATTGGAGCTGGGTCGAAAGAGCACTGAGGGTTTGGGTGTGAGGGTGTAGGGTTTTGGGGTTTCGGGTCAGCACCCCAAGCAGGATTATCTTAACCCTAAGCCCTAAACCCCAATCCCTAAATCCTAAACCCTAAACCCCAATCCCTAGACCCTAAACCCTAAACCCTAAGCAGGGTTATCTTAACTAGCCCTAGGCCTTAAGCCTTCAGGCAAGCCCGCCTTGATTCCCGCGCAGGACCACCACATCTGAGGGGGGAAGCGAGCTGTCTCTTGTCCTTCGCCGGCTTCCCTAAACCCTAAACACTGAACCCCGAAACCTTAAAACCCTGAACCCTAATTTCCCGGGTGAGACTTTGCGGATTGGTCGGAGAAAGGAGCCCCCTTCAATAAAACCTAGGTCCCTGAGTAATACCCTTTCGTCCTTTTTGTTTTAGGGTCCCCTTAGTACGACCGAATATTAGGGAAAAGGGTGCCCTTATTATAGAGGGGCTACTCAGGAATCTAGAAACAAACAAACTTCTAAACCCGGAATCATAAACCCCGAACTCTACACAACACTGTCGATCCGCACTTTGTGAAGCGTTTGCCAAGAGGCTTTGTATACTTACAGGCTCAGGCGACTTAATAAGGCGAAAAGTAGGTTATGATTAGGATAACCCCACCTAGGGGACTTATAACCCCAATTATAACCTACTTACTAAGTCCCATGATCCCTTAAGTAAGGCTTTGTCCAGGTGTTACGCGGGTGGCGAAAGGTTTTAGCCTAAAGAATCATGACCTTGAACTACCATGACCTACGTTCTGGGCCTTTTTAGTTCTACAGTCGAGTTTGTAATAAGAACCTACGAAAACTAGGTTTGGTACGGGTCTGTACAAAGCCAGATCCCTTTCAATTCCGAGCTTAAAGACCTGAGCTGCCGCATTGGGATCTGTGGTGCGAGACACCCCACCCTAAACCCCTAAACCCTAAACCCCCAAACCCTAAACCCCTAAACCCCTAAACCCGAAACCCTAAACCCTAAACCCCTAAACCCCTGAACCCTAAACCCTAAACCCTAAACCCCTAAACCCGAAACCGTAAATAAAGGGACTCCCAGATCAGACGCAGGGTTCAGGGATGGGGTTCCCAGGGACTCCAATATCCCTTAATTAAGGAATATTCCTTGAATCATACTAGGGATCCTACTATAGTTTAAGGTATATTCCTTAATTAAGGGATATTGGAGTCTCTGGGTTTAGGGGTTAGGGTGTCGGGGCGAGGGATTAGGGAGCTATGTCGCCAAGCCTACGTAAAGGATCATGGGACTTAGTAAGTAGGCTATAACTGGGGTTATAAGTCCCCTAAGTGGGGGTATCCTAATTGTATCCTGCTTATAACCTTACTTACTAATTCCCATGGGCCTTTAAGTACCCAGACCTTTTTAGACGTTCCAAAGGCCCTTGATTAAGGAATATACTGAATATACCTTACGTCGTATGAGGGATCCTACTGTAGTTGAACTCAAGCATATTGGAAGATCTGGGTACATCCCTACACGTGACCTCACTGCCGAACCCTTAAACCCCAAAAACTTAAAACGGTCCCCAACGAAAAGAAACCTCAAAGCCGAAACCTTGCATCCAAGAAAGGACCTTAAGCTCTAAACCCTGATCTCTAAACCCTTTAGGCGCTTTTAAAGGAGCGCCTAAAAAAAAAAAACTAAATCCAAGGAAGGACCGGACAGTCCGGTAAGGTCGCCGAAATCGGCGCACCTCTCATCCGGAACAGTGCAATTCCCAGCACAGTAATGAGGGTATTAGAAGGGCTTTATGAAGGCTTTGCAAGGGATGTAGACATGTTCTATCAAGATTGATATGCTTTTGTTCTGTCAGGGGGTTCTTCGGCGATTTATCGTTTTTTTTTTAATGGGCTTTTCCACGGCTGTTCTCAATCTTATGCAGGCATTTACACGTGTGGTTTCAGTGTTTATCCGTTTTAGTTTGCCGGTAGTGCTCACAGGTTCCATACACAGGTAAACGTCTTCTGTCCAGAGCGAAGATCTCCGACAGTTTAGAGCTTCAGAATACACTTACCCTAAACCCCTAAACCCCAAAACCCCTAAACCCTAAACCGTAACTTCCGTCGGATGCCTACTGGTTAGGGTTAGATTTCAGGCTGTTCTGCCCATCAGAGACTACTTAAAGGCTCATGGGACTTAGTAAGTAGGTTATAATTTTGTTGTAAGCCCCCCAGGTGGGTTTATGTTAACTATAACCTACTTATGACCATACTTACTAAGTCCCATGAGCCTTTAAGTAGAGTGTAGTACACAGGTCTGAGGAATTAGTAATCATTTCCTCGATATACGACAATGTACTCCCTGAGCAAATAGTAGCAACATCCCCTCACAGCCTACAAGAACTTCTCCTGTTGTTATCATTCTGCTTCCCCCGCGAGGCGCACAACCCTACTGTAAACACGGTAAACCCTAAACCCAAAGCACGCAACCCCAAACCCAATCCTTCAACGACCCAAAAGCCTTAAAGCGTCTGGGGTGTTTCAGGGTTTACTTTGGGTCTAAGGGTTTAAGGTTTCAGAGTTCATTGTTTAAGGTTTGGGGTCTATGGGTTTAGGAAGTACATTGTTTAGGGCTTAGAGGCTTAGGGTCTAGGGTTCATGGTTTTTGGGTGTCAAGGTTCGGGGTCTTTGGATTCAGGGTCTTAACCCCAAACTCCCAGCCTTGAATTACACGAGCTCAAAGAAGCCTACGGGTGTCAGTCTGTACCCAAGTCCAATTCCAGCCCAAGTGGCCGAATGTTGGCTTTTGTGTTAAGGGTTGGCCGTCTTGGCTGCAGTGATATAGGGGCTTTAATAATTACCTACACTATTTTTTGGGGTTCCTTGTTAGAATTATAGTATAGTATAATGGACACCAAAACCCTATTCTAATTGTTGAGGCCCCTATACTAAACCCCCAGAATACCCCTTATAGTACTCCTTTAAAGGAACACCTATTCTAATTATTAAGGCCCCTATAGTATCGGGATTCGGATTTAGGAGCTAAGGGGTCATCACGTTGGGTTCCCTTGGCTCCGGGGGGTTGCTCCGTTCACGAGATGCGTATCTGCATCTAAAGTTCACTCTGTAGAGCAGATGAGAACTCGGACTTGGAGCGTCGAAACCTGGGACAACAAATGGTACTTCAGGGCTCAAAGGCCTCAGGGACGTAGTAAGTAGGTTTAGCATTGGGGGGTTATAAGAGCCCTAAGTAGGGTTATCCCAATTACAACCTTACTTATAGCCTTAGAAAGTCCCATGAGTCGTTAAGTAGTCTTCATGACAGAAACGAAGTCTGAATGGCCATGGCATTCGTACTAATCAAACAGCCCAAGCGATAGCAGGAATGGTGCTAGCTTTCACAATCGTATCTCATGAAGTGGCCATTGTGCAGTATTTTCTTCTGCTACTTTATTAGTATGTTTCTTGTGACTCTTGCAAGACGCTCCTGACTGCTTTTTGCGTGCTGCCAGTTGCTCTGCCACTGCCACTGAAACTGCCACTGCCACTGCCACTGCCACTGCTACCGCAGCTGCTGCTGCTCCTCCTCCTCCTACTCCTGCCACAACAACAACTACTACTACTGCTGCTACTACTACTGCTACTACTGCTACTCCAGCTACTACTCCTACGGTACCGGTACCAACGTTTTTCAAAGCTTTTATCCCCGAATCCTTAGTTTTAAGCTTTCAGATGAACTGGGTTCCGCCGAACAGCCGGCACCCTAAACCCTGGACCCTAATTCCGCCGAACAGCCGGCACCGGAATTTGTCCGGAGTTCCCGCCTGCTAGCTGCTAACGCCACAGACGTCAAGCCTTGCCAAGGCGGCCCCCACGGCTTAGCTTAGGGTTTAGGGTTTAGGGCCTCATGCAGGAAATTCAGGGCCCAGGGCTTTTTTGTGGGTTCCTGCAAGGCTTCCGTTTTCAGGTTCTGTAAGGGTATAGCGTTTTCAGGGTTCAGGGTCCAGCTCACCCGAAACTCCCTGGACTCTGAAGCCCTAAATCCCGGCGGCCGCAAACTAGTCAACCCTATCCGACGTACGTTAGAACCCGACAAACACAATGACAACCCGGAAGCCTTTTTACTTTCCAAGGGGGTGGGGACCACAAGCCTGATAATTGAAACAGGACTTCGACAGACTTGAAAGGCGTAATGTAGGAACCTGATTAAGAAACCCTGGGCCCATAACCCCAAAATAGTAGGATTCATACAAGGAACCCGAATAAAGGCCCAAGGTTTCTTTATCAGGTTCCTACATTAATACTTGTAGGGCATAGGGTTTCGACATGCTTGAAGTGGGCAATGGGTTTAGGGTTCAGAGGGGCTTCCTCTAAACCCTAAGCACGGTAGCCTTTCGGGTTTACAAAGGCCTCAAGCCCTACGCATCCTAACCCTACTAAGAGGATCATGGAACTTAGTAAGTAGGTTATAATTGGGGTTATAAGTCCCCTACCCTAACTGGGGTTATGCTAAGTACAACCTACTTATAACCTTACTTACTAAGTCCCATGATCCTTTAAGTAAACCTCAAACTACCTTCATCACCCCCGAGTTAAGCCTTAATGCAAGGGGTTTATACGTATGAGAAAGATCACGGGGCAATCTTTGCATCGCTGACGATTCAAGCCGATGCCTCCGCGCAAGAGGCACTGCAAAAACACAGCCGCAGTGTAACCCTAAACCCTAAACCCTAAAACCCTAAAACCCTAAACCCTAAACCCTAAACCCTAAAACCCTAAAACCCTAAACCCTAAACCCTAAGGTATCTTATCCCCAGAGCCCGAAACCCCTGCCGTCCGCATAAGTTCAATCAGTTCTTCGGCGGACTATGCTCGGCAGTGAACACGCCCTGCCGAGGGTACTATAGGGGCTTAAATAATTACCAACTTGCTTATTACAATCATAGTACAATGCGCCCCAAAGCCCTATTTTAATGATTAAGGCCCCTGTATTATAGGGCTTGATGTTTTTTTGAATGGTTTGTCGTGAACGTTGCCCTCTTCCCGAGATCTCCTGAAAGACGAAATGAACCCTAGCCCTAAAACGGCTTAAGGTTCATCTACCATATAGGGATTCATAGTATCAGAGTATAGGGTATGGGGCCCCACGTTTAAGGATCACTTGGTCCCTAAGGCTCCAGTGCATCGGACAGTTAACCCTATTCACCGTGAACAAACAGATGCATATATTGCTTGGTGAACGAGGGGCAACGACAAAATATTAAAGCCAAGATAGAACTGTTATAAGGCTGAAGGAACCGTTGCCCCGAAACCCGAAACCCTCAGCCCTGAACCGGGCAGTCGTGCGCTCGGGTTTGCTGCTGCCGAGTCTGGGGCTAGAGATGGGATTTAGAGTTTAGGGTTTAGGGGTTTAGGGGTTTAGGGTTTAGGGTTTAGGGGTTTAGGGGGAGGGTTTCCGCGGTTTGGGGTTCAAAAACTGCGAACAGGCCTCGTGCGTCTAGTAGACAAGAACAACATGGGAACCCGCTAACCTGAACCCGAGTTTGCAGATGGAAGTTTCAAAACAAATCTGCACCCCACTACACACAACCCTCTGGCTCAAGTCGCGACTCTGAAATAGGCGTCAACCTGAGCCCAAAGCAATGTGCTTCAAGGGTGTGTTCAATGCAGCGAAGACGGTAGTCGCAACTCCACTTTGACTATGATTTAAGTAGCTGTGCTGAGGGACCTGCCATCGAAAAGCGAAGACACAACTATCTGCTGTTCGTGTGAGCCTGCAATTGTGCATCCAACCCTAAGCCCTAAAAGCCCTAAGCTGTATGATTCCTAATCCCTAAACCCCAAACCCTAAAGATCCTAAACCGTATGATTGGGTTCTGTAAAGCAGCGACAAGAGATTCGAAGTGGCCGTGCCGGGGAGATATGACGGCGTCTCTGGATGAGTTGAAGCAGGCGAGTGAAGCCCCCCGAGGTTTCGGGAGACGGTTAAGGCTTTAGGGTTTAGGGGTTTAGGGGTTTAGGGTTTTAGGGTTTTAGGGTTTAGAGTTTAGGGGTTTAGGGGTGTAGGGGTTAAGCTAGCTTAGTAGCTGAGTAGGTAATCTTTAACCTTTTGGGGCTTCTTTAATCCCACCATAATTGAAGAGGTCAACCTTTCTTGGGCTAGGGTTTGGGGGTTGGCAGTCTGACAAGAAACGAGTGCGGTGACAGACAGTTCTTAAAGGCTCATGGGAGTTAGTAATAAGTAGGTTATAATTAGGATAATGCCACTTAGGGGACCACTTATAACCCCAATTATAACCAACTTACTAAGCCCCATGATCCTCTAAGTTGAGGTTGCAGCGACACGAACTTCTGGGATGGTGCGTCAAGTCGTTGAATCTCATCGCTTCCTAGTTATCAAGAGTCCTAGGACCTGCTACTTGGAGGGTCGGGGGGCCTAGTAAATAGTAAATGTAAGCTACATACTAAGTCCCCTGACTGTTGCAGTTTACTCTATTGCTGCCTTTCAGCCCTGTCAGGCTAAGGCAAGGCCCTGCTTCGATCTCGCGGTTTAGGGTGTATGGATTTAGGGTTTGTTCCCGTGCAGTCCCCTACATAACTGTACTGTAGTTACTACAGTACCCCAATAAAGCTTTTCTAATTCTCAAGTCCCCCATATTGCGGCCTGAGAGAAAATCTTACAAGAACCCTTGAAGGAACCCTGTAAGAAAGAACTTCTGGTTGCTGAGGCACCTAAAAACCCTAAACCCTAAATTGTGTCATGGGAACAATAACCTACCCTCCCTAGAGACCGCCAAGTCAATGGCCCTGACGACCAGGTCGCGGGCTTAAGCAGCTTTGCGTGTAGGGTTTAGGATTAGGGTTAGGGTTTAGGGTTTGGGGTTCAGGATTTTATGCGGGCTTTGTAAAGGGTTTATAGGGGTTCTTATTTACAGGGTTTTTGCAGGTTTTCACAGGCGGCGGTTCATGCTAGGTTCCCAAGCAGCTACCCTTTGTACCCTTTGTTTGTTATTGTTGTGGTCTCCATGTATTGACTGAACCGGAGGAACAAGGCCCCGTTGTCTTTCCAGGAGCTACCTACGGACTTGGGGTAATTTGCCGGTGCTTCGCTGCAGCCCCCAACAACCCTAGAACCCTGAGGCCGTAAACCCTAAACCGTAACCCTAATCCCAATCCTTAAACTAAAGCCCTAAGCCTAAACCCTAAACCCTAAACCCTAAACCCTAACCCCTAAGCCCTAAACCCTAAACCTTAAACTCCCTAAACCCTAAACCCTAAACCCTAAGCCCTAAACCGTAGAGGCTCTCATCGAGACCCTGGAGTCGCGAGGCGTCCTTGGCCAGGCCTGGTTTCGTTGTACGGGTTGAGGCTTCAGGCCGTGGGGGCTTTGGGTTTGGGCCTTAGGGGTTTCCTTAGTAAGTAGGTTATAATTGGGGCTATGATACCTATAAGCTTATAGAGCACTGCTTACTAACTTAGTGGCTCAGTGGATACACTTTACACTTTTTGGGATAATATTACCCACTACAAAACGAGAAGTGTACACTTTTTGTACGGTTTAGGGTTTAGGGGTTCAAGGTTTTAGGAAGTCGGTTTTAGGGTTTACTTAAGTCTAGTTCATCACAAGTCTGGATGCAACCATGATTGGCAGTCGCAATTGCTCTGGCATTGATGCTGCTGCTGTTGATGCTAAAGCTGCTGATGAAGAAGCAGCGGCAGCTGATGATGAAGGATTTGGTGATTACCAGGTCCCGCAGTAATACACTTTTACCCCTTTTGTCTGAGGAGATTAAGCTTGAACAGGAAAGGATGCCTTCTTCGTTGCGGGGATACCGGGGAACCTCGATGTTTGCTGCGGAGCTGTTGAATTCCTATTGAGCTTCAGCAGCCGAAACCCTAAAGCCTTCAACCCGTTATAATGTCATTAGAACCATCCAGAGGAACCCTAAAATGAGCCCTGGAACTTGGATACTCGGATAAAGCCCTGCACTGCACCTATGAAGCCCTCATAAACCTCTGTCAAGCCTGTAAACACTCTACAAAGGAAGTCTTTTGAAACCCGGTAGCGAACAGCACCTAGAGCCACCCGTAACCAAAGCCTTTCAAGGATCCCGAAAGCAGCTCGCAACGGTGCTAGGTCAAGGCCAAGGTGCGTGCAGAGATTTTTGCCGCCCTGGACGACGAGCAGGCCCGTTGTCAGGTTCAGGGATGATGGATTAAAAGGGGTTGGACAATAGGTTTTCTTTGAAAGGGACCTATAGCAGTTCTGCAAGGCTTCTCTAAATGGTTTTCAGAGGTTTATTAGGACTTAGGGGGTAGGGTTGAGGGATTGGTGTACAGGGTTGAGAATGAAAGGATTAGGGTTCAGGGTTTACCGCACTTTTGTTTTGTTCTTCTTGCGTGTGTGCGTGTGCGTGTGCGTGTGCGTGTGCGTGTGCGTGTGGGTGTGGGTGTGTGTGTGTGTGTGCGGGTGTGTGTGTGTGTGCGTGTGCGTGTGTTTTCCCGTCTTTGGTTTATGGTTGTCTCTTTATAGCTTAGTAGCTGAGTAGGTAACTTTTAACCTTTTGGATTTGTATAATTCCACCAGAACTGCAAAAGGTTGACCCTTTTGGGGCTAGGCTACTCAGCCCCTCAGATAGGGAGCTCTGCGAACGAAAGAGTTATGAGAAATTGTTCGAGAAAACGGGCGCCAAGAGAAGCACAACGCCAAAAGCCCTAAGCTCCGAATCATTAACTTCAAATCATCAACTCGCAACCCTATGTTGCAATAAGGACCCCAAGTGCAGTGTCATGCGACGCGATTCAGACGGTTCTTGGGGACTTGTGTTTACTTGTTTGTGTTTATTGCTTGTTTTGTAGGGATCACCAAAGATGTGCTTTCAGCCTACCTTCTCAGGGGAGGAGATATTCCACTGATACAAACCCCTACAAAACCAATAGAAAAGCTAGCAAAAAACACCATCAATATCCTAAGCAGCACAAGCCCTGAACCCCCGTAAAACCTGCAGGAGGCCAAAAGAGGTCCCTATTCAGCTTGCATAGGTCCAGCGCCCACAGCTGCCTCGCGAGAATGCCTTGATCAACGAACTTATCAAGGAGTACTTCGAGTACAACGGGCGCCCTCTTAGGGTCTAGGGTTTAGGATTCTAAAGTTGCTCTTGACGGGGATTCTACAACGCATTTCATCAGAGTTTTCTAAGAATTGTAGGGGGCTTTTTCGCTTAAAGCTGCATCAAGGGGCCGAAAGGAATACGTTTACTATCTTTTCCTGGTTATCCCTAAACCGGAAATCCTGGAGAAAGGGCCGGCTGCACTTTTACAGAGGCCATTTTCCTAAACGCTGGGTCGTATAGCTTCCGCGCTGGGGTTCCGCAGGGTAACGGCCGAAACCCTCTGTCTGTGATGTCCTGAGTAGCTGAGTGGATACACTGTACACTTTTTGGGATAATATTACCCACCACCCTAAACCCTAAACCCTAAACCCTAAACCCTAAACTCCTAGACCCTAAACACTGACACCCCAAACCCTAAACCCTAAACCCACTATAAAAGTGAACGTGTACACTTTTTGGGGCTTATGAACTCAGCAACTAAGTGTGAACCCGAGACTCCCCCAAGCCCCCCCTGCTCCGGTTTAGGGGTTTTTAGGGTTTAGGGGGGTTTAGGGTTCAGAGTTTAGGGTTTAGGGGGTTCAGGGTTCAGAGTTTGGGGTTTAGGGTTCAGAGTTTAGGGTTTAGGGGGTTTAGGGTTCAGAGTTTAGGGTTTGGGGTTTAGGGTTTGGGGTGTCAGTGTTTAGGGTCTAGGAGTCGGGTTTAGGGTTCAGGATTCGAACCCCCAAACTCCGAAGCAGCGGAAAGCTGTCCCTAAACAAGGAGCCCTTTAAGGCACCCCACAAAAGCCATCGACTGGGTTTTGATTTAAGTTACCATCCTAAAGAAACCATATTCTTTACTATGTAGATGCCTTTTTTTAATGGTAGCTTAGACTAAACTCTCAACATGAACCCAGCAAAGGCAGCTTCAAAAGCCATCGAAATCGAAGGTACCCCTAAAGGACAACCCTCAAAGGAACCCTAGAAAGCAACCCTTAAAGCAACCCTAAAAGGAACCCTGAAAGGACAACTCTTAAAGGCACCCTTAAAAGGACCTCTTAAAGGAACCCTAAATATCATAGAACCCTATAGACCCTCAAAGAGAACCGTATGATAGAGCCCTATAATTTGTACCCTTAAGGGGCACCCCATTATAGAACCCTGTAGCACCCTTAAAGGCACCACTCCAAAGCCATGAACCCTACAAGGAACCCATTAAAGGCGCCCTTAAAGGAACCCTAAAAAGGCACCCGTCCAAAAGCAATGGAAGGTACTACCACGCGCTGTCGGTGCTACTGGCCGAGAGCGGCCATCCCGAGGAGCTCAGGGTGCTTGCAGGGAGAATCGAACCCTTTTCTGGGTTCTTGTCACGGTTTAGGGTTTGGGGTTTAGGGTTTAGGGTTCAGAGTTTAGGGTTTAGGGTTTAGGTTTTCAGAGTTTCAGGGTTTTTAGGGTTTTGAGGGTTTAGGGTTCTTGTTAAGGAACTTAATTCAAGTTACCATATTTTTTATATACTAAAGGTCCCTTTGATGGAGAACCGAACAAAGCCCCTAAAACCTTTAACAAACCCCTGAAGAGGAGCCGTTAAAGGAACACCAATGTAACGTAGGTTTTGGGGCTGATGGTTCAGGGGTTTAGAAATTTAGGGCTTGGGGCCTAGGGGAATCCTTTGCCAACCCTTGTAGAACCGATTTCAAGGAACTAAGCCTCCCAATCCCTATAGTGCCCTCATACTTCAAGGATCATGGGACTTAGTAAGTAGGTTATACTTGCGGTTATAAGTCCCCTAAGTGGGGTTATGCTAATTGTAACCTACTTATAACCTTACTTACCAAGTCCTATGAGCCCCATAGCTATCAAGTCATGGCCATCCGATACAGAGCTGTCCACAATTGCGCGTCTGTTGACTCGCAGCGATCCTGGACTTTGGAAGATCTACCGTGTTGATTGGGAAGGGCATGTTTTTCCTGCTTGCATTACGTGGTGGCCTTCGTCCGGCCGGAATGCGACGTTGACGCGTGTTTTCGGAACTACGCCAAGTAGCTAAGACATTCAACACGATGGCCCCGCAAACCCATTTCTTCTACGTCCTTTTCTATGTGCAGAGCATAAAGAGCTCATCCGGACCAACAATGTCAGTCGCCTCAGTCCCTTCGGATCCGGTCGCAAACGCCGTCACTCAAGACCGTACACTTGCCGGAAGCCAACCTCATGCAGTGGTGTGCTCCGTCGCCCAGCTGCGACACCTAGGCACAAGCCAGCAACTTCCATGTGCAAGCGTCCAGCTTCCTCGAAGTAGCAAGTTCTGTAACATGTCCCCTCGATGCAGGAAGCTGTGCATACATGCATTAATGTTTGATCATTCCGACACGCTGCTGTCGACGATGTGCACTGAAGGCAGATACAGGCAGGCGTTGGGGTGGGTATGTTTAACGAAAGACAGAAGAGCTAACAGTGCCGGAACACAGACAGCGACTGCACCGTCTCACTGCGGTCATGTTCCTTCGTTATACAGCAACTCTGTTGTGTGATCAAGTTACACGGAAAAGTCCGATTGCTCAGGTCTGATCCTCAGCATCGTCGTGGTTGGGCCGTCGGCGGTCTTGTCTTTGTGTTATAATAAGTCTCTATTACAATGAAAGTAAAGTCACTGTGGCGGTATATGGTCCGAATAAATATTAAGTTACATTGCAAGATCCTTAAATCTTCGAGCAAATTCATTAACTTCCTCGAAATTACACGCCGCCACGGCGTACCAGTTCAGAAGAAACCCCTTAAAGCGAACCTTTCAAAGGAACCCGAAACCCCCGAGAGCCCTTAAAAGAGCCATAAGCCCAGAGGAGCCCCAGTTCGATCGGCGCTTCCTCGCCTCCGAGCCAGACCCTCGGGTTCGTTTCCTAAACCCTAAACCCTAAACCCGCGAGATCCCACGGGTTCCTCTTTTAGGGTTCCTTTAAAGGCTTCTGGGGTTCCATTAAGGGTTGCTTTCAGGGTTGGTCCAAGGCTTTGGTAGGGGTTTATTTACAGTAGAAGCCAGAAAGTTGGAACATAGCTGTCCTCATACCCTTAAGGTAAAGTATACGGGATCCTAGCACGAATCCTCCTAAAGCCATGTTCCAACTTTCTGGGTTCTACTATAGGGTTTAGGGTTGAGGGGTTTAGGATTCGGGCACAGGGGTTTAGGAGTTCCTTTATGGGTTCCTCCAAAGGTTTCCGTTTAGTGTTCCTTTACGGGCTTTAAGGGTTCCGTTAGTTAAGGGTTCCTTTTAGGGTTCCAGCACGGGCTTAAAGCTTCAGATATGGGTTCCTTCAAAGGCTTTCTCGGATTTTTTGAGGGATCTAAGGGTTGCTCCAAGCGTCAGGGTTTTAAGGTTTAGGTTCTGCATATAATATATTCATCTCAAGTTGCAAGGGGATCCTTGATTTGATAGAAGGCATAGGAGAGAGGGGCACTTGGGGAGCGAAAGACACCAAGTGTTCCTCTAAGACCCGCTTTCGGCGATGTTTGTCGTCATCCAAGCCGTGTATTATGAAACTAACCGTGACCTTGCAGATCACTTGGCCGGACTTGTGCGTCCAGGCTGACTTCATTCAGTTCCATCGCTAGTTAACGTTAACTCGACGGACTAAGGAGTTTTTTAAATTGAATATCCCTAAACCTTAAGCCCTAATCAAACTCTGAACCCTCTTTCTTTTTGACTTAGTTATGAAGCCCCCTGAGCCTGCAAGCAGCCGACATTCAGACTTCGGATTCAGTTGTGCTTGGGTCTAGCAACATTCATAGGACCTAAGGTTTAGGGTTTAGAGTTTATTAGGGTTTAGGGTTCAAGGCAACATTCATAGAACTTACATCGAACAGTCTTCGTTGCTTTGCCCTTAACATCTAGATTCAAAAAAGACCTCGAACCTTAAGGCTGAAACTTGCCGACATGGAACACTCGAGCCACTAAGCCGTACTACGCCTAAGCGGCCTAAACTCTCAGCCCCTAAAACCTTAAACCCCTCAGTGTCAAGCCTTAAACCTTAAACCAAGAATCCGTAAATGCCCTAAACCACCTGAACCCCGCACCTTCAACCCTAAACCCCAAGCCGTAACCCTAAACCCTCAAACCTGTGCCCTAAAGCCCTGCAGCTGTGGATCCCTGTTGAGAAGGCTCCGAGTTCGTGAGGATGACCGAAGCAGGCTAAGCCTGGATTGTAGATCGGTTTAGGGTCGATTAGGGTTTGCAGGGTTTAGGGTTAAGGGTTCAAGGTTTAGGGCCGTTTAGGGTTTAGGGTTTGTTCGTGGTAGGGCTCTTCTACGGACATTAGGGTTTAGGGTTTTAGCGCTATTCGGTTTGAGGGTTGCGGGGGTTGCAGGTTTTTTTTTCCAAAAACGTAACACTTTTCACAGGTTTTGGGGTTTCACAAGGGCTGGGGATTTCGATTTCACAGATCTCTTGCCTTTTGGGCTCTAAGGGTTTAGATTTTATTGAGCGGTGTTTGAAGTCTGGGGATTGTGGGGGTGTAGGGTTTCGGGGTTTTGGAATTCGTGAGGTTCAAGGTCATTTTATGCTCCGACATACTTGGAGAATCATGGGACTTAGAAAGTAAGGTTATACGTAGGCTATAATTAGGACTTAGGGGACTTATAACCACAATTATAACCTACTTACTAAGTCCCATGATCCTCTAAGTAGGGGTGTAATCCTTCACAGGACTGCTAATTTGGGAAGTCCCGCAGCGCGCCCAGGGCCGCACATACTTGTTTGAATCAGGTGAAACCCAGTATCGCCTTGAACCCTAAATCCCTGTATCACCCTAAGCTCTAAGCCATAATCCTAAACCCCAAACCCGAAGCTCGAACCCTAAACCCTAAGCCCGAAACCCGAAACCTAAACCCTAAACCCTAAGCCGTGCCGGTTTTTTGTGCAGAGTTTTGAATGCAGGTATGGGCTTGAGGCAGCTGCCCCCTGAACCTTAAACTTGAACTCAAGGGACTTAAGGTTTTTAGCCAGGTTGTAATTAGGATAGTCCCACTTAGGGCACTTACAACCAGAGTTATAACCTGCTTACTAAGTCCCCTGAGCCCTGAAGTAGTGATCTTTTTGGGGTTTCGGGTTTGAACCTGACTTAACTTTAGATAGGAAGTTTTATGGGGGTTCAGGCCTAGGGGAACGGTGTTAGGGCTTGTTAGGGGGTTTAACGGTTGGAGTTTACGGTTTGGAGTTAGCAGTTCAGGGTTTCGAGTCAATAGAGTTTAGAGTGTTTAGGGTTCGAAGTCGTGCTGCTGTTTTGTTGTATGGCTGACGGGCTTTTTAACACCCGATCGGGTACGCCAGCCGTTTTTTGTTGCTGGCCCTCCCCGCCAAGCGTCTGGGCAGGTGCAGAGCAACACAATGCCAACAAGGTGGCGAGATCAAAACAACAAAATCCACCCCACCCGCCAAGCCCGTCATGAGTGCCGCAGCCCAAGCCGGCGGCCGTGAGTGAGTGTGCGGCGCGGCCGCGAACCAAAGAAAAACATCACCGGGAGGAGGGCCAGAGCAAAGAAAAACACCACCCTGGCGGCGCAGCCCTGTGGAGCCACGACAAGGAGGGTTGGCTTGCGGCCGCCTACTTCGTTCTGTCCCTCCTGCATGCTGAGTTGCAGGCCTTTTGGCATGAGCTTCAAGAGACTCCGATGCCAGTAGGCAAACTGGAGATGACGGATCCGAGCAGCTTTCAAATGCAGCTCAAGCAAAACAACCCGACGCTGGGCAAAGTTCTCCCGTCGATTGTCGCTGCGCGGCGAGGGTTGCCGGGCTGGTCGGTTAACCCATCCGATCATGGCCGAGTGCGAACGCAGTCGACAGAGGAAGGTTGCTGTGAGCAAGGCAACGAACTCTGGGAGTGCCTCTTCTATGTCGCAGGCTTGCCTTACGTGGTAAGGACGGACCTCGCTATGGCAACGCCGACGGCAGAGTACGGCCAACGCACGAACAAGAGTGCGAAAGGCACCTTTAACTACCACGGAAATGTAGTGGAGTCCTTGTTCGGACACCTGCACCGCTGCTTACCACCCCGAACCTTCAGTGGAGGTCTCACGCTATTCCAAACCTTAATCCTTGAACCCCTAAGCCCCTAAACCCTCTACCAAACCGCACAAGCAGGTCTCAGCCTCTAATCTACGCAGGAAACCTAAACCCTAAACCCTAAACTTTATTCAGTGCAGGTCTCATCCCCTGATCTACGCCCTGGTGCACGGCGCCTGTGCCAGCGACGTCGGTGCGCCGCCAGCAGCGATGGAGGCGCCACCAAGCGGGCGCTTCCCACGGACCCGAATTCCATTGCCTTCAGGAATAATATTAGGGTTTAGGGGTTCAAGGGTTTAGGGTTTTGTGTTTAATGAGGGGTTTTGGTGTTTAGGGTTTAGGGGTTTAAGGGTTTAAGGGTTTAGGGGCTTAGCATGTTGGGTTTAGGGGTGTTGGTGTTTAGGGGTTTTGGGTTTTGGGTTTCGGGGGTTAACGGGTTTGGGGGGCTCGGTGTTTAGGGGCTTAAGGTTCAGGGTTTAAGATTACGGGTTTGGGTCTTGGGGTTTCGGTGTCGGTTTCGGTGTCGGGTTTAAGGCTCAAGATTCTAAAGTTTAAACTGCGAGCCTTTGGGTCGCCCAGTAGTCTAGTATAGACAATTATGACAAACACCATTTTAAGTGCATGAAATGATCCTAATCATGTTTACCCTAAACTTCAAACCCCTAAACCCTAAACCCCTGAAGCCTAAACCCCTGCACCCCTAAACCTTAAACCGCATGAAGCCCCAGGGTTCAGATTATCAGACACAAACCACTGAACCGCAGGAGCCTAGAGCTTTAAAGCCAAAACCGACCCCGCCCCAAGCCACTGAAGCCCTAAATCAGCTGAAAATAAATCTCAGAGCTCCTAAAGCCCCAAACCCTAAACCCGAATGTGGGTCCTGCACCCCCCCTCCCACCAAGAAAAAGCTGAAAAACAAAACACCAGTGGCAACGCCAGGAGCGCACGGGTGCGAGCCCAAGAGGCAGAGAGGATCGGTTTGATTGAGCCTTTCTTCGCCCGAGACTTTTGGGCTTCTGTGGGTTTCTGGAGAGGTTTGTCAGAGCTCTGTAGTGCTTCTAGGGTGTTAGGGTTACAGGTTTAAGGTTGTAGTCTTTGGCCGTGGAGGGGGCCCAGGATGAGCTAGACTCCTGAGTATAGGGTCCCCTTATTAAAAGGATATTAGGAAAAAGGGTACCCTTATTATAAAGGGGGTACTCAGGAACCTAGTGACTGTAGTGAATCGTAGTCGTAATCGCCGTAGTAGTCCGCACAACCCCAACCCTCAGTCCGCACCAGGGTCCCACAGGGTTTAAGCTTTAGGGGTTTAGGGGTTTAGGGTTTAGGGTTTAGGGGTCGAGGAGTTTAGGGTTTAGGGTTTAGCGGTTTAGGAGTTTGTGATTTTAGGGTTTAGGGTTTAGGGTTTAGGGGTTTAGGAGTTTAGGGTTTAGGGTTTAGGGTTTAAGGTTTAGGGGTTTAGGGGTTTAGGGTTTAGGGTTTAGGGTTTAGGGGTTTAGGGGTTTAGGGGTTTAGGGGTCAGGCTTTAGAGTGTAGGGCTTCGGATTGGCTGCTGTATGCTTTGCGGTTTACTTTCGGGTCCCTTCAGAGACGCTCCGCTGTGTCAGCTGCCCCCTATAGAACCCCACACCCTAAAGCCTAAAACTCCCTTGACCCTGAACCCTATAATCCCTAACCCCTAAACCCCTAAACCCTAAACCCTAATTTCTGGACCCTAAACCCTAAAACCAAAACCCTAAACCCTAAACCCTAAACCCCTAAACCCCTAAACCCTAAACCCTAAACCCCTAAACCCCTAAACCCTAAACCCTAATTTCTGGACCCTAAACCCTAAACCCAAAGCTTATCCCGAAAGCCTGAAGCCCTTAAGGGCTGAACCCCTACTTAGAGGATCATGGGACTTAGTAAGTAGGTATAATTGGGGTTATAAGTCCCCTAAGTGGGGTTATCCTAATTATAACCTACTTATAACCTTACTTACTAAGTCCCATGAGCCTTTAAGTAGAGCCACGCTGACACCCCTCAACACCAAACCCCCGGTAAACCCCGGCAGCTTTCAGGGTCTCGGGGTTTAAGGTAGTTTGGGCTTTTGGGGTTTAGGGCTCTTAGACCCTAAATGCGTCAACCTTAAGACCTAAACTAGGTTCCCCAGTAGTACACTTTTGCCCTTTTTCTTCTTGGGTTCCCTTATTAAAACCGAATAGTAGGAAAAAGGGTACCCTTATTATTAAGGGGCTACTGGGGAACCTTTTAAATTAACTCTGACTCCTAAATTCTAAAGCCCCGAAACTCCTTCCGACCTTCTCCCATGTCCTCGGCTGAGGTGCCTTCCCGATGCCCCCCGGCCCACCCGGCCGAGGTTCAGACGCTCCTTGCCCAGTTTAAGGCTTAGGGCCTTAGGGTTTAAAATTGTCTTTTGCTTGCCCAGTTTAAGGCTTAGGGCCTTAGGGTTTAAGGTTGTGGTTCAAAGTTCAACATAGCGGGGGCCGTGGGGAAAGCTGAAAGGCTCTTGTCTACTTGCTTAGCTTTGGGCTTTTTGTTGGATTGTGGTTTCTTTGGTCGCGATCTCCCGGAGTAGAGTCTAAGGTCTAGAGTTTCGGATTGGCTGCTCTTTTCAGTCAGAACCCTACACCCTAAGCCCTGAACCCTAAACCCTAAACCGATAGCTAGTGCAGGGTTCAGGGGTTTTGGACCAGCAGAGTTAACCCTCCAAGAAGGGCCCTCCAGGCTTCGTGATGACAACCCTAAAACCCTAAACCCTAAAGGGTTTAGGGTTTTAGGGTTTAGGGTTTTAGGGTTTAGGGTTTTAGGGTTTAGGGTTTTAGGGTTTAGGGTTTCGGGTTTAGGGTTTAGAGTTTAGGGTTTAGGGTTTAGGGTTTAGGGTTTAGGGTTTAGGGTTTGGAGGTGGAAGCCCACGAAACAGTGGGTGAACGACTGCTTCCACTTTGCCGCAGGGCGTCGCGCTTCGTGTGGATCACCCGCATGCCTGGACCCACCCCCCCCGGGGTTTGCTGCCCAACTTCCCGCCAAGCACCCAGGGCAGATGAGGTATCTGATGGGCATAAGCGCCCTGCTTGATTCTCCATATTTGGTGTATAGTGCTATTCCTTGGGGTTCCTTGTTCAAGGCACTATACTAATATGACCTCCCAGACCCTGCTCTGATAGGTAAGACCATGTGTATTGCGCGTGATCCGAACCTCAAAAGACCGCTGAAACAAACCCTAAACCTTAAGCCCGAAACCCTCAAGCCATGAAACCCCAGACCCCTAAGCCCTAAGCCCCTAAACCGTAAGCCCCTGAACCTAAGTAAACCCCCCAAACCCGAAACCCCTGAAGGCCCTATACCCTTCACCTTGAAAGCTTGCCGGCTGAGGTTTCGGACGCGACCCCGCCCCCTCCGGAGGAAGAGGCCTCCATTGCCAGAGCATTAAGCTATCTCTGCAGTTTCAAGCTTCGGGTTCAGGGTTTAGGGTTTAGGGTTCAAGGCTTCGGGTTTTGAGTTTAGGGTTCAGGGTTTCGGACCAAAACCATACACCTCAGAGCCTTTAACGTTTTGCCAAAAACGCCTGGCCAAGAGATTGTACCACAAGCACCCCAGGGCGGTCAAGGTGGAGAGTTTCTTGAGTACTTGGTGTATGTCTAAGGTCCCCTAAGTTGAAAGGCCAACCATGAGACCAGACTCTAGACCCTAGACCCTAGACCCTAAACCCTAAACCCCAGATTCCAGGGGCACTTTTAAACTATCCCTACTTAAAGGCTCATGGGACTTAGTAAGTAAGGTTCTAATTAGGATAACCCCAGTTAGGGGACTTATAACACCAATTATAACCTACTTACTAAGTCCCCTGATCCTTTAAGTAACCTAAACTCCCCCTTATAGAACCCTCATAGATCCCTTGAAGGATCCCTTTAAAGGAACCCTAGGGTTACTAAGTCCCCTGATCCTCCAAGTAAAGAATCCCTGAGCCTGATCAGCTTGGCCCGGGGATTTGGGTGCCGGGGGGGGCCTGCGGGTTGAAAGGCCGAGAAAGCAATCAGCGCCACAACTCCCGATGTCAGATTTAGGGTTCCTTTAAAGGGTTACTATGTACTGTAAGGGTTCCTTTAAAGGGCTTTATAAGGGTGTTTAGAGTTTCCGAAAATTAGGGTACCTTATTTTGAGGTCCTTATAATAAGGATCCTGCTATTTAGGGTACTATATTAGGGTCCCCTATTTTCTGAAACTCCCATGTCTTCGAACTTTTGAGACCTCTTTTGTCCTCGAAAGTTAAGATGATATCAATTCCACAACTCTCCCGATTTCTTCGAACTTTTGAGATTGTTTGGTCCTGAAAAGTTAGGGATAATATCAGCTTGAACGTTGGAACTGCTACTTCCTTGAGTATTGGGGGGAGGCAGACTTATGCTACTGGCTGGAACACGGTCACTGCCTCTGTCAACTCTAGTTCCTAAATCCGAAAGCAATAAATCGAGACTAACTAAACCCTCAACCCGAAACACTAAAGGCCCTGTGAGCCCGACATTCCTTGTACGACCCCTGTTGAAATCCTGTAGCAAGGGTTTAGGGGTTTAGGGTTTAGGGTTTACCATGAAATTTAAAAAGATAAGCCCTGGCGAATCATGGGTGACTGTGACGGGCAATCCTGAGCAGGAGAAGCCGATGTTCATTCGCGGTGCCAGTCGCTGAAGGAGCTGTTCCTGGAGTTTGATCGTTTTTCGTCACGGTGTTTGTAAGGGGTGAAGTTATGAAGGTTTTTACCATAGGGCCCTTGAGACCCTAAACCCTAAACCCTTAGAAAAGGGTTGTTTGAGGGTCTTTGGGGCTTTGAAAATGCCTTTCCAAGCCGTCGTACGAGGGTGGCAGGGCCAGGGTTCGTTTGAAGGCTCATGGGACTTAGTAAGTAAGGTTTAGGGTTCCTTTTTAAGGGTGCTATAGGGTTCTAGAATGGGGCTCCCTTTAAGGGCTTAGGGTTTAGGGTCTACTTCAAGGCCCATGGGACTTAGTAAGTAAAGTTATAAGTAGGTTATAATTTGGATAGCCCTACTTAGTGGAGTAATTCCCCCAATTATAACCTACTTACTGAGTCCCATGATCGTCTAAGTGAGGCGCCACCAGTACCAAAAGTGTGTTTGTCCGAGTATAAGCCCTATACTGATAGCCTACCCATTTACATCCCCGCTGATCTCGGCCAGGACTCTTCCACAAGTGAGAGTCGCAGCGAGCGCTGTTTCGACTGGAAGGGCTGGTGAACGCACGGAGATCTTGAAATGTGAAGTATTGGTCTGGCAGCTACCCGACACGACGCCCCACCCCACCCTACTCCAAGCCCTAAGCCCTTAAGTTGTAACAGGCAGACTTTCAAAGAATCAGGTCTGCATGCCAGAAACGGGCAGGGGTGCCTACTGCAGCTGGCGGGCAGAAAAGAAGCACAGGGATGTGTGACTGGGATGTGTGTTGATGGAATAAGGTGAAGACGTCGTACTTGGGAGTGGGATGATCCGTTAAGGGCTCGTGGTTTAGAGCTTCTTAGTGAGGTTCAGGCACTTTGATGTAGAATTTAGGGGTTTTCAGGTTTAGGGCTGTAGGATTTGGGCTCGGGTCTTTGACAAACCTAAACCCTAAACCCTAACCCAAACCGACGGCTCTTGGGGGCACATTTTGCGCATATGCTCGGCATGTCTAAGACGATGGACCATCTCCACAGACAACAATTACCAAAAAGATTGCTGCTCTGTACTACACGACCACAATGACCCTAAACCCTAAACCCCAAGACAGCGCTCACACCCAGAAAAAAGCTGTTGAGAGCACACGCAAACGGGCGCGGACTTTGGTCTGCTCTGGCCATTTCGTATCCAGAGCACCTATGGTGCGTCAGCAGCTTCCCAGAGACTCCAATATTCCTTAATTAGGAATATTCCTTAAATTATAGTAGGATCCCTAATATGATTTAAGGAATATTCCTTAATTAAGGGGTATTGGAGTCTCTTGGTTCCTCCACGAGGGTATCGCGGCTGCGACAACCAGTCCGACCAAGAATCGGCCTACAACTTGTCCCCGGCATTTCTCAAGGCAGACACATGGGAGTCCTGCTTAAAGGCTCATGGGACATAGTAAGTCAGGTTATAAGTAGGATAAACCCCACTTAGGGGACTTATAACCCCAATTATAACCTACTTACTAAGTCCCATGATCCTCTAAGTGGGGAGCCCTCATCTGGCAGTACGAGGCTTGCCTGACCACGGGCGTGTGGATGGCCGCAGCAGTGTATTATCCCCTGCGGCTTCTACAGCCTTCCTTAAACCCTAAGCCCTACACCCTAAACCCTATATAAGCCCTGAACCCTTCATGCACGAAAACCTGGGGCTGCTTGGACAGGACCCCAAACTTCCTAAAGTTTTGAAGCCCTCAGCCCTACTCAACCCTATAAGCCCTAGTTCAACCCCGAAAGGCAACACCCGAAACCCTAGCCCCTACCTAAACCTAAGCTCTGAATATCCACCCAAATCCCTATTCTAGTTATAAAGGCCCCTACACGAAAACACCGTTGAAAACCAGTTTTTGAAGAACCTTCATGTACCATGTTAAGAACTCGTTAAGGGAACCCTCTTTTACGAACGTCCCTTCCACACACTAGTTTTGGAGTCTCCATGGTTCAGTCAGGCTTCGCATGGCCTCTAGGACTCTAGGGTTGGTGGTTTATTATGTTTAGGGTATTTCTTGCTGACCATTGGTGGCAGTTGAGTTCCGGGGGTCCGGGATGAGGGTGGGAGACTCTAATTCCTGAGCCCTAAACCTTAAAACTCTAAACTCCAAACCCCGGTCCAGGTCGAGGGCTTTTGGTTTAGGGTTTTGAACCCCGGGGCTTCATCGTTGAAGTGCTGTGCAGAGGTGGTGCTGGTATACTCATATTTGCGAAGTATGTGGCAAGGTACTAATTGTTCAACTACCGTACTAAGATTTTAGGATGCAGGCCCATGATGACGATGAGCCTTCTCAGCACCACCGTTGGCATTTTAATGTCCCTCCTACTGCTGCTGTCATTATCGCTTGGGTTATGTCTTTTGTTACAACTGTTACATCTTGATACTAGCCGTTTTGATTGTGGAAAAGCAAGTGTTACGTAATCGTGGCCATTATCCCAAACCCTAAAGCCAGTATGACTCGCAGCTAGTGTTCTCATAGTCATACTCATAGCAGCACCTTTGCGTATTAATATTAGTTTTGCTGCCGTCCTGGATATAGGTAGCGTTAGGTTATTACCATAGGGGCCTAAATAATTACCAATGCTATTTTGGGGGCTCCTTATTATAATATAGTATAATGGTCCCCAAAACCCTAATCTAATTATTAAGGCCCCTATGTTACCCTCTTACAACTCGCAGTCGCTGTTGTTGTAAGGTTGGTCTTTAGTTGCAGCAGTACCACGGAAATGTTCATGAACATTTCTTGTGGCACGAAATGCAGGGGGGAAGATTAGAGTATCGAGTTGAAGAGGAATCGGATTTTGCGCGTCTTCAGGTGAAATGCCAGGAAGGATGCGCATCGCAACTGGCATCGAGGATCTAGTAGACTTCACCTGCAGCACCACCCCGATACTCCGATACTCCGCCGCGCCTCAGTCTTAAAGCCTAAACTTGCCTCAACCCTTAAAGCGCCACCTTAAACCCTAAACCGAGAGACTGAAATCTAGAACCCTAGACCCAAAACCCAAAACCCTAAAACCCTAAACCCTAAACCCAAAGACCGGCCCTTCCGTCAGAAAATCCCCAACTCGAAGCCCTGAAACCCTAAAAACCTGAGCCCTCGAACTGGTGCCCTGGCGCCCGAAATGCCCCCCCCCCCCCACTTTAGAAAACTACTTAATTAGGTTCACCAGTAGTACCCTTTTACCCATTTTTTTTGGGGGTTTATTAAAACCGAATAGTAGGAAAAAGGGTACCCTTACTATTAAGGGGCTACTGGAGAACCTAGTTAAAGGATCATAGGACTTAGTAAGTAGATTTCTAATTGGGGTTATAAGTCCCCTAAGTGGGGTTATCCCAATTATAACCTACTTATACCCCTCATGACTAAGTCCCATGAGCCTTTTCGCAGTACATAGCTTATACTTGCGGCTAAAGGTACCCTACCTGTAAGCCCCTAAACCCTACTTAAAGGCTCATGGGACTTAGTAAGTCAGGTTTTAAGTAGGTTATAATTAGGATGACCCCACTTAGGGGACTTATAACCCCAATTATAGCCTACTTATAAAGTCCCATGATCCTTTAAGTAAACCCTAAACCCTCAGAACCCTGAACCCCAAAATCTTCAACTCGACTTCCCCAGCTTTTAAGAACTTATCGCTGTTGTTCTATGTACTAGAAACCCAGTTAGATGATGGGTCTAAGAGGCCAAACCCTAAACCGCTGACCCCAAGCCCTAAACCCTAAACCCTAAACCCGAAGCCCAACTTTGATTCCGATCTCAGAGGCTTCTAGCCCATAGAAGCCCAATGCTGCGGCCATGCACCCTCGTCAGCAGCCAGTGCGCTGGTGGGCTGCTGGCTTCCTTCAAAGGCGCCCCCCAAGCACAGTCCTTCCCTAAACCCTAAACCTTCTTAGAGGATCATGGGACTTAGTAAGTAGGTTAGAATTGGGGTTATAAGTCCCCTAAGTGGTGTTATCTTAAGTATAGCCTACTTATAACCTTACTAAGTACCATGAGCCTTTAAGTAAGGCCTAAGGCGTTTTAGGATTAGGGTTTTGGCCTTGTAGTTCAGAGTTCCAGAGAAGTAGCTGCCAGATCCCACAAGGTGGGTTTAGGGTTTAGGGTTTAGGGTTCAGGGTTTAGGAAAGAGGATTCGTTACGGTTTCTTGTCAAGTTATGGCACAATGTACCCCCCAAATCCGAGTCTAAGAAGTAAGGCCCGTGTACTAAAGTCCTTCTGAAACCGTTATGAAACCATGTAGAACTTTGGAAACTTTGTGAAGGCCCCACTCTACTTATTACAGCCCTTATCTTTTCTCCCTGGAGTGGTTCCTCTTGGAAGTCTCGCGTTGTGGGCTTTCGGCGTTAGGGCTAGTATCCCTTAACCCTTACAGCCGTAGATATGAAGCTTAAAGTAATTACCTCATATCCTAAACCTTCCATCCGAAAACCTGCACCCAAGCCCCTACTTGAAGGCTCATGGGACTTAGTAAGTAAGGTTATAGGTAGGTTATAATTAGGATAACCCCACTGAGGGGACTTATAACCCCAATTATAGCCTGCTTACTAAGTCCCATGATCCTTCAAGTAGAGGCCCCTAGACTTCAAGCTCTGAAGAGCGGGAAGCCTCCGAAACCCATCGAGAAGCATAGAAGTTAGACAACCTTCAACTGCCTACAAAAAGAGCCCTAGACCTTAAACCCTAGACCTTAAACCCTAAACCCTAAACCCTAACCCTAACCCATTGAAATCATACCAAAAACCCTCAACCAAAGCCCCGAACCTTACAACAACCTCGCAGAACCGTTTCTATTTCCCTGCCCCGAACCCTGGACCCAAAACCCTGTAGGGTTTAGGGCTTAGGGTTTAGGGTTTAAGGTCAACCTTAAACCCCAAACCCCGAAGCCCTGAAGCCTAAATGCTCAAACCCTAAGCCCTAAGCCCTTGTTTTCGCAGAGGGCGCCGCCGCTTGAGCAGCGCCCTCACCTCCGTGCTCAATTCCACGAGCTCCGAGGTGCGAGGAGTCCCCACTTCGAGGGTCGGGGGACTTAGTAAGTAGGTAATAAGTCGGGCAGCGCTCGGTCCCCGAGCGCTTGCGTCCTGTGTGTTCTCGGCTTGACCGAGTCTAGCCATCTAGCTATGCGTTAGCAAAAAGCCACGACGCCCAGAGCCGCTGACCCTGCTTCATCGGACCCTCGTTTTTCCATTGGGCCGCGCGGGACCTCGCCCGGAGGCCTCTCGGAACGCGCACGCGTTTCGCAGCCATTCTCCAGGCTATGGCGGGTTTCGGGGCCGCCTGGACGCCAAAGGGCGCGCATCATCAGCATCAGCGGGGTTCGGCGGAGGGCGGGTGTGTGGCCTTTCTCCAGGCTTCTACCTGCGCTGCCCGCCCGTGGGCGCAGCCCCTAGAATAGAGTTATAAGTACCCTAAAGGGCATCCTAATTGGGATTATGATACTTATACGTCTATGAAATAACTACTTACTAAGTCCCCCGAGCCTCCATGCAAACGCCCCGTCATATGGTTTAATGTAGGAACCTGACTAAGAAACCCTGGTCCTATAACCTCAAAATAGTCGGATTCATATGGGAGTTTCCGAAAAGAAGGGGTACCTTATCTGGGGACCTTATAACACATAAGGATCCTATTATTTAGGGTAGCAGATGAGGGCCCCCTATTTTCGGAAACCCCCAAAGGAAGAACCCCATGGAAGACCCTCAGTTTCTTAAGCAGGTTCCTATAGTTTAGGGACCCAAAAGGACACAAGCTAGGGGTTTAGGGTTTAGGGATTTAGGGATTTAGGGTTTAGGGTTTAGGGATTTTAGGGTTTAGGGTTTAGGGATTTAGGGTTTAGGGTTTAGGGCCGTAGGGCCTAGGGACCCCCAAAAGGATAAAGCATAAGCACTTTATATGGATTATCCCTACCCTAATGGGCTTCATTATAAGGGGGTTTATATGGGATATCCCTATCCTAATTTTTGCTTATGTGCTTTTTTGGAGTGCTATCCGGAGGATCATGGGACTTAGTAAGTAGGTTACAACTGGGTTATAAGTCCCCTAAGTGGTGTTATCCCAGCTATAACCTACTTATAACCTGACTTACGAAGTCCCATGAGCCTTTAAATAAACCCTAAACCCTTAAAAGGAACCATATTCTAGAACCCTATAGTACCCTTAACAAAAACCTTAAACCTGACTTACTAAGTCCCATGAGCTTTCAACTAAGTGGGGTTTAAGGTGTACCACAGCTGG
This sequence comes from Symbiodinium sp. clade A Y106, assembly GCA_003297005.1. Classification (NCBI taxonomy): domain Eukaryota; class Dinophyceae; order Suessiales; family Symbiodiniaceae; genus Symbiodinium; species Symbiodinium sp. clade A. The sequence continues at coordinate 97,030 of BGNK01000630.1, forward strand.
CCGTGGGCTCCCTGAACTAGGTCCCTTTCATACGTTGATGATATAAATCCTGCATTACCCCAGGGACCCTAAATATGGGAATTGTAGTATATTCCTTATTATGGGTAATCCTGGATTTATATCATCAACCGTATTTTGGGCTCCGAATGATGGGAGTTGATAGAATACCCTTATGGTCCCTATGTACTTATGGTACAACTAGATAGCAAGGCCCCTAAACCCGACCCCGATGAACACCCTGATCGACAGCCTTAAAGGAATCGTTAAAGCAACGCTTGAAGCAACACTATTCTAGCTGTCAGAGCTTCTGTGTTCGCCACATCTGCAGGTAGGCCGCATCTTGGATGCCGCTCTTGGCTGCTCGACTCGGTCTCATTACAGGATAGATTTTGGTTTGGGGTTGCTTGACACAGAAGGGACCCAGTACTAAACCCTTATAGTAACCCTGACCCTAAACCCTACGTAATCCCAAAACCCTAAACACCTGAACCCTAGACCGTAAAGCAGGCCCTGAGAGGAGCCAATAAAAGGAGCCCCTGTTCCCCTGCACTGAGGTTTGGGGTTTCAGGCTTTAGGCTACCAGGTTGGTGGGATTTATTCAGGTCCAGGGTTTAAGGGGTTTAGGGGTTTAGGGGTTTAGAGGTTTAGGGGTTAGGGGTTTGGGTTTAAGGGTTTAGCGGTATGGGGGGTCAGGGTTCAGGGGTTCAGGATTTAGGGTTTACAGGGCCTTTATACATTTTGTTTTTTGTATGGGGGAGGTGTTAAAAAAGGGTCTCCCGGTCTTTACAGGGTTTTGTAGGGCTTAAACTTAAAGCATAGAGGTCATGAAAAGAAACAAAACTGTCCCCTTCGTCCCCATGCCGTGTCAAAGGAGGCGGGTTCGCTTGTTCCGTCTGGGTCTCAAGTGAAAGACTTAATTGCTAAAACAATTTGACCAACCCTTTGAGGTCTGCTTCCGCGACGAGTGTCTCCTCGAAGACCCGGACGATACGTCCGAACATCCAGTCTTCTTCTGTTCGAACCTCAGCTTATGTTCGGCGAAAATTTACCTTACTCAACTTTATTCCGAGGTCGTACCTGCGCTGAACAGCGCGGTCACAATTGCGTCGAGTTGGACAGCGACACCGAGGGAAAAGCCTGCAGACGGTGTGAGACGAAAGAGTTTGAGAATCACAATGTGATCCGAAACCCGGAGCGACTTCGAAGAGGATACAGAATCGGAGATCGAAGGCGAAGTCGAGGCGGGAATCCCACACTTCATTGAACGATGTCCTAATTGAAACATCTCGTGCCGGGACGCCCGATCGGTTGAAGGTTTGGATCCGGATGTTGCGAAGGTCGGCAGTTATTCATCTCAGCGGCTCGGCTCTGCTAAGCATTCCTATGAATAGCACCAGAATCCCGAAGAGGGTGGCGATGCCTTTTCCGGCACATCCCTGGGGGCACTGCCAGGCTGCAGGAAGCTCAGCTCATGGCTTGCATAACTGCATAACAGCCACGACTCACACTCTTTTTGCCAGGTCTTCGAGTCATGGGCAAAGACACGCTGTGCCGCTGCAGCGGTTGCTTTGGGCACAGACCCCAGCAATCCTTTTGCATACATCGTAATCAGAACCGCTCTCTGACAAAACTTCGCGCGAGGGCCCACCTGGGGACGAGGTCAGGGCAACGCACACATCGGACTTCAGGCAGACTTTGATGCAGTTGACGTAGTTTTCGCAATGCACCCAAATCTTCAGCGTCATGTTTCCAGTGCGTCGAAGCTGGATCGAGTCTGTCTGCCACTCTCACACTGCCCACTGCATGGACCCCACCAATGGCCTCAGACTTCCTGGCGCGGTTGCAGGAGGGCAAGTGCGAGCCTTCCCAAGTTGAGGTGGAGGCAATCGGCCCCCTCTGGGAGCAGGGCCGCGGCATCCTCGCTCGCGAATTCCAGTAGAGTAAGGCCAGCAGTGAGTCTTGGTCTGATTTGTACTCCCTTGTTTCGTTTGCATCTCGCCTGGTGTCCAGAACCGAAAAACATGAAATGGGAGTAAAATATAGAAGCTTTGGGACCTTCTTCTAGTCAAAACCAAGGAGCTTGCACCTGAGCCTTGAACTTGAACTTGAACCCTTAGAAAAGTCAACAAATCAATCCCTCATCCTACAAACACCTAAACCTTGTCTTGTAGATTTTGCGTTTCCGACTGTCTCTTTGTCAGCTGATTTCCATTGTTTTTTTGATTTTTCATCCTAGCAGACTTTCTCGAAATAACCTGGCACATGATGACGCTTCGCTTGCAGGACAGGTCGCACCCAGAGTTTGCCAACAGCAAACTCCAAGTTGTTGTGCAAGTTCTTGGGGCGACCGCTGGGCACTTGGATAACTCTGGAATGTGGTGTGTCGGTTGGACCGCCACTGCCAGGGAGTTCCATGCAGGGACGTGGGCCGACGAGGTTCAAATACCCTGATGCAAGAATAAACCCTGACTTAAAGCCTAAATCCTAAACCCCCCTAGCCTTTCGCTAGGGTTTAGGGCTTCAGGATTTTACGGTTTTGGGGATTCATTTGTGGTTTAGGCCGTAGGGGTTTAGGGTGCAGGCCTCAGGGTGTAGGGTTTAGGGTTTGAACCAGGGTTTTCGCGAAGATGATGGGTAGCGCTTGAGGCAATGAAGAGCTTGGCGTCGTGGATGCAGAGGTCTTGTTCAGGACCGCGGATTCCAGCATGTTTGCTTAGAAGCCGAAGTGCTAAAACCTAGCATCGGGGCCGCCATACTTCAACAAAAGCAAAGCGCGAACCTTGAGCTCCAAACCCTAGACCCTTTAGCCCTAAACCCCAAGACCCTAAATCCCTAGTTCTAGGGCTTAGGGGTTGGGGTTTAGAGCCCAGAGTTTAAGGCCCTTACAAAAGCACCTCTCGACCTGATGCTCCCTACAGTTCTCATTATGACAATATAGTATACCTTATAGCCTTTTTATAAATATCCTATATTGCACCTTCAGACCCCATGCGCACGCTCAAGGCCCCTATATTACACAAGGACCAGCCTGTCCTGACCTACCATAGAGGTTTGGATAATTGCTAAGTGCGTACCTGTGTTGTTGCTGAATAATTATGCTAGGATACACACGAACGCCCCATTCTGATAACTCAGGCCCCTATACATCACAAAGGACCACTGGACCCTAAAGCCCAAATTCCAAAAGTACCACACGCCACGATATCCTAAAGCCCAACTTGAAGGCTCATGGGACTTGGTAAAGTAAGGTTACAAATAGTTTTATGATTGAGGTAACTCTGCTGCCCCTAAAACCGTAAACTGTAAAACCCTAAAGCCCTAAACCCAAAACCCTAGTGCAACAGGACTACCGGTCCCGACCTATCTGCCTTGGCTCGCGTCGCCGATGAGGTTCGCGCCCGAAATGTTGGCAAGGAAGTCACGCGACCCGGTCCGAAAGATTAAAGGGTTTTGGTTCAAGGTCCAGGGTTTAGGGTTGAGCCGGAAAAGTTACAAATCTTGCTCTTTGGGGTTCCGTGAGGACTGTAGCTTTGCTTATTTGGCCGAATCCCGTAGAGGGGGGTTGGTAAAGTAAGGGACTGCTGTGTAAATCGTCAACTGTAGCCCTTGCTGGAAGGACCCCAAGACGACTCCCGTTCCAGGTATGTCCGCAACCGCAACATCAACTTCACGATTCTCGGCGCAGCTTCTAGGGTCAGAGTTTATTGTTGCGAGTACTAGTACCAGAACTAGTGCTAAACTCGAGGGCTCAAGGGAGTGAGGTAAGTAGGGTTATAATTGGGGTTATATGTGCCCTCCGTAAGGTTGTCCTGATTAGAAGAACCTTACGCATAACCTTACTAGGTACCCTGAGCCGTTAAGTAGTACCAGATTTGGTATAACCTACTTGTTTGTAGGGTCCCGATAGATTCTATTTTAAGGTTTAAAATGAGAACCTCCAAAAAGGTAGGTTATGGTGATTTAACGTAGTCGGCAGTACTAGTCTTTAACAGCCAGGACCTTTAGCACCTTATGAAGCGCTTAGAACGAAAACTTACAAGCCTCAAAGCTCTGGGTAGCAGCCAGGAATGTGTGCGTGAAGCGCTGCGGCTTCTGCGCGTTCAGCCGAACCGGCATCGACCAAGAAGGCCCAAGCATGCCTTAGGATTTGTGCGGTTTAGCGTTTAGGTTTGGGCTGTCCAAGTTCTCCCGTCATGTTTTGGCGGTTCTGCTTACTTCGGTCGTAACTTGGTCGTAACTTTCATAGCCTGATTCTGCTTAGGCCCAACATGCAGGGTTGTCGAAAATCCCATGATAGGGGTTTATACGGTGTTATAGGAATTTTGTTTGATATCCTGGGTTCTCCGACTGTGCCCTTATGTCCCTTTGTTCTGGGATCTCCTTCGCAAAGCTGAAGAATGGGGAAAAGCAAACCCTAGACCCTGAACCCTCATCCCTGCTTTGGAAGGGGTTGCTGGGGAACCTAGGGAAACAAGAGCAAAGGGTTGCTTCAACGATACTTCACTGCTCACGGGATAGTAAATTGGTCATAAAGTCGGGTTATAAGTCCCGAAGTGGGGTTATCCTAGTTGTAGCTTTACTTCCGACTTGCTTAATTTTTCCTTTGAGCCTTGAAGCAAGCTCTAGACACTCAAACCCCTGTAGTACCCCTGGAGCAACCCATGAAAGGAACCCTTTTGCAACTTAAATCCTAAACGCGAAACTCCACACTCTACACCCTAGAAGGAACCGTAAAAGCAACCTATGACAAAAACCTAAACCCTAACCGCTTAACCCGTAAACCCTAAAAACCAGACCGTAACATGAACCTTATCACAACCCTAAAAACAACTAGAGCCCCTTGTTCTGGGCACCAGTCTAGCCACAGCTTTCGAAGAACCGATTAAAGACCTCCTAAAGCCCCCCCTAAACTCTAGAAGCCTGATAGGACAGCTTTCGAAGGACCTATCAAAGACATCCTGAAACCCCAAACCCTCAAACTAAACTCTGAAAGCTTAAAAGAAGACCCAACCTCGCCTCCCGCAAGGTTACTTCCTGCCACTGGAGGAGATCTTGCGTCGAGCAGGATCCACGCAGACCCTTTCGGGTTTAGGGTTTAAGGTTTGGGTTTAAGGTTTAGGGTTTAAGCTTTGGGGTTTAAAGTTGGGTTTTAGGGTTTGGGGTTTGGGGTTTCGGGTTTTGACTCTGCAGGGTCCACTACGGTAAAACACCAAAAAAGTATCCTAGCAATGTTGGTTCAGATATGCCCGCTATCACTCTTTATATTTGCAGGGTCTGGGCAGATATATCGGTTTGGATGTTAGTTTACGTCGAGTTGAAAGTTTTGCGCTTGGGTCCTCCAGCAGTACCCCCATAAACGGAAAACTATGGACACCGCAGTGTGCTTTTCCCCATGTTTTTGTTTTCCGTTTCCGGCGTTTTCGTTTAGATATGATATCGGGTGGGTTTGGGGTTCCCGAATTGAAATTGAAAGCAAACAACAACCTATGCTTTCAAGCATTTTCCGTTTCCATCGGTTTGTTTGCGTTTGGGGCTAGTTTTGGGTTCTGAAGTGGAGACATGAACGTTTCCTGCGGTTTGGTTTGGATTTGAGGTTTTTTGGTTCCGGAACGGAATGATTTAACACAAGTGTTCTCAAAATTTGTTCCATTTGTTCTGTTGTGGATTTGGGGTGGGTCCGCAGTGTGGTTTGAAATTGGTTTCCGAAGCGCCAAAACATTACAGCGTTGTTGTTCAATCGTTTTCCGTCAGTTTGGTTTGGACTTAGAGTGGTTTATGCGTTCCGAAGCGGCACAAATGGTAAACCGCTGTGTTTTTTTTTTTATTTTCCGTTTGCGGCGTTCCTGGATTTGCAGTTCCCGGTTCCGTTTCGGATTTTGGGGGTCCGGAGCTCTCCGTCTCAGGTTACAGACATATGGGAGTTTCCGAAAATTAGGGGTACCTTATTTGGGGGTCCTTGTTATAAGGATATTACTATTTAGGGTGCTATGTTAGGGCCCCCCATTTTCGGAAACCCTCATATCAAGCAGGAGCCTACACCCGTAGCCCAAGACCCTCAACCGCTGCTACCCTAAAATTTAAGCCCTCAACCCTTAGTACCCTAGACCCGGAAAACCTAAGCCCTAAACCCTAAACTCTAGACCCTTGAATCTAGAACCCTGAACCCGAAACCTAAGCAAGAAAGGATTCAACCCTAAAAAGCACATAAGCATAAAAAAAATATATCCCTGCCTTATTGGGCTTCTTTATAAGGGGGTTTATATGAGATATCCCTATCCTAATTTTTTGCTTATGTGCTTTTTTGGGGCCCTAGATTAAAACTTCTGGCTTTAGCGTGAATAATGTAGAAGCCCGAATGTTTACCTATATTGTTCCTCAGGGCTCCTTTTCATCTTTTTTTAGGGTTCCATTTCTACGTATACTCTAGTATCTTCGAGTTCCTTATTATAGGTATAATATAGTATACAACAAAACCCTATCCCCCCATATTACTCTTTCGACTGCAGGAGAGGCGCAGGCGTTGGGAGCGACGGAAGTCTGCATTCAAGTGCCGGCCTCAGTTCGCGCATCTGAGTAACTTAGGGTTCAGAGTTTAGGGTTCAGTGTTTATAATAGTTTTCTCGTATTTCATGACAGTCCCTATGTAACTCCTAGGTAGTATGAGGGAGGCCCCTCAAATGGGGACCCTTCTTAACCCTGCTTCTGGCTCTCTTAAAATCGACCTTATTTAGAGGGTCTATATCCCCAAGGGTCCCCCTAATCCTACCTCATAGTAACTAGGCGGAGCCTGATTCCAGTCAGTCTCCAATGAAGGAAGGGTATCCAGGACTGTAGAGGGTTGGACGGTCGAGGGCTTGCGCAAACGCCTTTTAGACTCTACTTGGAGGGTCGGGGAACTAGGTAGGTAGAGTTCCTTCAAGGATCCTTAAAGGGATCTATAAGGCTTCTAGAAAGGGGGGGGTTATGGGACTTAGGCAAGTCGCTATTCTATAGACTTGTAATGAGTATCCTCCAGTTAACATCCCTTTTGGGGTACTTTTACATCTCTGCTTATAGCCTACTTACAAAGTCCCCCGACCCTGCAAGCAAAGCTTAGAGAGATGCCCTGAGGTCGCGCGACATCTTATGTACGCTTCAGGGTATTGGGGACATCATTTGAGCAGCTGAGTAGGTAACCTTCAACCTTGGGGGTTTTTATAGTCTTGCCATAATTGTAACGGTTGACCTTTTTTGTGCTAGGTACTCAGCCCTTAACAGTTAGGGGTTCAGGGCCTAGGGTTTAGGGTTTAGGGATAGGGGTTTAGGGTTACTCTGTAGGGTTCACAGTAGAGCTCATCACCAGCCAGTCATGTGGAGATCGTGCCAGTGGGCGATCATGCATTGCTTAGTGTCTTTTGGTGGCTTAATGTTTTTTGCATGCTGTTGAGGATCTAGCCCCTGCATCCTAAAGCAAACGGCGCTTAACAATAGATCCAGTCAGAAGTTGCTCGCAGGATATGGAATTGGATGGAAAAGCCGTCATAAGCATTGAAGTGGTAATGTCAGGACCGATAATATTCAGAAGTGTTCATTATCATGCGAGAGTGCCTGTCTAGCCATCTACCCAGAGAGCCCAATATCCTTTAACCGACGAAAATACCTGAAATTGTAAGGGGCTTAATATTCTGATTTAAACTCATTCTTCTAATTAGGAGGTATAAAAATCCGACAAGAACCCGTATAAAAACCCTTAAAGGAGGCTTTTAAAGGAATGCCAATTTAAGGCTCTACTCCTTAATGAAGGGGTATGGGCTCACTGGAAACCTACTGAACCTCTAAACCCTTAAACCCAAAACCCTAAGACCCTACTTAAAGGATCATGGGACTTAGTAAGTAGGTTATAATTGGGGTTATAAGTCCCCTAAGTGGGGTTATCCTAATTATAACCTACTTATAACCCTACTTACTAAGTCCCATGATCCTTTNAAGGATCATGGGACTTAGTAAGTAGGTTATAATTGGGGTTATAAGTCCCCTAAGTGGGGTTATCCTAATTATAACCTACTTATAACCCTACTTACTAAGTCCCATGATCCTTTAAGTAAGGACCCCTTTAAAGGAACCCTTACAGGACTCCTCAAGGGACCCCTTTTAGGAATCCTTACAGGACCCCTTTAAAGGAACCCTGAAAGGAAGATGAAACCCCCCAAGGGATCTTGGGTTCTCTGGGTAAAAGCCTCGAATTCCTGATCCAGGCCGGCCTCCCCCCCGACATGGATGGGCCGCTGGAGCTGGCTTGGGGTTTAGGGTTTAGCGCTTGGGGTCTTGAGGGTTTGGGGTTTTAGGATTTAGGGGTTTAGGGTTTAGAGTTTAGGGTTTTAGCCTAAAACCCCTAAACCCTAAACCCTAAAACTTTTAGGGTTTTGGGATTTAGTATTTAGGGTTCTAGGGTTTAGGGTTGTTGGTTCAGGTTCGGCCTGCAGCAGAACCTGGAGGTTGCTTTCGTGAAAGTGGGGAGGAGAAATGGTGTCTTCATTTATCGTTATTGTTATCATTATTGTCGTTGTACCCTCACCCTAAACCCTAACCAAAAAAACCTCAACCCTAAACCCTAAACAAAAAAACAAACCTAAACCCTAAACCCTAAACAAAAAAGCCTAAACCCTAAACCCTTTATTATTCTTCAGGAGAGACCTTAAACCCCCTAGGCCCGGTTTAGGGCTTGCGGGGTTTAGGACTCGGGAGTTTAGGGGCCTAGGGTTCAGGAATTAAGGAGTTTCAATTTTGGGGTTTCGCGTTTAGGGCCGCTGAATCCGTAGAGAGCAGTAACGACAACCCTTCTAGAGCCCCCGAGGCTTACGGCTTACTACTCGGGTTTAGGGGGTTAAGGGTTTCCGAATGGCCAGCAACTTAGACCCCGGATTGGTAGACCCTTGTATACGGATGATAGTGGAGATCCAAGTACTAGGGCCTAAGGCCCGGATAGGAAGTGTTTTACTAATCTATATATATCAAGAAAAGCCACTTGTAATCCCTGTATAATTCTAATTGCTCTGAAAACTTCCGAGACCTTCTTCGAGTTGTTGACTATGCTTGAATCAAAAATTCGCGACGGTGTTCTCTAGTCTTTTGTGCCCCTACACCACGCCCAAGGTCTCTGTACCCGACCATTGCGCGGGCTTTGAAGTCGGAGTACCCTTCTCTGCACATCCATGCCTCTCGGTGAGGGTTCAGGCTTTGGGGTTTATGTTTAGGCCCTAAACCCTAAACCCTAAGCCCTGCCCTAAACCCTAAACCCTGGATCAGAGTTTGGGATGGTTTAGGGTTTAGGGCTTGAGGATGAGGGTTTAGGCTTCAGGGTTGAGGGATGAGGGATGAGGGTTCATGGTGAAGGGCATAGGGATTGCTTAAAGGCTCATGGGACTTAGTAAGTAAGGTTTAGGGTTCCTTCTAAAGGGTACTATAGGGTTCTAGAATAGGGTTCCCTTTAAGGGTTTAGGGATTACTTAAAGGCTCATGGGGCTTAGTAAGTAAGGTTATAAGTAGGTTATCACTAAGATAATCCCACTTATAGGGGACTTAAAACCCCAATTATAACCTACTTACTAAGTCCTATGATCCTTTAAGTACCCTAAACTCCCCCTTATAGAAAAATATAGATCCCTTAAAGGAACCCTGGCTACACTAAGTCCCATGATCCTTTAAGTAGGGTTCAGGGTTGATTAGGGCTTATGTCTCTTGATCCTAAGCTCTGGGGTCAGTTGAGGCTTAGGCCTCCGCAGTGTGGGTTTAGGTTTGGGGATCCTAAACCCAAAAGCCTAAATCCTAAACCAAAAGCTTTAACTACGACTGAAAGCTACAAACTCTAAACCCTAAACAACAAAATTGCATCTTGAACTCTGAAAGCAACCAAGAAGCGAACCAAGCCTCTGATTCTAATCTGTTCTTAGGCGTGAACTATACTTACTAAGTCCGTTGAGCATGCAAGTACTCGGTAGGGTTCATCTTTTTCGCATCGCAGTTGCTTTAGAAGGCATGCCAGTACTTCTCGATCGTAAAAGGTCCTTTGGTGCCGAGCGACGTACTCGAAACCCCAATCTCGAAACACTAAACGAAATGAAAGAGCCTCCCATGTGCGGTTGGGCTTTGTGCTGGGTCCTCCAAAACAGATCTTCGTCAGAGCGGTATCGGTTTAGGGATTAAAGTGTAGCTTCGAACATGACCTTATGGTACCTATACTTAGAGTTTTTATACAAGACAACGCTAGCAAAAACCTTGATCTTATTTTAAGGGCCTTTTTTAAGCCCTAACTCTATACACACAACCTACAAGACCCGTGTAAAGCCTTGAAGAAAGCCAGCAGAAGCCCTTGTAAAACATCACAATCAGCTCTGCAAGCCCCCAATTTCTAAACTTTAACTCCTGCGTCGTTGCTCTCAGACTTCTGCAATCGCAAAAAGGTTTGAACAACAAAGAGCCCTAAATTGCAAGTCTCAAAATCAAAACCCTAAGACCTAACCTTAAACCGGAAAGCCTCAACCCTAAACCCCGAACCCTGCACCCTAAAACCCTACACCCTAAACCCTCCACCCTAAACCCCAAGCCCTATACCCTAAGCCAAAAACCCTAAGCAACAGTGCTGTGGGCCCAGGCTTTCTCACCAGAGGAGGTCCTCTGGGGCGCTCGACGATCCCATTGCTCTGTAGAGGAGTTGCAGGGCTTAGCACAGCCCTCTGAATCTTTGTAGTAGTACGGTGGATGGAGGAAATCTTGCACCACCTACACGCACTGTTTCGAGTACACATCCAAGCAACAACCCCGCGCCCCCTTTTTAACATTGACGACAGATCTCTTGCGGCGGTGCAAGATTTATGTCATTGGAACGATTTGGTAAAACCCCGTGTTCATAGCAATGTGTAGAAGCGGGCGCGGGGTGAAGCTACATAACATAGCTTAAAAGCGGTGCAAGATTTCCTCCATCCACAGTAGTAGTAGTAGTAGTAGTAGTAGCAGTAGCAGTAGCAGGAGAAGAAGGAGAAGAAGAAGTAGTAGTAGTAGTGGTAGTAGTAGTGGTGGTGGTGGCAGTAGTAGTAGTAGTAGTAGTAGTAGTAGGCGGCATTTAGTCCCCATCTAGGTATTATGCTATATTTTCTTCCCAGAACCAGGTTCCAGTCATCCCGACCCTTGAGGCCTCTGGGGTCCGGCCTTTGGGTTACTTAAAGGATCATGGGACTTAGTAAGTAGGTTATAATTGGGGTTATAAGTCCCCTAAGTGGGGTTATCCTAAGTATAACCTACTTATAACCTTGCTTACTAAGTCCCATGATCTTTTAAGTAGGTTTGGCGGCTTAGGATTTGGTATTTCTAGGGTTCCCCAATAGTGCCCCTTGACACTTTTAGTTCCAATGTTAAAGCAAATAGTAGGAAAAAAGGGCACCCTTATTATTAAGGGGCTACATACTGGGGAACCTAGATTTAGAGCAGTCGAGATATTGAACTTTAGCTGCCCGAATGCCTTGGGCAAACTGTGATTCTTCGCCAGTCATTTACGATGCAATGCTGCCCAAGCAAGCTACCCTACCCTAAACCCTAAACCCTAAACCCTAAACCGTTTTTCTCCATGTGGTCGTTCCCGCACCCCCCAAGCCCTGCCACACCTTGAAACCCAAACCCCAAGGCCCTAAAACTCAAAGCCCAAAACTCAAAACCCTGTAACGCTATAAACCCGAAAGGCTCCTCCAAACCCTCAAACCCTAGCTGCCTGAACCCCTAAGCCCTAAAAACCCAAGCCTCTTCGCAGGTGAATTGTGGTAGTTGTCAAACCTGACATAAACCCTTATAGTAACTTTTGTAAGTCCTTACAGTAACCGTTATAAGTAGTATTCCCCAGTGGCCCTTGTAATTAGTCTTCCTTCTAGACCCCGTTGAGAGGAATCCTGGAGGGATCCTTATTCCTATTCTAGGACCCAGAGTAGGCCCTTATTCCCTTTTGTAGGGTTTAGGTTCCCTTATAACACCCTTTAAACCAAAAAGGGCACCCTTTTGATTCCTAGGTTACTCTTAGGTCTAGTTCTAATGCGGAGGAGTACTTGCTGCAGCTGAAGGAAGCCGGCGTGGGCAGTCTGCCGGGAACCAGTGCCGAGATCTTGGACGACGACCTGCGCCATCAGGTGCAGTAGAGCTGGAACAGGTTTATATGGTTTTTGCTGAAACCCTAAACCCCAAGCCGTAAACCCTAAACTGTAAACCCTAAACCCTAAACCGTAAACCCTAAACCCTAAACCCCTAAACCCCGGATTCAATAAGGGGGCTTATCGGTTTTTGTAGGGTTTCATGGCAGTGGCTTTAATGACTAGAATAGGGCTTTGGGGAGGAGGTTCTAGTATATCATAAGGACTCTTGGGGGGGGTAGGGGGGAGGGGGGTAGGGGCCTAGAATAAGGATTTAATAAGGCTTGTTTAAGGAAGTATAGTCCCCTACCCCCTCCCCCCTACCCTCCTAAGGGTCCGCATGAGTATAGATAGCTTTATGAAGTAGAGAGAAAATTGGCGAGTGCATATTTTGCATTCACTTCTAGGGATACGAAGATTCCTACATACATGCAGGGTCGGGGCTTACAATAGGGACTTGACTTATTCATAGTAAATTCCCTTATAGTCCCAATATGCCTAGGCTACAACATGGCCCGAAATCGATGTGTTCAATCAGTAAGGCCTCGGTATTATACCCTGCAAAATCGCAGAATTCCAGAAACTCATCTAGACCCTAAACCCGAAACCCTATTAAAGTCAACTCAGAATATTAAGGCCCCTACACTTTGTCATAGTTGGGTAACATTTTATATTTTTATGGGTACTTGAAGCCAAAAGGAATAAAAAATAGATTTTTAATCCTATCCCAACCATGAACTAGTACACTACGCCCTAAAACCCATATCATAGAACCCGTATGGAGCCCTTAAACTAAAGGAGCCTTATTCCAATCATGGAGGGCCCCCATATCTAACGGTTTAGGTCCCCGTGTCGACAACCTTAAAACAGCACCAGAAACCCTTGACACTGAAGAGGTCAATTCTCTTTCTTCTTGTTGCAACCAGTGGCCATGCTATGCCACCAGGAAGTCCAGCCTGAGGGTCCGGCACAAGGCTCGAGAACGTGGACCGGCTCTTGATGTTTTCCGCGCAGGAGCAGAGACATGCGGAGAACCCACCGACTGCCTGCAAACCGTGGTGGATGCGATTTCGCAAGAAACCGGACTGCCCTCAAAGCCAGTGCCTGCGATCGCGCCGGCCACCGGCCGCCTCCGTCGCCTGTTCGACCGATGCCACCAAGTCATCGCCTCTCACAAAGCAACGCCTGCCACAGGCACAGCCCTGTCTTACAAGTTCCCTGCCTGCACCACCTTCATACAACGAGCACGTTCCGTCTCGCTTGACAATTATTAGGTTCAGGGTCCAAGGGCTAGGGGTTCTGTAAAAAACACCCCTGAAACCCCGAAAAACCCATGTCCCGGACAACCCTGGTCAGGTAGCCAAAGGGCGCCTGTCGGTGGCGCAGTGGGTGCAGGTGCCCAAGCTGATACAAATCAATTTTGACGTCTTAAAATTAGGGTTTAGGGTTTTAGGGGTTTGGGGTTTAGGGTTTAAAATGCTCTTGGAAGCTTGCTACTCCTTTACATCCCTTTGAAGGCATCCTACATGCAGCTAACCTCCCTTGGACTCGAACAAGGTGATCTCCACAGCGCACCGGTTGGGCATGCCCACCACGGCCACCATGATTCTTGGCAGTTTCGGGTGTCCTTTAGAACCTTCCCTTTCAACTCGCAGAGATTGCGGGCTCGAGAGTTTTAGGGCTGAGCGGCGGCCCGCTAAGGTAGTAGAGCCCAAAAGTAGTAGAACCCATCAGTCTTCTAGCATAAAAAAGTGCTTCACAACGCCTTGCGAAGACCTCATAAAGGTTTATCTACACCTGAATCATAAACCGCTGGCAAGAATTCACAACCCCGCAAACAAAACGCACCCCATCAAACAGATTAACACCCGAAAGAACCATCTAAAAACAGCCTAATCCCTGCATTCTATACATACATGATCAGAATGAAACGACCAAAACCCCACACAAGAGACATCAATACAAAAAGCCTATATCCTAAACCTTCCTAGGCCCGTGTACTCTACTGGGGTAGAACCTCCTAAGCATAAAAAATAATCTTTTAGTTCATGGAACCCTTGGAAAGGGGCCCTTAAAAGACATGCTCCTAAGCCCTCTAACCCCCCCAAACCATAAAGGAACTCTTACAGGAACCTCAGGATCATGCGACTTAGTAAGTAGGTTATAATTGGGGTTATAAGTCCCCTAAGCGGGGTTATCCGAATTACAACCTTACTTACAAGTCCCATGAGCCTTTAAGTACCCTTCAAGGAGCCTCAGGAGGATCCTGAAACCCCAACCCTCCCCCACCCCTGCAGTAGAAGCCCCAAAAGTTGGAAACCCCACAGCCTCAGTCCTTAAGAGTAAGGTATAGGCAATCCCTGCACTATTTGGCCTTAATCCCGGGTCCAACTTTATGGTGTTTACTCTAAACCCTTAACCCGAAACCCTCCCCATCCCAGGATGTTTGGTTTCTGCGAGTCGCCAAAGCATTTGGCAAGCCATTTGGTGCTGCTTCGAAGTCTCCAGAAGCGGGCCCAGGAGCTTTCATTCCTCATTAGGGTTCAGGGTTTAGGGTTTAGGGTTCAGAGTTTACGGTTTAGGGTTTAGGTTTTGTCATCATCATCTTCTTTCTGCTACTACTACTACTACTACTAGAAGTGTTACTGCCCATTACTACCGCAGAAGCGAGCCCAGTCGCTTTAGCCTTAGCGTTCTGGCTGCCCTCTAGGGTTACATATCAGGGTTATATAGTATCATAGGGACCCTCAGGCGGGTAGGTGGGAGGGGGGTAGGGGTAGGTCTTATTGAGTCCTTATTATAGGTATTAAGGCCCCCTACCCCCATCCCCCCTACCCCTCTAAGGGTACCTATGATAATAGGGCTCCAAGACTCAGGGTTTCAAACACGGGCCCAGGCACTTTTCGTTCCTTTTCTTCGTCTTCTTCTTATCCGAACACTACTACTTCTAGTTGTTTTTGGTTAACTGTTACTACTGTTGTTGTTCGTGATACTGTTTTAGTTGTTGTTGTTCAGCATTCAGTTTTAGTATGGTATGAACTGTTGTTTAGTTTTGGTTTAGGGTTTTGAGGTTTTGGGTTCAAGGGTTGAATGTTTTGGGCTTGGGTGTTTTGAGGCTTGGGGTTTTCGCGAGTTTGAGGGTATTGACTTTGGGGGTTGAGTGAAAACCCTAAACCCTAAACCCTGGTGATTCAAGACAGGCTATGACGATGTTCGCAGAGTTCGGTCATTATCCCCCAGTCTGATATGAGGGTCTAAAAGTCTACAAGTCAAATCCTTTCAGTGCTCGCCTAGAGGGCTAAGCCCAGAGAGCCCAAGACCCCTTAATTAAGGAATATGCCTTAAACTATAAGGGGCCTTATACTACGATTTAAGCTATACTCCTTAATTAAGGGGTATTGGGCTCTCTGGGAGGAGGAAGGGGTTTCAGATGCTGGGCTTTGTGTCCTAATAAACAGGTGTAGGGGTCAGGACCCAGGAAAAGCAGGGTTGGTGCTAATATAGGGGCCTAAATAATTACTAACTCTATGTGGGGCTTCCTTATTATAACTAAAGTGATAATGCAAAATCCTACCTCACTCCAAAAACACCCGAAACCTTTAAACAAATCGATACAAACCTCTGCACCATAAACCCTAAACCCCTAAGGCCTTGACCTCCGTAACATGGCCCTAAACCCCTGACTCCTAACCCTGGACCCTAAACCCTAAACCCTATAGATCCCTTGAAGGAACCCTTAAAGGAGCCCTGAAAGGAACCCTCCCTAAACCCACTACCGCCCTGAACGCTTTGATCTTCGCCACAGCCAGGGCTTAGGATTTTAGGGTTCAGGGTTTAGGTTTTAGGGGTTTAGGGTTTAGGGTTTTAGTGTTTTAGGGTTTAGGGTTTAGGGTTTAGGTTTTAGGGGTTTAGGGTTTAGGGTTTAGGGTTTAGGTTTTAGGTTTTAGGGTTTAAGGTTTGGGGTTTAGGGTTTAGGGGGCTTTGGATTTCAACTTTCAGCCCTTTAAGAAGAGGGTTTAAACCCCAAGCGCTAAACCCCCTAAACCCTGTTCCCTAATCAGGGGGTAATTATTGGGTTCTCTGGACTTAAAGCTCATGGGACTTCGTAAGTAAGGTTATATGTAGGTTATGCTTATGGTAACCCCACTTCCCAGAGAGCCCAATACCCCTTAATTAAGGAATATGCCTTAAACTATAAGAGGCCATATATTATGATTTAAGCTATATTCCTTAATTAAGCGGTATTGGGCTCTCTGGGTTATAGGGGACTTATAACCCCAATTATAACCTGCTTACTAGGACCCAGGATCCTTTAAGTAACCTAAACTCACCCTTTAGAACCCTTATAGATCCCTAAACTCCCCCTTATAGATCCCTTAAAGGAGCCCTTTAAAGGAACCCTAGGGTTTCTATAGAGTTTACAGTAAGCCCCATAAAGTTGGAAACCGGATAAAGGTCAAATAGTGCTGGGATTCCTTATACATTACTCTGAAGGATTGAGGCTATTGGGTTTCCAACTTTTCGGCTTCTACTATAGAGCCCTTATAGAGCCCTGAAAGGAACCCTTATAGATCCCGTATAGGAAACCCTTATAGCTCCCTTAAATTAAATGAGCCTTAAACCCTAAACCCCTAAACCCAGAATGGTCTGTTCTATAAGCTTAGTAAGTTCTCGTCAAGACTGAGGCCCCAGCAAAAGCCTCCTCCTGGTAAGGAATTCTTTCTGTTCTGCAGTTGGAAAAGGGCCCACAAAAAATAAAAAACCTGAACCCTAAACCCGATAATAAGTCGAAATACAACTAGATGGGTGTAAACACAACCAGATGGGTAAGAATGCGACTGAAATCTGGAGAAACTGGCTTAGATGGGGGAAAATACATCCAAATGGGTGATAATGCAACTGGGGTTTTTGGGGGCTTGTTGAGTAGATGCAAAGGGTCTTTTGGGGGTTGTTGAGTAGATGCAAAGGATATTCGGGGTTTTGTGGAGTAGATGCAAAGGGTATTCGGGGTTTTTTGCGGAGTAGATGCAAAGGGTCTTCGGGGTTTTGTGGAGTAGATGCAAAAGGTCTTTGGGGTTTTGTGGGTTTTGTGAAGTAGATGCAAAGGGTCTTAGGGGTTTCGTGGAGTAAATGCGAAGGGTCTTTGTGGTTTTATGGAGTAAATGCAAAGGTCCTTGGGGTTTTGTGGAGTAGACATGACCGAAAGCATACAAACTGAAATGATCATGGTAAGTATTGCCTACATGCCTTTCGCACCTACATGACCGAAAGGATACAAGCCGAAGTAATCATGTTAAGTATTGCCTACATGCCATCAGCACCTACATGACCGAACGCATACTAAACGAAATAATCATGTTAAGCATTGCCTACATGTCTTTGATACCTTCTTTGTATGTTACATCTGCTATCTCTGTTATATTCCACATCCGAGCTTGGGCGCGAAGAGAAGGGGCGAATCACAACCACCTTTATCAAGCTTTGGTGTTGAAACCTGAAGGCTGTACCGTGGATCTTCTGCAGAGCATGTCCAAACTTATAAAGGCACCGCAATAGCCAGTTGTCACAAACATGATGCAGTTGTGTTTTCCCCGTGTGGTTGTATTTTCTCCCGTTTGGTTGTGCTTCGGCCCAGTCGCCCCTAAACCCCTAAACCCTAAACCAATTTTGAGGCGCCTAAACCCTAAACCCCTTAACCCCTTGAGGAGCCCTAAACCCTAAGCCCCTAAACCCCTTAACTAGGACCAGAGTACCTTATAACCCCCTTTAAACCCAAAAAGGGCACCCTTTTTTTCCTATGTTATTCTTCGGTCTAGTTAAGGAGGGTCCGCCCCAAGGAGGCTGGCCAACGCGGCTTCACAGAGTTCGTGCCCCTGGGCTTCGTGGCCTCGGAGGCTACGAAGTCTTCCGCTTTCAAAGAAGGGCATAGGGTTCCTTTAAGGGTTCCTTTACGGGATCTATAGGGTTTCGGGTTAGGGGTTTAGGGTTTACGGCTTAGTATAAAGGTTTAGGGGTTAGGGTTTATAGCGTTTAGGGGTTTAGGGTTTATTAGGGTTTTTAGGGGTTAGATTTCAGGCTTTAGGGTTGCAAAGTTTTTTCATGATGTCTGTTGGGTCAAACTTGTTTGTCCTTTGATGGGGTCTGTTGAGCCCTAAACCCTAAATTCTCCATAATAAACTCTAAACCCTAAACCCCCAAACCCTAAACCCGAAACCCTATAGATCCCTTAAAGGAACCCTATCCATAGTCTTGTGGGGCTTCTGCTGTAACTCGGAACACAGAGGGCTGGGAGGATCCAAAAAGTAGATCCCTTTTAGGAGCCATACGTAAAGGCTCAAGGGACTGAGTAAGTAACTCGCAAGTAATGTTATAATTAGGATAACCCCACGTAGGGGGACTTATAGCCCTAATTCTATATTACTTAGTAAATCCCCGAAGCCTTTAGAAGCCTAGTAGTTTCTGCTAATCGATACTGAGAGGCGCCCATGTGGAAAGAGACACGAGCTGGCGTGCGCGTGCGGCCGGGTCCAACTGGAGCAGAGGTGGAATGTCTTTTGCTTTTGGGTTTAGGGTTGAGGGTTCGGGCTGTGCTAGGGTTTAGCGGCCTGTCAAACAGGGCTCTAGAAGGGTTTCATCAACGATTTTCATCTGTTTGTAATGGCTCTTAGGTGTTGGGATTGTTGTTCGAAGGGTTGTGCCTTGAAGGACATTACCAATACGCTGTCTTACAGTGAGATGCTGGCCAAAAGTTGAATCGACAGTATGGCCGTTGTGTGAACCCCAACATGGCAGCCAAAATAATTACCAATATTATGTTTTAGGGTTCCCTACTATAAGCTAGAATACTATAAACGAACGCAAAACCTGTTCTAATTATTAAGGAGCCTACATGACCTGTAAGAAAGCCCTAACACGCGCCACCGTGACAAGGTGCTTCGCGCACATGCTGTGGCCCGGCTGGTGCTGAATCCTGCACTGCCCGGGGGCATCGCAAACCTGCAGGTTCACGGGCGATAATACTAAAGGATCATGGGCCCCCTCAATTCAGGAGTATATACCTTCAAACATAAGAGTGCTATAACGGTCTTAAGATGTCTGTGAGGGTTTCATGTTGGTTGGCAGTGCAGGATCCGAGTTTCAGGGTATGTTGAGTCTAGTGATAGAGGTACTTCGAAGACTGCCAACATACGCCTCCTGCGCATTCAGACCTAGATTGCTTCACTCGAATTTCCCGGAATTGCAAGTAAGCCTTTCTACCCTATGAAGCCCAGTACAACCTGTACGTTAAGAGGCCCCACATGGCCCCCAAACCCGGAACCCTAAACCCTAAACCCCTAAACCCTGAACCCTAAACCCCTAAACCCTAAACACTAAACCCTCAACCCCAAAACCTAAATTTCGAAACACCATTCCCCCCACCCTAAAGCGTCTAAGCACCTGAAGCCCTAAACACTGAACGCAAAACCCCAACCCAAAACCGTAATATAAGGGCTTTAATAATTAGCTACACTATTTTGGGGGGTTCCTTATCATAACTATAGTATAACATACTCCTAAACCCTATTCTAATTATTGAGGCCCCTATATTAGGTTCTAAACCCTCACCCCCAAAACCCAAGAAGTCAGGTCAGTTGGGTCAAGGAGGGCTTCCGCATGGCGCAGCTCATGCTCAATGCCGGGGCCAACGATCTCGGCGGTACCCTGATGAACCTGTGCTATGGTTTTCCTTAACCCACCAGAACCTATTCTCCTATAAATTTCATATTCGGGTTTTCAATAATTAAGAACCTACAAAAAAGTAGGTTTTGGTAGGTGGAAGTTGGGGATGGTGGGTTCTGGTTCTATGAGTTCAGGCTGTCAGCCGTGATGTGATGTGGAGGGTCTTCCTGGAGTTTGGGGGTCTGTGGGTGACCAGGTACACCAACACCCAACACCGCTTGTAGAAACCGTGAAAGATGCGCTAAACGTCCCAAAGCCCCTTCAACCGTCTAAAGCCCTCAGCCCCCCAAACCCTAAAGCCTTGTGAACCCTAAACTAAACCCGAAGCCCTAGAACCTAAACCCTTCTCCCTTCTGAACCCTTACTTAGACCCTCCTGAACCCTCAGAAGAACCCTTAGAGGAACCCTTAAAGCCCTAAACCCTTAAAGGAACCGTTAAAGGAACCCTTAAAGCCCTAAACCCTTAAACCCTCCTAAGCCGCTCAGGAACGAAAGCATCTCCACGGCAGCCGGTGCCCAACACGGGCAGCTGGCCAAGCCGTCGGAGCAGCTTGGGCCGTATTTGGGGTTTAGGGTTTAAGTTTCCTTTAAGGTTGTGTAGGGTTTAAGTTAGGGTTCAGGGTTTAGGGTTTACGGTTTAGGGCCCTTTTCAAGGGCTCCTGTGAGGGATCTGTAGGGGTTTCAGGGTTTAGTTTGGGGGTTTGGGCTTACCGCCGTTGTTTTCACAAGGTCCAGGGTTTAAGGTCTAGGGTTTATAGTTTAGCAGGAAGTGGCACTTTTTCCCGTTTTGTGGCCTTAGGTTCCTTACAAAGCTACCCAACACCCTAAACCCTAAACCCTTAACCCTTAACCCAATACCAATACCAAAAAGGGAGCCCTTGTTTTATTCCCGGGTTACTTGGGATCCTGGATTGAGGTTTAAAAAATTCAGCTGATGTAGGGGTTCAACTGCAGGAGGTACTTAAAAGCTCATGGGACTTAGCAAGGTTACTATAGGGTTCTATAATAGGGTCCCCTTTACGGGTTTAGGAGTTTAGGGTCTACTTAAAGGCTCATGGGACTTAGTAAGTAAGGTTATATGTAGGTTATAGTTAGGATAACCCCACTTAGGGGACTTATAACCCTAATTATAACCTACTTACTACGTCCCAGGATCCTCGAAGTACTTATAACTCTGCTGTATATCTACTTCCTAAGTCAAGTCTCCTGACCATGCAAGCGTGTCGAGGGTTTGCTCGATGTTTTGAATTTTTTGCTTTAAAGAGCGCTGGGGTTTAATGTCCTGAGTGCTTAACTTTACTTGGGCTGCAGAGCGGTCTTTTCAGATTTTTTGTGCAAGAGTTTTGGGTTGGCATTTATATTATGATTATGGGCTATCAAGGAAAGAATTTAAGGGTGTGCGTGTGTGTGTGTGTGTGTGTTTGTGTGTGCGCCAAATCTGGCCCTTTCACCTTAAAACATTAAGCTGAGAAGCCCTTACTTACATCCCCAAAGCACCAGCCCTAACTAGCCCCTAAGCTGTTCCCTGTGTTTTTCATGTGAAGACTTCTTAAAGGATGGGGGAACCGGGTCTTGGTGGGTTGTTTACGTAGAGGCTCATGGGACAGGTTTCAAGTAGGTTATAATTAGGATAACCCCACGGGGACTAATAACCTCAATTATAACCTACTTACTAAGTCCCATGATCCTCTAAGTAGTGGCCTGCAGGCAATTATAGCTCCCCTAAACCCTGAACCCTAAACCACTCTTCCAGCTTTCTAGAACTCCATGTATAGATTCTTCAAGCTCCAAACTCGTTGAGGCCATGCCGAAAAACCAAAGCCCCAAAACATCCCAACACGAAACGAACAACTAAACCCAACTCCCAAAAAACGCACAATGCAACTAAACCCAGAACCCTAAACCCTAAACCCTTTTCGATCGAGGCTTCGGCGTCTCGTTTGGGAACTGGGTGGGCGCTCTGTCGCGGAGCGGTACACGACATACAAGATTGCACAGCGCTCCCTGGAACGAATTTCAGGTTGGATTTAGGGTTTTGGGTTGAGGGTTGAGGCCTTTGGGTTTAGGTTTAAGGAGGAGGAGGAGGAGGGCTGGGATACCCCTAAACTACGCAATATATCTGAAATTATGCGGGACTCTCTGGTTTTGTTCTGGGGTTCGTATGGGCTTTCAAGCTGAAAGTCTGGGTTTTTTGAAGGGTGCAGGGGCCCGGGAATGTGAGTAGTCCAAGCATTACAGTTTTCCTTGTTCGGCAAGCATCGCCTCATAGGGATAGTTGCTTAGAGGATCATGGGACTTAGTAACTAGGGTTCCTTAAAGGGCTCCTTTAAGGGATCTATAAGGGTTCTATAAGGGGGAGTTATATAGGTTACTTAAAGGATCATGGGACTTAGTAAGTAGGTTATAATATAATTGGGCCCTAAGTGGGGTTGTCCTAATTGCAACCTACTTAGAACCTTACTTACTAAGCCCCGTGAGCCTTTTAGTGGCTTGCTTTTCCACAATGAACTGTAGGCTTAGATGAATAGGACAGGGAGTGATACGCAGGGTTCCTTAAACGGTTCCTTTAAGGGATCTATAAGGGTTCTATAAAGGGGAGTTTATATAGGTTGCTTCAAGGATCATGGGGCTTTATAGCTTCTGGTAGTTTGAGGTGAACTCGAAACCCCGCACCCTACACCTTACATAAACCCTAAACCCCTAAAAGGGGGGGTGGGCTCAGCTTTTGGGCTTGGTTATTGAAGACGAGAGTGAGGTTTCGAGAGCCCGGCGTCCGACTCGTGGGAAGATCTCGATGAGGCCGAAGGAGGGAGCCATTTTTTGGGGACTTTGGGATTTAGGGTTTGGGGTTTAGGGTTTGGGGTTTAGGGTTTAGGGTTTGGGGTTTAGGGTTTAGGGGACTTCGGAAGAGGGAGCTCCTTCTTAAGGGTTTAGGGCTCCTTTAAGGGTTCCTTTAGGGCTCTTTTAAGGGTTCTATAGGGTTCTATTAGGGTTTAGGGTTTGGTGGTTTAGGGCTCCTTCCGAAACCTAAATCCTAAAACCCCCTAAAGCGTCCTTTCAGGGATTCCTTTCAGGTGTTCCTTTAAGGGTGCAGGGTTCAGGGTTTAGGGGACCTAGGGGACGTAGGGATTAGGGTTTAGGGATTAGGGTTTACAACCATCACAGAAACACACTAAGGAAGGGCTCTCGAAGTCCTTAGCCGCTAAAACCCTAAGTCCTTACAGGACCCATAAAACACACATAAGGCATTTACAACAGCGCTACAAACCTTCTTTAAATTCTGAACTCTGCAAAAGCTGCATGGTACCATATCAAGCTTTCATACCCAAGCCCTAAGCGCTGTGAACTCAGCCTTTAGCCCCAAGCTGAAAGGCCCTGCAGCCTTGCAAGAAACCATATACAGCCACAAACCGCGCAGAAATCTCTATGAATCTTTAAATGAAATCCGTAATATGGAAGCATAACTAACTACTACCCTATTATAAGACTACTATAAAGGAGACCAAAAACCCTAATTATTGAGGCCCCTACATTAAGCAACTCCTGTAAACTCCTATCCAACCATGTAGAAGCAAGGGTTCCTCAGCCCTTCAAACCCTCTTCAGGACTTTTGCACATGTTTAGAACCCATACTTAACGGATCATGGGACTTGGTAGGTAGGGTATAATTGGGGTTATAAGTCCCCTAAGGGGGGGGTTGTCCTAAATATAACCTACTTATAACCCGACTTACTAAGTCCCATGAGTCTTTAAGTATTGAGACGCTTTGAGAACTTAAGTGCCCAAGGGACTTAGTAAGTCAGGTTGTAGGTAGGTATGGTCACAGTTAGGATAAGCCCACTCGGGGCTAACCCCACTTGGGGCACTTGTCACCTCAACTATAACCCTACTTACAAAGTCCCTTCAAGAGCTGAACCCTAGACCCTAAACCCTAAACCTTAACCCCTAAAACCCTAAACCCCTAACCTAAACCCCTAAACCCCTAAAGCCTAAACCCTAAACCCTGTAGATCCCTTAAAGGAACCCTTAAAGGAACCCTTCAAGGAAGTCCCTTCAGCACTGAAGAACCCCCGTGGAGGCCGAGGCCCGCGCAGAGAAATCCCGGGAGGCCCCCGCGGAGTCCTTGGAGAAGGCGATCCTGGCCTCGGGTTTGGGGTTTAGGGTTTAGGGTTGCGTGCTTTAGGGTTTAGGGTTTAGGGGTGTAGGGGTTTAGGGTTTAGGGTTTAGGGTTGCGTGCTTCAGGGTGCTAAGGTCACTAAAAGGTTCATGGGACTTGGTAACTAGGGTTCCTTAAAGGGCTCCTTTAAGGGATCTATAAGGGTTCGATAAGGGGGAGATTGGGTTACTTAAAGGATCAGGCGACATAGTAAGTAGGTTATAATTGGGGTTATAAGTCCCCTAAGTGGGGTTATCCTAATTACAACCTACTTATAAGTGTCAGGATTGTCAGGATTTAGGGTTCCAAGGCCGAAACCCTAAAAAGAAACACCCTAAAACACAAAAACTAATCCCCCCCCCCGCACCAAAACCACCAAAACCACCCAAGCCTAAGACACCGAAAATCCTACAGCCCTTTTGGATCCAGTCTAAATGAAGGTTAAAGCCACCCAAACAAACTCCCTAACCCCTTAACTTAATAAACCCACAAAATCCCGGCGATTCAGATCTAAGCCCAAACCCTAAAACCGTAAACCCTAAACCCTACGCTCTAAACCCGACACCCTAACCCCTAAAGCCCTAACCCCTGCACCCCAAACCCTAAAAAACCTGGAACCCTAACCCCTACATCCTAGCCCTTAAACCCTAAACCCTAACCCCTCAACCCTTTTCCACCCTAAACCCTAACCCCTCATCCCTAAACCCCTTTATCAACCTCTTCAGATCTCTGACTCCACAGCCGCCTTTGGGTCTTTCCAGAAGATGATCTCCTCCTCGGACTTTCGGCTCTTTTGTCTTTTAAAGTGGGTAACTAGGGTCCATAAGGGTTCCTTTAAGGGATATATAAGGGTTCCTCTAGGGGGTCTATCAGGGTTCCTTTAAAGGACTATACTTAAAGGCTCATGGGACTTAGTGAGTAAGGTTTAGGGTTCCTTTTAGGGGTACTATAGGGTTCTGTAATAGGATTCCCTTTGAAGGGTTTAGGGGTTAGGGTCTACTTAAAGGCTCATGGGAGTGGGTACGGGCTTACGTTTTAGGGTACCTATTCTTGACGAATAAGTAGGGTTAGGGTTCCTTTTAAGTAATTCGGGTCCCCGTTTAGGGTCCTTATTATAAGGGTGCCGTGCTAGAGTGGTTTAGGACTTGGGGTTTAGGGTTGAGGGCTTAGTTTTCAGGGCGTGGGGTCTAGGGTTTAGTGTTTAGGGTTAGGTGTAGGGCTTCCGGGTTTTAGGGTTAAAGGTTGCGCCTTGGTCATTTGAACGGATTTTGGGTTGAAGGTTGCTCCGCGATCGGTTCGATGGCTTTCTGGATTTAGGGTTTAGGGAGTTTAGGGTCTTTTCAAGATCGTGCGTTCGTGTCAATGGGTATACGATTACTTGAGGAAGGAAGTTAAACACACAATCATAAGTGCAATCTTGAATGGTGATTATGTTTGTATGTATTTATGTATGCATGTGTGTATGTATGTTTGTTTGTTTGTTTATATGTTTGTATGTGCGTATGGTAGTATTTGTGTATATATATATGTGTGAACGCGTGTATGTGTGTATGCGTGTATGTGTTCATGTGTGCATGTACACATATACCGCTGCTACAGTACGCAGGTCTCAAAGCTTCTTATTCTACTTA
This sequence comes from Symbiodinium sp. clade A Y106, assembly GCA_003297005.1. NCBI lineage: Eukaryota > Dinophyceae > Suessiales > Symbiodiniaceae > Symbiodinium > Symbiodinium sp. clade A. The sequence continues at coordinate 122,685 of BGNK01000630.1, forward strand.
GAGGATCATGAGACTTAGTAAGTAGGTTATAATTGGGGTTATAAGTCCCCCTAAGTAGGGCTGTCTTCATTATAACCTACTTGTAACCTTACTTACTAAGTCCCATGAGCCTTTAAGTAGGGGTTGAAGGATTTTCCGGACACTAGGTTTCTGTCTATTCGCCTTTCAAGCAAGGTCTTCGAAAAAAGGGACTGCAGCAGACAACTTTCTACGAGTAGAAAGCTTAGCGTCTGAGTAGAGTTCAGGGTGTATGGGGTGCACGATGCAAGAAGAGGTTTGGTTTGGAGTTCAAAAGAGCTTAGTGTCCTGGGGTGCTCATAAGAACCCTAAAGCCCTAAGCATCAAAGCGATCAGGGGGTGTATGGTGTATATCATTTAAAGCTGGCGGTTTAGCCGCTTGGTTGTTTCGTCATCAAACCCTAATCCCTAAACCCCAAACCCCCCTTATAGAACCCTTCTATAGAACTCTAAACCCTAAACCCTGATCCCTTAAAGGAACCCTTTAAGGCACCCTAGTTACGAAGTCCCATGATCCTCTAAGTAGGCCCTGATAGGAATCCCGGAAAGGAAGGGCTTATAGGAACCCTAAGGAATCGGGTTTAGGGTTTAGGGCTTACAGGGTTTAGGGTTTAGGGTTTAGGGCTTACAGGGGCCCTGCTCTTATCATTCTTCAAGTTCCCACATACTAGGCTTGAAAGCGAGGTTCCGTGATCGGCGGCCCTCTGACGGCCGGACGGCGTTCCGGCAGGCACGCAATGCAGGAGCCTTTCTAATTAGAACACATTTTGAGGCTTTTGGCTTAGGGTTTAGTCTCTAGAGTTACGGGTTTAGAGTTTTGTCTTAGACGGTTCTGGGGTAGAGCGTAAAGAAAAAGCAAAGAAACGTGGCGTTGTTACTGATTCTTGCTGCGGCGTAACCTGTACGATATATGGAGACCCACACAACCCTAAACCCGAAACCTGAGTCTCTTGCTTCAGGCTTTCTTAGTGGCAGTCTGCAGCCCCAAAGCCCGAGGCAAAGGGCGGGGTTTGGGGTTTAGGGGCTTTGGGTTTAGGGTCGGTTTCAGGAGAGGCCCAAATGCAAAAAGCCCAAGCCATTTGCCATACTGTGGAAAGGGTAGCTCCACTCAGGTAATCAATTTTCACAAGCTGTTTCCAGTTGTGTTTATGTATAGGGAGAGAGAATCACAAGGAGAGCGAACGATAAACAGAAAGAGAGAGAGAGAGAGACTCTCAACCAAAAGGACTTAACTTACCTGCGCCGTCCGATGCAAGACAGTCCTGGTATTCAGAATGTTGGCCATGGTTTGATCCGAGTCTCGAGTCATCATGTCGCTGACTCTTGAGGTAAGCCTCATAAGTGGCAAGACTGTGTCCGTGGAGACACATGAGGACGAATCTGTGGAATCACTGAGGATGCGTGCGCAGAGAGCCCTGAGAGCTGGCAAAGGTCGACTCTTGACCTCCACCGGAAGTGTTCTGGATGGAGAGACCCCACTAAAAAGTGCCAGGCTTCAGAATCTACCGCTAACATTCCACGTTCGAAGAGTGGATATTCAAGCAACTTGTTCTGCCTTTGCAGCGATCGTGGGAGATGGCTCTGTCGTGTCCTGGGGCACTCCTCCATCCGGTGGTAACAGCAATGCCGTGCGAGATCAGCTGAAGAATGTGCAGCAGATTCAGGCAACTGGTTTTGCCTTTGCTGCGATTCTTGGGGACGGATCTGTCGTGACGTGGGGCCTTCCTGGCTCTGGTGGTGACAGCAGTGCTGTGCGAGATCAGCTGAAGAATGTACAGCTGATTCAAGCAAACGATGAGGTCTTTGCTGCGATTCTTAGTGACAGATCTGTCGTGACCTGGGGCCGTGTTGGCTACGGTGGTGACAGCAAAGCTGTGCAAAATCTGCTGAAGAATGTGCAGCAGATTCAAGCAACTCGTTTTGCCTTTGCTGCAATCGTGGGGGATGGTTCCGTCGTGTCCTGGGGCAGTGCTGAATGCGGTGGTGACAGCACTGCCGTTCGAGATCAGCTCAAAAATGTGCAGCAGATTCAAGCAACTGATGAGGCTTTTGCTGCGATTCTTGGGGACGGATCCGTCGTGAGCTGGGGCCGTGCTGGCATCGGTGGTGACAGCAGTGCTGTGCGAGATCGGCTGAGGAATGTGCAGCGGATTCAAGCAAATCGTTTCGCCTTCGCTGCGATTTTGGGGGACAAGTCCGTCCTGAACTGGGGCCACGCTGACGCTGGTGGTGACAGCAGCTCTGTGCGAGATCAGCTCAGGAATGTGCAGCAGGTTCAATCAGCTGATGAGGCCTTTGCTGCGGTTCTTGGAGACGGATCTGTCGTGACCTGGGGTTGTGCTGGCTCCGGTGGTGACAGCAGTGCTGTGCGAGATCAGCTGAAGAATGTGCAGCAGATTCGAGCAACTAGGTGTGCCTTTGCTGCGATTCTGGGGGATGGCTCCGCCGTGTGTTGGGGTCATGCTTACGCTGGTGGTGACAGCAGTGCTGTAAGAGATCAGCTGCAGAATGTACAGCAGATTCAAGCGACGAAGTCTGCCTTTGCTGCAATCCTTGGTGATGGCTCCGTCGTGACCTGGGGCGATGCCACTGCAGGGGGGGACAGCAGCAGCGTCCAAGATCAGTTGAAGACTGTGCAGCAGATTCAAGCAACTTTTCAGGCCTTTGCGGCAATCCTCGTCGATGGCTCCGTCGTGACCTGGGGCGCTTCTCACGGAGGTGGTGACAGCAAGGGCCTTCGAGATCAGCTGAACAACAGTTACGAGTAGCAAACAAACAGTTCGGCATAGTTCAGAGGTCAGACGCTTAAAGGCTCATGGGACTTAGTAAGTAAGGCTTATAAGTAGGTTATAATTAGGATAACCCCACTTAGGGGACTTATAACCCCAATTATAGCCTACTTAGTCTACTTACTAAGTCCCATGATCCTCTAAGAAGACTTGTTGTACACCCTGGAGTCTTACCGCCGCCCCCGTCCCTTTCCGAAAGAAGAAGCATTCCAAATATGAAGGCCCCTAACCTCAAAGCCTAAGCCCTAAGTCCTAAACCCTAAACCCTAAAAGGCCCTAAACCCTAAATCCTAAACCCTAAACCCGAAGCCCGATAAAGGCACCTACGATATCTTTGCTCGCTTCCTTTCTCGCCGTGCCCAGCAGTTCAGCTCATGACCTAGTATTCGGGACCCCAAAAGGACATAAGCTAGGGGTTTAGGGACCCCAAAAGGTCATAAGCTAGGGGTTTAGGGATTTAGGGTTTAGGGTTTAGGGATTTAGGGTTTTTGTATAGGGTTTAGGGATTTAGGGTTTAGGGGACCCCAAAAAGGACATAAAGATAAGCATGTTATAGGGATATCCCTACCTCATTGGGCTTCTTTGTAAGGGGGGTTTATATGGGATATTCCTATCCTATTTTTTTGCTTATGTGCTTTTTTGGTGGCCCTATGATAGTCCCCCAATACCCAATACCCCAAACCCTAAAAGCATATAGTAGAAGCCTATAATGTTTGGGTTCCTTTAAGGGTTCCTTTTAAAGGGGTCTAGAAGGATTACAAAAAGGGGGTATTATGGGTGTTTAGTAGAGGGCCTTAAATAATTTCCTATACTATTTTGGGGGTTCCTTGGTATGGGTATAGTATAACTATAATAGGCCCCTAAACCCTATTCTAACTATTAAGGCACCTAGATCACCCGAAACCCTAAAAGCATCGGATAATTCCTGTTCCAGGGCTTGGTCCACCTCCGGAGCTGCGAAGCTCAAAGTGGACTTAGAACTGGAACTGCTCGTGTTCTCAGCCTTCAACCCTAAACCCTAAACCCTAAACCCTGAACCCTAAACCCTAAACCCTGAACCCTAAACCCTAAACCCTGAACCCTCAACCTGATAACCTGCAGAAAAAGGTGGTTTTAAAAAACAAAACTGATAGCTTAAACCCTCAAGCGTAGACGTTCACAATAGACAGAAAAGCCTGGAGTCCGCGACCTCTAAGCGCGCTATGAAAACCGTGTCTAAAAGACAGACGTCCCGAGCGATGTTCACGGGGTTTAGGGTTGAAGTTTGGGGGTTCGAGGTTAGGGTTCAGGGTATACGGTTATTTCAGTAAGCGGGAGTTTCAGAGTGTAAACCCCTTCTACACACGATTAAACTCCGTGGAACTTTTAACGGGAACCCTACCCAGGCCCTTAATTCAGGAATTAATGTACATTAAATTAAAAGGGTATTCTTGACATGATTCAAGGTCTGTTCCTTCATTATAAGGGGATCTGGAGCCTAGAAGGAGCCCTGAAAAGAACCTTCAAAAGGGAAGCCTAAACCGAAGGCAGGCGGCTCCGTCCCAAAAGCGCCGGGCTCGGGCGTGCAGCGCTTCTTCGCGTCCCCGCGCGCCGCGGGGCGCGTCGTTGCCTGGCGCTGGGAGTTGGTCCTCGCGTTTCTCACGGGTTCCTTTTAGGGGTTGAGTGTTTAGGGTTTAGGTTTTAGGGTGGTTTAGGGCTTTAGAGTTTAGGCTAGAGACTCCAAACCCACACTACTTAAAGGAAAGTTAGACTCCTTCAGTGGATCCTAAACCCTAAACCCCATATTCAGGGTTTGGGGATCAGGCTTTCATGTTCAGAGTTCGGGATTTCAGGTTCAGGGTGTAAGGGTTCCTTTAAAGGGTTCCAAAAAAACGGGTTCTGTAGTAAGGGGTTAACCCTAAACCCTAAACCCCTAAACCCCTAATTTATACATGTTGAGAGTTTTCCACGCAGTGTTCCGTGCTTGGGGTTTTGTGGGTTTCGTGCTTTGTGGCTTTTGGATTTACGGCTTTGTGTTTGGGACCTGGGTTCTGGCTTTATGGTTTAGGCGTTTAGGGTTTTGGAGTAAGGGGGTTTAGTATTTAGGGTCTAGCGGTTTACGCGTTGGTAGGGGATTTAGGGTTAAACCAAGACAGCTCACTAGCCTTGAAACAGGCAGTATGCCTCAGATTAAAGATGGAGTGACGACGGACTTCAACAAAATCTCACACAGCCCTAGATGCTACAGAAAATTAAGGGTGCGGTTGCAAAGTCTACCGCTGCGTTTTCCGGAGGATTTCTATTCTAAGGTAATGATCGTATGCAGACCGCCTATATAAATCAAGCATGTTCGACTTAATTATACAGACCCCAGCCCAATCCAGTCCTCAATGCCTGAAGCCTCAAGAGGCTTGCCAGGTTCTCCAGCAGTACGCTTATGCCTTTGTTTTTTTTTATGCCCATTGCTACAACTGACAACCGTCGAAAACGGTACCCATAGTATCAAGGGTCTGGCAAAACCATCCTAGTTGAAGAACCCTATAAAGCCTATAAACACTCTGTGTCAGGTTACGTACTCTCCATCCTACACCATGATCCCTAGCTACGAGTGCTTCAACGCGTGCACCTACTGCAACTTCCGCAGCCCAGTGACGAAGGACGTGCTGCTCTAACAGGGATCCTAATCGGGGTTATGACAGAAAAAGTAGATAAAGTAACTACTTACTACGTCGACCTCCAAGTATAGTCTAGGGTTTGGGGCCAGCCGGGCCAGCCCAGAGGAAACTCTGACAGTTGGGTTATGGACTAAAGTTAGGGTTCAGGGTTTGTGGTTTTGGGTTTTGGGTTCCTTATACTTCGTGTATTTCGAAGGCATAAGGAACATGATGTTGCAACTTTCCGGGTTCCGTTTGCACTGGACCCTAAGCCCGAGAAAACTTACAGAAGAGGAGGCTGTGGGGCTCAAAACTTATAAGCACTTGTCTCACCCGGAACCCTTCACTGTAAAGCCCGAAACCAAAGGACAGATAGAGGGGACTCTAAAACCTCTACAAGACCAGCCCTACAGCCACGAAGGCTAAACCCGCAAAACTATCCGTAGACCTTCATGAAGCCGTTAAATGGAAATCAAGCTAAAGTAGAAACCTTCAACACGCAAAGCTCCAAACCTCAAACGCCCTAAACCTGAATCCATATTGCCCTAAACCCTAAACCTTCAGCCTTCAATTCGCCAAACTCGTAGAACCAACTTGTACTCAAGCCCAAGAGAAACACAGCAAAGTGCCCTTTCGTTCCCAATGGCCCAAGTTGAGAATCCAGACGAATAGAGTGCTTCACGATCTGCAAGACGGCCTGGAAGCAGTCGTTACGCCCGAAACCCTGAAAACCCTAAACCATAAACCCCAAACCCTGAATCCCAAACCCTAAACCCTAAACCCCAAACCCCTAAACCCCAAGCCCTATAGATCCCTTAAAGGAACTCCTAAACCCTAAACGCGAACCCGACAAACCCTAAACTGTCGGTCCGGCTCGGGGTTCCCCCATCCCCATGCTTGAGAACGACGCGCCAGGGGTTGTTGAAAGCTTTCCTCTGAAGCTTCCTCTGCTATAGGGTTAAATAATAGTTTTCCCTTTCAGGGTACTATAGGGTTTCTTGTAAGGGTGCTATAGGGTTAAGTAATAGGGTTCCCTCTAAGGGTACTTTTCGGTTCCCTGTGCGGATGCTATCGGGTTAAATACTGTAATAGGGTTCCCTTTAAGGGTACTTTGGGCTTCTATCACCCTTTACAGAAACCCTTAAAAGATTCTTCAAAGGATCCCTGAAAGGAACCTTTACAGGATCCCTTGAAGGGACCCTGTTATATGGGAGTTTCCGAAAATAGGGGGTACCTTATTTTGGGGTCCTAAGAGTAAGGATCCTACTATTTAGGGTACTATATTAGAGTCCCCTATTTTCGGAAACTCCCATATAGAATCCCGTAGTACACTGAGGGGTTCTTAAATTAAAGTTTAGGGCTCTCGGCTCAGAGTCTGGAGGGGGCACTTTTCAGATGTTGGCATGGACCTCAAGTAGAAGTGGGGGTTGCGGGGGATTTGCCGGGTTTTAAAGCACTCTTTTTTGTGAAGCTCGATTCCTTAATCTTCAACCCTGAACCCTACTTGGAGGGGCTGGGGACGTAGTAAGTCGTTTATAAGCAGGGTTATAATTGGGGTAACTCCTATAACTCTACTTATAACCTACTTACTAAGTCCCCTGCCCCTCCAAGTAAACCCAAAGGTCCCAGACTCTAAAACCCAAAACCCTAAACCCTGATCCTCGAGTGTCAACCCCTGGATACTAAACCCTAAACTTCTAAGCACGAAAATCGAACCCAGAGAGCCCAATAACCCTTAATGAAGGAATCTGCTTTAATTTAAATCAGAGAATGAAGGCGCTTATACTTTAAGGTATATTTCTGAATTAAGGTATGTTCCTTAACTGGGCTCTCTGGGGACCTCTTGGAAGGAGGGGAGAGACTGGATGTCCGATGTGGCCTGGCTCAGAAGTTTGGGGCGATCGGCGTTCAGGGCTTTGGGTTTAGGGTTCAGGCTTGCTTGACAGGCTCAGGGGACTTAGTCGGTAATTTCTAAGTCGGGTTATATGTAAGGGGGCTTAAAGCCAAGTCCCCTGAGCTCTTAAGTAGGGTGTTTCATAGGGTTTAGGGTTCAGGGTTCCATGGGTTTCGGGTATGTTAGGGTCTGGGATTCAGGGTTTAGAGTTCAAAGTTTAGGGTGCCAGTGCTCTGTTAGGGTCCCTGGAGAGTTGAGAGATGTATGATGGAGGTTTGGGGTCCCGATTAAGCTATCAACTCCGAAGTATGTATTGTGATCCAACAACTCCAGAACATGTATTGTAACACTACGGCCTTTGAACCCCAAACTCTTAAACTTTAAACCCGAAACCCTACAACCCGCAACCCTAAATGGTGGAATGGGAGTTTCCGAAAATAGGGGACCCTAATATGGTACCCTAAATAGTAAGATCCTTATTATCAGGACCCCCAAGATAAGGTACCCTAATTTTCGGAAACTCTAAACCCTTATAAAGCCCTTTAAAAGAACCCTTATAGTACCCTGATAGTAACCCATTAAAGGAACCCGAAACCTGAATCCCTGAACCGCAGGCTCAAAACCCAAGCTCCAAACCCTGAACCCTACACTGTCGGCTGAGGACTACGTAGGGGAATTGGGGTTATAAGTCCCCTAAGTGGTGTTACCCGAATTATAACCTACGTACAATCTTACTTACTAAGTCACCCGAGCCTTCAAGTAGACCCCTTTAAAGGGAGCCCTCTGCAAGGAACCCTAGAGGAACCCTTTAAAACTGAGCCCTATCGAGAGCCCTTCAAAAAGGGAGAAGTAACCCGAAACTCTAAACCCCTAACTCCCTAAGCCCCTAAACCCTAAATCCTTACCCTAAACCTCTAAACCCTAAAACCCTAAACCTCTAACACCCTAAACTCCTAAACCCTAAACCCTGTAGATCCCTTATAGAGGATCCCTTTGGGGAGCCCTTTAGAAGGAACCCTGCGGCTCAGGAGGTGGCCCGCCAGCGCCTCGAAGCGCCGAGCCTCCGCGCCGCCGGGGTCGACGCGCCTCTTCTAAGGGACCCATTTTAGGGCTTAGGGTTTAGGGTTTAGGAAGCACGTAAGACTGAGCATTTTCCTTACCTGATTGGGCTTCATAAGAGGGTTTATATGAGATATCCCTAATGTAGGAACCTGATTAAGAAACCCTGGCCCTGTAACCCCCAATATAGTAGGATTCATATAAGGAACCCTAACAAAGGTCCAAGGTGTCTTACTCAGGTTCCTACATTATCCTAATTTTTGCTTATGTGCTTTTTTTGGAGCTCTATCTTCGGCCTTTCGAAGCCCCGAGGACCCAGAGAGCCCAATACAGTTTAGCGGTTTAGGGTTTAGGGGTATAGGGTTCAGAGTTTAGGGGTTTAATCTTTAGGGGTTTAGGCTTTAGAGGTTTAGGGTTTGGAGGTTAAGGGTTTAGAGGTTTAATTTAAGGGGGATCCCATCCAATACCCCTTAAGCCTTAAGCCTTAAGTTAGATTCCTTTAACGCTCCTTGAAGGCTTTTACAGGGCCCATATACCCCTTTGAAGGAAAAGACCTTAAAGTATAAGGGGCTTCATCTTATGATTTAAGCTATATTCCGTTATTAGCTTTTCGAAGTCCCGGGTCATTCTCGGGGTTTATGAGTTTAGGGGTGTGGGGATCAGATGTTTTGAGGGAGTTTACTGGGTACGGGAGTACCATGCTTGAATACAGTTTTTGTTGGACCTGATCCTTAAAGGAAACAGTATGAAGTAAGGGTCTATGCTTTTCCTCCCTGGTCACTTGAAGGTCCAGTTCGATTCTGGAGGCTTAAGGGTATTTTTCCACTGATTTTCGGGTTTAGGGTTTCGAATGTACCAGGGAAGTTGTTTAGGGTTTCCGATGTGCAAGGGTTAAAAGTTGTCAACATGGCGTTGTAAGCCTCGTGCAAGAGTTTTACATGTTTGGGCTCCTTTATAGACTGCTGAGGCGGTTCCTGTATGGGTTCTATGAGGCCTTAGGGTTCGGGGCTTCGTATTTAGGGTTGTCCTTCAGGGCTTCGTTTAGGTTTTGGTTTTGAAAATTCATAAGGAAAAAACCTCTTGCAAGAACCGTTGAGAAAGCCCGAGACGAGAAAAACAGATTACACACCGGCATGTAGCTTCTGGAGAAGCTGCAAACCCCCACCCTAGGTCACTGATCTGGCCCCGTCAGGCTTCAGGGTTGGGATGCAGGGAAACCGCTGCTTTACGTTGTTCAAGCCTTATTCAGGCCTACAAGACGCTTTGTCCAAACGGTATGAAATCTCAGGAAACTTTCCAAAGACTGTTTAACGCTTCTGAAAACCTGATTAAGATTGTTCAGCCGTTTAAAGCAGCGATGAGGTAAACACCCTAAACCCTAAACCCTAAAAGGACAGAAGATCCCCAAGCTATGCGACAATCTTAGGAAACTCTCGCAACACCGGCAAACCCATACAAAGACATCCAAACCTAAACCCTAAACCCTAAACCCGTCCCAACCTCTAAAACTCCAAGGCTCAAACCCTGGAGCTCTACAAGTCCCGATCGAACCCCAAATGCCCTTTTCATGCCTATAGCTGGCTACAGACTCTTATATCAAGTTCATCTAAGCCAAAAACTCTATATATGATCCCATAAGTCTTAGCAGGACTTGCAAGACCCTTATGTCAGAAATCGATGAAAGAGTGCGTAAAAACAGCATATCTCCATACTTAAGCCCCTTATATCAGTACAGAAAGATTTCTGTACACGTAGCACATATCCACCGTTGAACCTCTCTTCAAGTATAGAAAAACCCTAAACCGTGGAAAAGCTCAGGAGATTCTGGTCATGGCCGGGGAGGTGCATCCCAAGGCGCCCAACCGGGCGGCGTGGGTTTCACGGGCCGTGTCTTGGCTTCTGTCGTTGATCAGAAATATCGGGTTTACTTAAAGGCTCATGGGACTTAGTAAGTAAGGTTATAAGTAGGCCATAATTAAGATAACCCCACTTAGGGGACTTATAACCCCAATTACAGCCTGCTTACTAAGTCCCATGATCCTCTAAGCGGTATTTATCCGTAAAATGGTCCCTTCAAGAGCTCTTTTAATGGGGGTTCCTTTGAGGGTACTATGGGGTTCTGTGGTAGAGCTCCCTTCAAGGGGTACTATTGTTCTCTAGAATAGGGTTCCCTTTAAGGGTTTAGGGTTTAGGGTTTAGGGTTTAGCAGAGCCCCGGGAGGATCTAAAAAGTAGATCCCTTAAGGGGTTCCTACTAAGTAACCTTCAGTGATCCGTGTTTCTACTTTCTAGATCCTCCCAGGGTTGTGGGATAGGCGCTTGAGTAACTACTAGTACTTTTCCCGTATAGCCCCTGTATAGTCATATAATTTATTGAATATTTGGTTTGCTTCGATTTGGGTTCTTTTCTCAGCTGCGGTGTTCTGGAAGGATTGGATGGGGATTAGGGATGTTTGACGTTTAGGTGTCGGGGTCTGGGTCTTAGGAGCAAAGTATTCCTTAAAACCTAGACCGCCCAACTACCGTCTGATATACCCCCAAATACCTACTATGAAGGGCTCTTAGGGCTCCATTAAAGGGCCTTTAAGGGCTCCTGGAAGAGTCGCAGTATCACATGGCCCCGAGACCCTATTCTGATTAAGGGCGGTTGTTGGAGGCTCTTTGCTACCCAAGGGTTTGGGAGTGAAGCTACAGGGGTTTCGAGATTCTGCCTGGGGGTTTAGGGTTTAGGGCTTAGGGTTTAGGGTTTAGGGTTTGTTTGGATGGTCTGAATGTTTTTGGCAGGGTTTTGGAAAGGGCTTCTAGATGTTTCTGGTACAGGGCTGAGGGGTTTGAATCGAAGGTTTGTCGCAGAGTCTTACCCACAGAACCCAATACCCCTTAAGTAAGGAATGTATCTTAAATTAAAGGGGCTTAATAGTATGATTTAAAAGTACACTCCTCCATTAAGAGATACTAAAAATCCCCTAAGCACTGTAGATCCCTTAAAGATCTCTTGAAGGAGCCCTACTTAAAGGATCATGGGACTTAGTAAGTAGGGTTATAAGTAGGTTATAATTAGGATAACCCCACTTAGGGGACTTATAACCCCAATTATATCCTACTTACTAAGTCCCATGATCCTTTGGGTAGTCCTTAATTGAGGGGTATTGGGCTCTCTGGGGGCAATCCATGGGCCGGTCTTGCAAATCCGCCTCAGAAGCACAAGGAAGGTTTGAGGTTTTATGATTTTAGGGTTTTAGGGTTTCAGGGTTTAGGGGTTTCGGGTTTTAGGGTTTAGGGGTTTAGAGTTTAGGGTTTTAGGGTTTAGGGCTGCTTCCTCTTAACTCAGATGGCTTAGGGGAGCTTTGCATGTTTGGCCTATGTTAAAAAGTTTGAGTTTGTTTGGTCCTGGTTGTTGAAGAAGAGAGCCCTAAACCCTAAACCCTAAACCCTGATCAACTCTGTAAGTCCCAGGGTCCCAGTGCCCGAAACCTTCTACTTAAGGGCTCAGGGCACTTAGTAAGTGGGTTAGAATTAGGGTTATAAGTCCTTTAAGTGGGGTTATCCTAATTCTAACATTGCTTACATCTTACTAACTAGATCATTTGATCCTTTTAGTACTCAATGGGAGGTTCGCTGAACTCGGCCTGACGCCCTTTCTTGCATCAGTAAAAGACAGCGTCACTGTTGGAAGAATGACATGACCGACAAGGGCCCTCGTTTGACGAACAACCCAGATCCTAAATCCCTTACGTAGGCCCTATGATTCTTTAAACCATAAACTTCGCCCTAAACCCTAAACCTCCCTAGATCCTAGACCTAACTTTTGGAGGTTCCTACACTGAGCTCTCTGCAAGTTCCTGTATAGGCTTCAACTCCAGAGCTGGAGAGATTCGGACGACAACCAACCCTACACAATCACTAACACCCTAAACCTTAAACCAGAAACCCCATACGTAATCTGAAACCTAAACCTCTCAACCGCTCCAAACCCTAAAGCGCTGCTATACCCAAGGAGAGTATCTGCTCGCTGGCTTAATTTAGGGATCTTAGAAACCCTAAACCTTAAAACCCATAGATCCCTTATAGATCCCTTAAAGGAACCCTAGGTATTCCTTACCCAGAGGCTCCATATGTGGTACCACTATGGAATTAGGCCCCAAAAGACCATCCTTATCAGGGTTTTAGGGACCTAATTCCATAATAGGAGTGTTTATGGAGCCTCTAGGTTAATTAAGGGATAGATCCCTTAAAGGAACCCTAGGTATTCCTTAATTAAGGGAGTTTGGAGTCTCCCAAGGAGAGTATCTGCTCGCTTGCTTTGGAGCGCGGGTTCCTTCCGCACACGAGACTTCGGCAAGGGCAGAGTGAAGTTCAGAATTTAGGGTTGAGGATTTTAGGGTTTAGGATTTTAGGGTTTAGGATTTTAGGGTTTAGGATTTTAGGGTTTAGGATTTTAGGGTTTAGGGTTTAGGGTGTCAGGGTTTAGGGTTTAGGGTTTTAGGGTTTAGGGTTTCGGGTTTAGGTTCAGGATCCAGGTTTTTTGCGGTTTGTGGATGCAGGACGTACGGTTTTAAATCTAGGGGCCTGAATAATTGCCAATACTATTCCTCCGGGGTCATTATCATATTTGTCATATTTCTACTATAACATGGCCTGAAGACTTGTTCGAATTATGAAGGTTCGTACATGACGTGGAGAACAGAATCGTTGCATGTAAACCTCTGCCCCTTGATAATTAAGGACCGCACTCAGGTTGTACAGGGGCCTACGTTGTTCTAAACCGAAAGCTGTTAGAGTGATTTAAACTAGAATGTATAGTTTGCGGTTTAGGATGCAAGCTACCATACATGCCGAAGCATCTTGTTGACCCCTCATGTCCCTGCTGTGGTTGCTTGTCCATGGAAAATCCTCTCAAACCCGGTAAAAGCCTTGCAAGCCACCCTAAACCGTCATCCCTAAAGCCCAATCCCTAAACACTAAACCCTAATCCCTAAACCCCCTAAACCCTAGTCCCTAAACCCTAACTCCTACACCCTAAAAGCTCAGGAATATTGGGCCTCTCAGCCGTGATGAGATGGCGCGCCTCAGGGCGGTGAACGCCTCGATGGGCCTGATGCTGGAGCAGGCTTACTTGGAGGGTCGGGGGACTTAGTAGTAAGGTTATAAGTTATAAGTAGGTTATAATAAGGATAACCCCGCTTAGGGGACTTATAACGCCAATGATAACTTACTTAGTTACTAAGTTGCATGATCCTTTAAGTAGGGTTTAGGGCGCCTGAACCCTGAACCCTAAAATCCTAAATCCCCTACACCCCCCAGAGCCCCTAAGCCGTAAGTCCTGAACCCTAAAACCCTAAACTCCCTAAGCCCCCTAGACCCCCTAAGCCGTAAATCCTAAACCCTACTTAAAGGATCATGGGACTTAGTAAGTAGGTCATAATTGGGGTTATAAGTCCCCTAAGTGGGGTTATCCTAATTGTAACCTACTTATAACCCTACTTACTAAGTCCCATGAGCCTTTAAGTAAGCCCCCTAAACAAAAGCCCGATAACCCGACTCTAAGTCCCGAAGCCCTACACAAGCTCTATCCCAAGCTCATGCCTAATTCGACGCCCAGCTACGTTCCAGTCAACCCTAAATACCAGTATGAAGGACCCTTAAAACCTAAACCCTAAATACCACGATGAAAGACCAAGAGGCTGCTGAAAAGGCTTTGAACCCTCAACCCAAAGCCCCCAGCCCCCAGGTCGAAATCCTAAGGCCTTGCAATATAGGGGCCTGAGTAATAAGTAGAATAGGGTTTGGGGATATATTATACTATAATTATCATAAGAACCCCCCAAAATTAAAATAGTATTGGTTATTGGTATATAATTATTTGGGCCCCTACTGGAACATTAATTTGGGTGGTTGTTCAAAGCGCCTGCTCCCCAACTAGACTTTTAGCGGGCTACCTCCTGGAATGAAGTGTATTCCCAATGCTCCCTCCTTAACGGACCCTTCGAACAGCCCTTTCATACTGTAGAGGTTGAATATATCTCAATAGTATTCCTTCATAGTCACTTCCCCGAAAAATTACTGTAACAAGGCCCCTTCAGTCTTTCAACCTCCCATGGTGTTCAGGCCGCTTCCTTGTCGGTGCACCGCTTCGCACCCAGCCCTGAGCCAAGAAGTGTGACAATTGCTTAGAATCTAAACCTTAACCCTTTGTTTGAAGGGTTTGTAAGGGCTTCATAGGGTTTACAAGGATTAGACTGGCTTGGTGGATTTGGGTTTATGCTTCGTTGGTGATTTCAAGCTGGCTTGGCACACGGGCAGCTTCAGGAGGGGATCGGGCCTCGCGGGGAGGACATCGAGGATTGAATTTGCTTTTTTAGGGAGCTATGTCTCCGCTGCCATAGTAACACAGTAATAGAGGGGCCTTAATAATTTGAATAGGGTTTTGGGGCCCATTAAACTATAGATCTAATAAGGAACCCCCAAAATAGTATAGGTAATTATTTAGGCCCCTATAGTAAATTCATTAGCTTGCAGGACTACCACCAAGGGATAGGAACAGTGCTTTGAGAACATTTCACCCCGCCGGCTGAGGGGTGACCAGGTCCTGGCGGCCGGCGGGTCGGCGCACGTGGTCACCTTCGCCAGGCTCGGGGCGATCAACGCGGCGGTGAGAAGCTTTCCCCAGCTGTTGCAGCACGGCGTACCGGAGTCCGTCCTGCTACTTGGCACCGGTGCCGCCGACTGCCGACCATCCCCAGGGCTTCCATGGCAGCGGCGCTGGAGGCGATGGACCCCTCACGTCGGGAGGCCACTCTGGCAGTCATCGATGCGAACCTGTTGGCGTCATCCACCCGGCGGGCTATGGAGTCGAGGGTCAGGTCTGTGACGGCCATGGCGGAACGCGGCAAATTTGCAGTATCCTGGATTCTTCGGATCGGGGTATTGAAGTTCGTATAGGGGCTTCTGCAATCGTAAAGTCCCTAAAGCCAAAATCTTATGCCCTGAAGGTTAAAGTTGAAACCCTGAACTACTCACTATAGTGGCCTAAACAATTACCTATACTATTTTGGGGTTCCTTATTATAGTTATAGTACAATGGGCCCCAAAACCCAAAACCCGATTCTAATTATTAAGGCCCCTATATCATAGAACCCTGCTATAGATCTCTAAAGATCCCTCTATCGACCCCTCTAAGGAACCCTTTAAAGGAGCCCGAGGTCTAGGGTTTGTGTTTCGGTGCTTCGGTGTTTGATTGGAGATTTGGGGCTAGGCGTGCAGGCTTAAAATCAAGGTTCAAGGCGCAGGGTTTAGGGTTTAGTCCAGGTAACCTGCAAGGGGTCCATAGGGTACTATAAGGAGTTCCTTTGAGGGATCTATGGGGGTTCTATAAGGGGCTCTTAGTAGCTGAGTAGGCAACCCTTAACCTTTTGGGGGTTTATAAAGGCCTGCCATATTGAAAAGGTTACCCTTGTTTGGGCTAGGGTAGTCAGCCCCTGCGCATCTGTGTTGGCATCCCTTGTCGCAACCTGAGGCAAACAACCTTCCGTTCGTCTTGAGCAGCTTCGCCAGGCGCAGAAGCATTCCTGCAGCGGTCATAGGCTGTCATACAATAGTGCCTAAATCCAAAATCAGATACCGCAAACCCTTCGTTTGGGTGTGGAGAGGCCGTGAGGGGTGCAGGGATTGTTGTTGTTTGGAGTTGATTGCCTTGCGATTTTATGCAGGATGATTGTCTTATGTCTCCTAAAGAGCTGAAGGGATTGTGCGGGTGTAGGCTTCAGCGGTTGGGGTTCAAGCATCAAGGGTTTGGGCCCGTGGAGGTTGGATTTCATGAAGGAGGAGGGAACTTTCCGAGCCTGCCGACAACAAGCCGGAGGAGAACAGGGACAAGCTGAAGACTGCGAGCTTCAAGACGAAGTGGAGCGAGCTGCCCGAATCCGATAAAAGAGAAGTACAACGAGCTGAAGACCAAACCCTCAGGGTCTTTGCAATTAGTTTGAGCTTAGCGTTCGCGATGGAATCGATTTCTGCTTCTGCGATCGCACTAGCGACTAGGCAGCAGGAAGGCTGCAAAGACGAAGTTCATCAACGACAGCATGGCGAAGAAGGGCTGGACATCACACGGGAAAGAACGGATGAAACGGGCCAAGTCTTGGGTGTTCCGTAACCCAAGATGCTGGCATAATTTTTTCAGCGAGCCCAGATTTTTGAGGTCTATACTTTTTGTGAAGGCTGTCTAGGTAGAAGCAATGTTACTGGCGTTGGGGTTGAGGGTTCCGTGTTCTTGGGCTTTTGATTCTATAGAGTTTACAGTAAACCCCATAAAGTTGGAAACCGGATGAAGGCCAAATAGTGCTGGGATTCTCCTGATACATTACTCTCAAGGATTGAGGCTATTGGGTTTCCAACTTTTGGGCTTCTAAAACCCTAAACCCCTCAACCCTATAGTACCCTTGTAGATCCCTTATAGGAAACCCTTATAGTTCCTTTAAAGGAGCCCTGAACCCCCCAAACTGTATGTAGCTTGAGAGTTTGGGGCATCGTGAACTCGACGCCTAAAGGCCAAAGTCTCCGAAACCCTGCATCTTAGATAGCGAAGGGGAGAACTTTAAACTTTTTGGCCGTATATATTAGCTCTATCTTAGAAAGTTTGAACTTTTTTCGCCCGGTTGTTGAAGAAGAGAGGCATTAAGCAACTACATTAACAGGGTTTAGGGGTTCAGGGTTTGGGCTTTAGGGTTTCACGAAATCGGGGATCGTTCATGTAAATTTCAGGCAGATTCCTCAATGAAACTGATTTTGGAGTCTCTGAGAGCCCAAGGGCTCTTCTCCAAAGCTCCCCGTCCTGAACCCAAAACCCTACACCCTCAACCCTAAACCCCTAATCCCTAAACCCTAAACCCCTAAACCCTAAATCCCTAAACCCTAAATCCCGAAAGCCTTAAACCCTAAACCCTAAAGCCCTAAACCCTTGGCCGTCGGTGTTTTCTGCAGGCCGGCGAACTCCGGGTGCCATTCACCACTGGACTTCTCATCGGCGTCGGCGAGGACGCCAGCCAGAGGCCTTTCCTTACATAGTTGCGTTTAGGCTTTAGGGTTTAGGGATTAGGGTTTAGGGTTTAGTGATTAGGGTTTAGGGAATAGGGTTTGGGGATTAGGGATTAGGGTTTAGGGGTTAGGGACTCGTGTTTAGGGGTTAAGGGTTTAGGGTTAGGGTTTCCAGACAGAGGCCTTTCCTGAAAGCCTTAATATAGGGGCCTGAAGAAGTAGAATAGGGTTTCGGGGTATGGTATACTAGAGTCATAGCAAGGAACCCTCACGAATAGAGGCCTTTCCGTACATAGTTGCTGAGTGAGTACACACTCTTTACATTTTTGGGGGATGGTAAATAGTATTATCATTATCCCCCGTAGAACTAAAAGTGTATATATCTTGGGGCTTAAGAAGTCAGCAACTAAGCTTAAAGCCTTGGCCCTAAACATTGAAACCCTTAAACCTTCAACCGTAGACCCACAACTCCCACAACCCTGAAACCCTAAAACACCTTCAACCCGAAGCCCCCTAACCCCCTACAGCACTTTAACCCCGCAGCCGAAATCCCTAAGCCTGCCTGAGCCCTGGAAAGCCCAGAAACAGGGTTTACCTGAACCCGAATGAACCTACCTTTTTAGGATTCCTTATTATGATTTCCTTACATAAGTCAAAAACAAGGTAGGTTCTTCAGGGTCCAGGTAGGGTTTAAACCCTAAACCCTTAAAGGGAACCCTATTCTAGAACCCTATAGTACCCTTAAAAGGAACCCTAGTCATGATATAAATTCTGCATTAGGTCCAGGTAGGGTTTAAGGTTTTGAATCAGAAGGTTCCGAGCTTCCTGGCAAACAATTCGGGCCTTGGATGTAATTCTTGGGGGGCCTAGGAGCTGCAGGAACTATTTCTGAGGGGTTTAGGGTTTAGGGTTTTCTGAGATCTTTATTGTGCCATGCTGCATCTTCAAGCGCGTATAACACGAAAACCCTGACGCCTAAACCTCAAAACTAAAAATTGTAAACCCCGCAACCCTTAACAGGAATTCAAATCTGGCTGAATGAGTCAAAGTTTTGGGGCACGAGGGTTTCGTGCTTGGGGATTGAAGCTTGACGTTGAGGGTTTAGGGTATTAGGGCATACGTATGGCTTTGGTGGTTTATGGGCTTGAAGCAGTTCATACAAAGCATTTTTTAAACTTTCAAAAGCCCTCAAAAGCAACCCCTTATAACACCTTGATAAAATTCCAAAGAACGCGAACAGCCAACTTCCAAGAAGCCTAAACGAAACTCGGTGAACTCGGCCAAAGACCAAAACCTCAAAACGGCACACTTGAGAAACAATAGTGTGCAAAGCCCTCAGAATTCCGTAGTTGAAGCCTTAAACTCAAAACCATGAACACCAAAACTCAGAACCCAAACCCGGAAAATCAAAACCCTAAGCAACCCCAAAAAGAAAGAAAGTCTCAAGCCCTGCAGCCACAGAATCCCAAACCCCCTAGTATGCTTCTAGATGCTTCAAAGACCTTCGAGAATAAGAAACCCTGATTGGAACGCTCACGTGAACGAGGAATCTGAAAAACAATTCTACAAACTCTACAGCTTGATGTTCAACCCGAAGCGCTAAACGCTAAACCCCAAACAAAAGAGAGTCCACCGACATGCCAGGCTTCATTCTCTGGAGCTCCTCGCGCAGTTGGCCGAGGAGTTTGGGCACATCCAGGCCTCCTGCACGAGGGCAGCATTTAGCGCTTTCTGTTTGCACTAGAAGCCCGAAAGTTGGAAACCCAACAGCCTGAACCCATAAGACTACTGTATAAGGAATCCCAACACTAGTTGCTTAACCGGGTTTCCAACCTTTTGGGTTTTACTATCGAGTTTAGTGTTTATACTTTTCCTTTTCGTTTTTTACATGTTCAGTTGAGATGTGGAATCATTGGCTCGGGTGCGTTGGGGAAAGGGGATCGTGGCTTGGAGGCTTAATGTAAAACCCTAAACCCTGAACCCTGAACCCTAAACCCTAAGCCTATCTATGGGGTTGAACACAGAAATCACCAAGGTCCCCCTACAAAAATTCTTATGACGCGCCACGAAGTGTTTTGGATAATGGCCCTCAGCCCGAAACTGTAAACCGTACGTGGTAGCTCCAAACCTTACAGACTAGTAGGTTATCACTTCTTAATTTCGGGTATTACCCGACAATGGTAGGTTATTGGATCCCCACTTAAGCAGGAAGTGATCCTGCAGCCGCACTCGCTGGGATCCAGTCAGCGGCTACAGCCAGAGACGCAGAGCCAGGAGAGTGGTCCCGCGGATTGTTGTAGGTAGGTTCAGGGTTTTGGGGTTTTGGGGGTTTAAGGTTTAGGGTTAAGGTTTCAGGCTTGAGGGGTTTAGGGCTTTGGGTGCAGAGTTTTATATCATTTTATCTCATAGTTGCGGCTATTGGGTTTTTATATTTTTAGAGTTCCATTGTCTAACGGGTTTCGGCGTCCAAGGAGGTGTTTCTCAAGGGTGTTTCGGGCTGCAGAGTGCTATGCGTTTTTGATTGAAAAGCCAAGGTTTCTACTCAGCGCTTTCATTCTACAGGGGGTGGTATTGCTCATTTTGTCTATGTAAGGGTTGTTTTCAGGCTATATGTGAAGTGAGATCTATAAGGGCTTTAGACGGCAAGGGCTAAATCTTCTATAGGTTCGTTATTTGCGGGGGAATTGAGTGAGGTAGCCGCGCCTGCGTCTACAGCATATATGGTGCAATCCTGGTCTCCACGGCCTATTGTTTACGTAGGATGCATCTCCCGCTGTGGCGCGGTGCACAGTTTTCGCGTGCGTCCTTTATTTATATGAGATTTGTGCGCTGCACGTCGCGTGTGGCCGCTATTCTCCAAAGAGCCCGACATCCCGTAATTCCCTTAGTTAACGAATATATCTTTAACAAGACAGCTTCCGGGCTTCATACTATAATTTGAGCTATATTCAAAAAAAAGGGGTATTGGGCTCTCTGGGTCATGCAAATTATATAGCATATGGACCATTTTTGGCTGCCGAGAACCTTGAATCGAAGCAGTACTTGGGAGAAAGGATTTTGGGGTGCTCAGAGACTTCAATATCCCTTAGTTGGAGAAGATCCCGAAAATTATATTAGGGATCCTACAATAATTTAAGGTGTGTTCCTTAATTCAGGGATATTGGAATCCCCTAAACCCTAAACCCCATGGATCTCTTATAGATCCCTTTTAAAGGAACTCTAGACTCTAGGTACTGTTGATGGACAAAATCCTGCATGACCCTAAGGACCCTAAACTATGGGAAATATGGTATATTCCTTATAATGGGTAATGCAGGATTTTGTCCATCAACCGTATATTCCTTAGTTAAGGGATATTGGAGTCTCTGGGTGCTCTTCTGGATCCCAAGGGTCCGCGCCAGTCGTTGGAGGACAACTGCAGGGAAAGTGTTCCCTCCTCCTGGCCTGGTCGTGAATCCGCCAGTACTTTCGGGTTTTTGGGGTTTAGGGTTTAGGGGTTTAGGGGTTTAGGGTTTAGGGGTTCAGGGAAGTCCCGTGGGGGGAAGGCATTTGGGCAGAGTCTCGGTGGTATCCTGGAGCCCTCCAGAACCCCTCGAAGGAACTTGAAACCCTTTCAAAGGAATCGTCTTGAGGGAGTTTTTACAGGAACCTGTAAAGGAATCCCTACGACCCTTTTGCCTTTTTTATTTTCGGATCCCCTTATTAAAACCGAATAGTAGGAAAAAGGGTACCCTTGAACCCTTTTCAAAAGAACCCTTAAAGGAAAGCCCTCTTTTTTTTGGAGGAGTCGCCGAAGGCCCTCTTCGGCCCGGACGCCTTGGATGCGCTTCCCGACCTGGCGACCTGGACGATGACAGAATTCCTTGTAAGGGTTCCGTTACAGTAGAAGCCAGAAAGTTGGAACATCATTCTCCTCGTGCCCTTAGAGCAAAGTGTAGGGAATCCCAGCAAGAATCATCCTAAATCTATGTTCCAACTTTCTGGGGTTCACTATAGAGGGAACTGTGCTTTATGGCCTGTGGGCGACGCTAAACGCGCTTTTTTGAGTTTTCATTCAGAAATTTAGGGTTTGGGGTTTTAGGATTGAAGGTTTATAGGTGAAGGGAGTAGGGTTTGTGGTCGAGGGTTTTCGGGTTTCAGGGTCTCTGGCCTGTGGATTAAGGGTAGGGGGCTAAGGGGTTTAGGATGTTTCAGGCTTCAGGGTGTAGGTTCTCAGGGTTTTAGGTTTCAGGGTTCAGGGTTCAGGGTTTACCGTTAAGGGCGTACGACCACATTTTTGTCGTGTGCCTTTTAAGGGTTGATTCCGGGGGTTCCTTGGAGGGTACCTGTAGCCCAAGAAACCCTGCAGGAGGGAACATACAGGGTTCAGGGTTTAGGGTTTAGGGTTTAGGGTCATAGCTTTAATCAGCATATGAAGCCCGGTTGTGATTCAAGGTCTATTCCTTATTCAAGGCGTATTGGGCTTTCTGTGTACTGCCAGGGTTGTCTCAAGTTTTGTGCCGGTTTTGGATCTTCGGTATGTCAGGGGCTGCGGCTGGGGATCTAAGTCAGTAGTTCTCTAAATTACGGTCCCTTTCAGGGTCCTTTTTCAAAAAGGTTCCCATACTGATTATTCTGGGGACCTACAGCGGGAACCTAATGACCGAATGTAAAGAACGTGAAGAAGGCTTACAGAGCGGCTTTCCCGAGAAGGCTGCGTTAAGGCCTTTGTTGGGTTTTAGAGGGTTTCTGGAAATGAGGAGTGTCTAAATTAGGGTCGCTAGTTACCCCAAGGGTCCAAGTACCTAATAATCATACACTCTCCAAATCCTAACCTACATAACTACTACCCTAAAACCGAGTACCTAATTATTGGGTCCTTTGGACCCTTGGGGTTAGGTCACCCAAAACAGTCGGCACCCCTCTAAGAAGGAGCCTGAAAGGGACCCGAAATTTGGAGAACTACTTAGAGGCTCATGGGACTTAGTAAGTAGGTTATAACTGGGGTTATAAGTCCCCTAAGTGGGGTTATCCTAATTATAACCTACTTATAACCCTACTTACTAAGTCCCATGATCCTTTAAGTACCCGACTGTATTTATCTGGACTCTCCTGGCGCATGTATACCACCAAACCTTGAACCCTAAACCCCTAAACCCTAAACCTTAATCCCGAACCCTGCCCACCCTGGCCTCTCTTTGAGGTGACCGAGGCACGGAAGATGCTCCCTGAGCAGGTCCCAATCCAGGTGCTGTCTGTGCCTTTTTTGGTTGAGGGTTTAGGCTTTAGGCTTTAGGGTTGGGGTGGGAGGGTTGTGGTCTGACGTTTGAGGCTTCTAATTTTGCTGCTTGGCGTTCAGAGTGCTTGTTGCTTTGTGCTGTTAGCTTTTAGGGAATGGCTCTTTTCAGGTCTGTATATGTGATTTCCATGCATCACCTCGACCATCCCCACGGGGGCGGTAGGGGTGTACCTGTAAGCCTAGCCGCTTACTTAAAGGACC
Organism: Symbiodinium sp. clade A Y106; assembly: GCA_003297005.1. NCBI lineage: Eukaryota > Dinophyceae > Suessiales > Symbiodiniaceae > Symbiodinium > Symbiodinium sp. clade A. The sequence goes on from BGNK01000630.1 coordinate 145,589, forward strand.
ATGGGACTTATAGTAAGTAGGTTATAACTGGGGTTATAAGTCCCCTAAGTGGGGCTGTCCTAATTATAACCTACTTATTTCCTGACTTACTAAGTCCCATGAGCCTTTAAGTAGCCCCCTAAAACCCTAAAACCCTAAAGCCATAAACCCTAAAACCCTACACAGGTAGGCTTTCGAGCTTTGGCTCTTGCGTGAGACCGTCGTCAAGCGAGAGTTCGGAACCAGGAGGCCCAACCCTCCTCCACTAAAGAAGTAGGGCTACCATGACCCCCATTAAGGTTTAGGGCTTCGGGTTTAGGGATTAGGGTTTAGGGTTTAGGGAGTAGGGTTTCGAGATTGGGGTTTATAGGCTTTACCATGACCCCCAAGGGCCCTTTAATAGATTAATTGTGGTATTTGGGGTATATTAGAGGGTAGTTAGGGGGTTCTGGTAGTGTTGAGGGTTTAGGGTGTAGGCTTGAGGGTTTATAATGCAGAACCCAGGATGTTGAAATTCAGAATTCGGGATATAGGATTTAGAGTTTTGGATGTAGGATGTCTAGGGCCAGGGTTTAGGGTCAACAAAAACCCTAAACACTATACCCTAGACCCCAAACCCTAAAACCCCATAAAGATGGGTCGAATATTGGTGCGCCAGAGCTGGGCGAGGTATGCTAACAGCTTCTTGTGTAGGGAATTCGTCCACCTTTCTGGATGAAACGATGGCGCGAGGCATTGCTTGCGTATCATCCGGATAAGAATCCGCGCATCCAGGATGGCGACGTGGAAGCCAAAGAGCAAGCGGAGCGGATGACAAGAGCGCTTGTAAGGATTCGAGAGGTTGCGAGCAGGAAAGCACACACGAGGAGCTATTCGGACGAGTTCGCGTTTTTGCGGATGGTGAGGAAAGCCTTCCGGAGATGAACAAAGGGTCTGATGAGGGTGTGGAACACTGAGGGTTTCCTGGGTGGCATGCTGAGAGCCGCAGGAGGGTAAGTTTCGCTTTCCACGATGTGGATTCTGCTGACCCAACAGGCTAGGCGGAAACAGGCGGTGAAGAAAACAAAAACTCTAAACCCTAAAAACCCCAAGCCCGACCACTGAACGCGAGGTGCCTCCGAACCTCTTCCTGCATGGAAGCTTTTCCAAGACAGGATACTTCAAAGGCTCGCAGGGCTCTCCCTGGGTTTGGAGTACCATGCTTGAATAGTTTTTTTGGTACCTGCTCCTTCCTTCAGGACGACAAGAACCCTCAAAGGGTTTAGGGTTCATAGTATAATTGTCCAGGGCCCCTTCTTTTAAGGGTCATTTGCTCCTTAAGGTTGAGGGAACCATCACTAAGCAAAAGTATAAACTTGAAACCCTAAACCCTAAACTTTCCTAAACCCTAAACCCTAAACCCTAAACTTTCCTAAACCCTAAACCCTAAACCCAAACCCTAAACCCCAAAACCTGTCTCTCCCTGGTTACTTCAAGTCCAGTCTCCAGTTTAAGGGTTCAGGGTTGGTGCTATAACAGTCTACCTTAAGGTTTAGGGTTTAGGGTTTAGGGTGCTATAACAGTCTACCTTAACCTACTTTTTTGTAGGGTCCCTATAGGTCCCTATAATTCCATATTAAGGTTTATAATAAGAACCTACAAAAAAGTAGGGTTTGGTAGGTTAAGGTATAGACCATTCTAAAATGGGGTTCCCCTTAAGGGTGCTACAGGGTTCCTTCATGGGTTCAGGGTCCAGGGTGTAGGTTTTTTCGGTTTTAGGATTCAGGGTTTAGGATGTATTACGTTTTATGAGTCAGCGGTTCCGAACCTGGTATACTTTCAGCTTGACTCGAAGCTGTAAAGCACGTTCGGCTGAGGGGCTAAATATGGAGGTCATCGGAGGTCTGAATAATCAGCAAAATCATTGTACCCCCTTACAGCCCTGGGACAACTTTTAATTGAAATTTCTATACTGTACACTCAAACACTGTTCTTGAGCACAAAGGCCCCTATAGTAGAAAGGCAGATTGCCCTGAAAATGTGCTTGATTTTCCATGTATTTTGTGAAACTGTGTGTAGGGGGTTTACAAAGGTGTTGCAGAGACTTTATGTGGTTTCATACACATTATGCATATTTCTGGGGCTTTCAGGGGTCTCTCGGTTCTCCGGAAGCATTTGAAATGCATATCAGGAAAATGGTTGACCAGCCGCAGGAAACATCAGTGGACGGCAGTCTGGCTGATAGTATTCTTAGGGTTACTCTCCAAAGCGCTGGTCTAGTTATGCTCGCCCTTATATCAAGCTCTCGGCCTTCCACCGACCCATTAACCGCCCAAGAACTTGAAATATACCAAGAAACGGAACCCTCAACTACAGCATCCTCCCCCTCACCCTTACACCCCTTCGAGGGGCAACAGTTGCAAGTCCTGGACCCTAACTTTGACCCTGGTACCTGAACCGATTCCCGAAACACCAAACCGTTTTAACTTGGACCCTTTTACCCGAATCTTGAACACCGAACATTTTTAGCACTTGCAGAGGCCTGGGCTGGGACACGCTGCTGGAGTGCCTGGAGCGAGGAGTGCGTTTCAGGTTTTTGGCTGGCTATAGCAGCATGAATCATTAGTCATACTATTCGTTCGGGCCTATACTGATGAGTAAAGACACTACTGATGTAATAGTAAAAACTATTAACATGTCTGGTTGTGTCACCCTATGGTCTATGATTCGTATTGAATTGTAGTGTAAGAGCCCTCATCCGTATATTGATAAGGTTACTCGGAGGTGCGGGAAAGCACCGTATTAACCGTATTAAGAGTAGAATTATATAGGGTCCCCCAAAACCATGATCTTGACAGTAACCCATATACCTTGAATCATAGATGATCTTTACATGTATTCCTTAACGGCACCTACCGCATCCTTAATGTGAGCCTCTGAAAACCCCGAGCTGTCTTAAGAATCGGAAAATTTCGGGGTCCAGGTTTTGGCAGGGGACTCGGATTAGGTGCGATGAGGGTCAGAGATCCTCTGTTTGGTGTCTACGGGCTCTGGTAAAGCAGTTGTGGACCTTCAAAGACTCACAGGGCCCTGAATTATAGAAACCCCGTAGAACCCTTATCCTTAACGAAGCCTGTAGAACCCTTATCATTGTCGAACCTGGATGAACCCTTATAGAGCCTTTAAAGCAGCCAAGGTAGCTGTAGATCCTCCGGCGCTGCCCAAACCTGATTCGGCCGAAGGAGCGCGGGACTTGGGCGGCATCTCGCCACGAGACGAGGTGGCCGCAGCGGGGTTTCCTTCGTGGTGCTGCTCCGAGTGCTGGGCCTAAACCATAAAACACTTCAAGCTGAAACCCTGAAAGCCTTAGCTCCAAACCCTCAACCCATAAAGCCCTAGAGCTTTAAGTTTCTTGTTGCGGTTCAATTTAATTAGGGGTAAAAGCTTAAGGTAGACCTCAACTCAGGGAAGCAGGGGCGGTAGCCCTGAAAGACTAAACCCGGCCCTGCGCCCCAAACCCTAACCTCTAAACCCTGAACGCCCCGGCTCCACACCCTAAACCTTGAACCCTTAGCCTTAAACCCGCGCCTTTTTCCCTTGTTGGGGGTCGTACTTTCCCTATACAGATACCCAATACCAAAGAGGGAGCCCTTTTTTCCTACGTTGAAGCCCTAAACCCTAAACCCTATACCTGCACCCCTAGCTCCTAAACAGGCCTTAAACAGGCCCTAACCCCTAAACTCCCTGAACCCCCAAACCCCTAAACCCTAAACCCCTAAACCCCTAAACCCCTAAACCCTAAACGGCTAAACCCCTAATCCCAAAAAATAGGGATGCCAGCTCCCGACTTAAACCTTCCGGCTGGGAGAAAAAAGACTGAAGCGGCCGACTCAAGGCAGGCACTCCGCAGAGACACCAATATCCGTTCTCATTGAGGACTATTCCTTAGGGTTCCTTAAGGATTAAAGGGATCTATAAGGTTTGGGGTTCAGGGGATTCTAATATCCTTTTTCATGTAGGAATACCTAGCGTTCTTTGAAGGATAGGTTTAGGTTTGGGGTTTGGGGATTCTAATATCCCTTATAATTAAGGAATATTCCTTAAATCATATCAGGGATCCTACTTTTATTTCAGGTATCTGTTTTTTCACATCGTTCAAGGATTCTATGAGGGTTCTATGTTTAAGGGTTCGTGACCTGCCTCGTGTACTAACTTACGCAAAATGTAGCATGTGGTATGCGTCCCTTTGCTTTCTGATTCTCATATCTCTCTCATATTGCAGCCACAACTATGTTTTGCTCTTTGCAAAAAAGGTGAAACTGCAAGATGAAACAACAAGCCAAACTGCAACGTGGCTCGGAGAGGCCGTTGACTCTGACGTGTCAGTCCCCGACTCATGAAGAAATGGTCGATTCTGGCGTTGACCTACCTAGAAAAGTCAACTCAAGAAGATTGAAGGACGTTCAAGCCTAGCTGAACTTGAGGAAGAGACGACAAGGCTGACTCGGGCTCCGTTTCTTCGTCCGCAGCCGAACACCTGTCATCGACTTTGCCGAGCGGGGTGGCAACGCCTGCTGTGCTTTCGCAAGCCCTGAACCCTAAGCCCTCTTAACAAAAAACCCATGCCCTAATCCCCAAGCCCTAAACCCTCAACTCTAACAGCCCCTCAACCCGGAACCCTAAACTCTGAACCCTGAACCCAAAACCCTAAAGCCTAAGCCCTAAGCCCTAAACCCTTAAAGGGACCCTAAACCCTTAAAGGAAAAGGAACCCTCACTTCCCTGAACCCTGAACCCGGAAGTCTGAAACCGCGAGCTCTCAAGGCTCGTAAAATCCGCGTAGGAACCCTTCCTTCGAGGGGGGTCCTTAGGGGCTCCTTAAAAGGATTCCATAAAGGGAGCCCTTAAAGGGATCTTTCAGGCTTCTATAAGGAGGGTCTGGGGACTTAGTAGGCAATAAGTACAGCCATAAGGACCCTAAAAGGGATCCTAGTTGAGGTTACGATACTTATAAGTCTACAACAGAACTACCTAGCCCTAAACCCTAAACCCTCCGACACTCCCCTTATCGAGCCCGTAAAGGAGGCCTTTAGGGAACCAAAGGAGCCCAATACCTCTTGATGAAGGAATACAACCTTATACTAGGGTTCCTTTTCAAGGCTCCTTTAGGGGACTTGTGAGGGTTTAATGAATGAATATAAATCATAAGGGGGTTTAGGGTTTAGGGTTTAGGGCCTCATACTATGGTTTAAGCTAAATTCCTGAATTACGGGGTATTGGGCTCTCTCTGGGGAACTAGAGGAACCCTGAAAGAAATGCCAAAACCATAAAGCACCCACAACTCGAAGCCCCGCAGTCGAGACTTTTTTGTCTCGTTGGTTTTCGCTCCATCCTTCTAGCCTAAACCTACAAACCCTAAACCCTAAACCCAAGAACCTAAAAAGCCTTCAAAGGCAAGCTTCATCCCATAGCCCTCCTGCCCCAAAGTGCATCCTAACCCCTGAACCCTAGCGCCTAAACCCCTGAACCCAATGCAACTCTACTTAAAGGCTCATGGGACTTAGTAAGTAAGGTTATAATTAGGATAACCCCAGTTAGGGGGCTTATAGCCCCAGTTATAACCTACTTACTAAGTCTCATGGTCCTTTAATTTAAGTAGACTCCAATACCCCTAAATTCAAGAATATTCCATAAATTATGGTAGGATCCCTAATATGATTTGAGGAAAATTCCTTAATTAAGGGATATTGGAGTTTCTGGGACTCTAGACTCTAAGAGTGCTTTCAGAGGTGAACCCGGACTACGACTTCCCTGAGTTGCCGATCCTTGCGGCAGCGCTGGAGGAGGCGATCCCTTGGGGCTTAGGGGTTGGAGAATTTAGGGTTTAGGGGTTTAGGGTTTAGGGTCTAGAGGTGGCAGTTTAGGATTTGAGGGTTAGGGGTTAGTAGGTTAGGGTTTACAGAGGTAGGGGTATGGCACTTTGATTTCCGGGGTGTATCTAGGTATCCTTTAACCTTGGGGTATTATGGTTCCTGCATAGTCTTCATTAACCTATAGTTCTCCGACGATACTCAACAAGCAAGTAAAGGCTTTGTGGATCTAGCAAGTAGGTTGCAGAAGTCGGCTTATCCTGATCACAACCTACTTACGAAGTCCCCTCTGAGCCTTCATGCAAACCCGTAAGCCGTCCTAAAACCCGACAACTCTAAAACTTAGAAGCCTAAAACCCTACGGCTACATCCTAAACCCCTAAGCCCTTGAAGGAGCCTTCAAGTAGCATCTCCAAAAAAATTGGGATTTGAGGCTTCAGGGTTTAAAGTTAAATATGGCTCGCATATTTCCGGCGCTGCGAGGTGGCAGTCGGACATGATGCACGTCATTGGTTCTTCGGAGAATTATGGAGTTGAAGGTGTAGGGTTCAGGGCGTAGGGTTTAGGGCTGAGGGCTTACCTGTAGCCCAGAAAACCTGCCCCCAAGAAGGTTAGGTGTTTTAGGGCATGCTGTGAGTGTCAGCAGCCGGCTCATCTGATGAGACTCGCTTGCCGGAGGAGAGCTCCCGGAGTTCCGAGTTTCGGGAAGATGCCGAGTCAAATGCAAATCTAAGCATGGCCATGGTCGAAAAGAGCTGGTCCTGCTGAGGAATGGTCACAGGTTCCTGTTGCAGAACATTCATGTACTTGTCCAGGCCGTTCGCCGTGCCATCCAAGGTGTAGCCAGCGTAGCCCTGACACTGATGAAGCTGGGGAAGGCGTGCAGTTTCCACGAAACAATCAATTACGAAGAAGAAGAAGATCAGGCTTGCAAGATGCTGGAGTTGGGCATCCGGTTCGGCGCTGGGATTCTGCCCGGTGCCCAGGGCTTCCACGTCCTCCAGTCGTGCCCATGTGGAAGTTGGTGATGTTAGGTGTGGTCGAGAGGATCCATGTGATCCTGCGCTCGCGCCGTCTCGGCTTCATGTAGTTGGGCCGCTGGGTGCTTCTCTGCGAACTCAAGGTAGGCGCTACGTTTGGGGTTTCGGGTGGGGTTCCTGGATGTGCTAAAGTTTGGTATTTTCAGCAGCTTTCATACTTGAAGGCTCAAGGGATTAGTACAGTAAGTATCTTTTATGAGTGAGGTTATAATTAGGATAACCTCACTTAGGGTGCTTACAACCCAAGTACAACCTAATTACTAAGTCCCTTGAGCCTTTAAGTACTTACTGAGTTCATAAGCATGCCTATCTGATACAGTTCATTGTTCTGGAATGTTGGACGAAGCAGATGGCCCAGTTTCAGTGGTGGCGGCAGACCCTCAACCCGAAACCCTAAATGCAAACCCTTAAGCCCGAAATCCCATACCCGAAGCCCCGAACCCTAACAGAAACCTTTAACCTTAATCCAAAGGAAACCTTGACGGAACCCTTGTTCTGAACGCCCACTTTACTAAGCTTCTTTGTTCGGGCAAAAGAAGCTACTCCCACGTCCAAAAACCGAACTACGGTTTTCAGGATTCATTGGTTTTGCAAGGAATGGTCACATAGGGTATTTTAGCGGCACACAACAGGTGCTTTACAGCTAAACCCTAACCCCTAAACCGTGAATCCGCGAGCTCGCTAAACTAAGGAAGGAATGCAGGTTTGAGAGTTTAGGATTGTAAAACGCTTAGAGCCCCAGTTGCAACGTACTTACTTGCCAAGTCTCCGGATCCTTTATCCCCTAAGCATCATACCCTGAATAAAGTGGGAAGTTATTTGCCGGCACCCCTCCAGAATAGAACCAAAACTATACGCTCATCAGCATCCAAACGGAGCCCCGTGCACCCTCATACCCTAATATAGTTTGGGGTTTAGGGTTTAGGGTTTAGGGTGAATATAGTACCCTAAATAGTAGGATCCTTATATTGAGGACCCTAAAAGAAGGGACCCATATTTTCGGAAACCCCCATTTAGCCTCACGAAAACCCGAGAACAAACCTCAAACCCTGAGCCCCAAGCCTTCAACCTGCAGCCTCAAAAACTCTGCCTTTTTAGGGTTTCGGGTTTAGGGGTTAGGGGTTTAGGGTTTAGGGGTTTTGGGGTTTAGGGTTTAGGGGTTTAGGGGTTTAGGGTTTAGGGGTTGAGGGGTTTAGGGGTTTAGGGTGTAGTGTTTCTTTATAGGGTTCCTTCTCATAGCTTCTTGAGAACATGAAAAGGTTTTCGTGAGGATGAGTGTGCACTGGGTTCTTTATCTTCTGGGGGTACCAGCAACAAAGTCCCCCCTCTCTGTGCTACAGGAATGTAGGCTCCTAAGGTACTTAAAGGCTCATGGGACTCAGTACGCAACATATGAATGAGTGAGGTTATTATCATTACGATAACCCCGCTTAGGAGACTTGTAAACCCATTTATAATCTCATGATCCTCTAAGTGAGGTAAGCTCTGCCTCGAGCCCCCACTGCGTCAGGAGGGCTACACTTTGCGCCCGCGGCTGCTGCTTGGCTTCGACCAAATCGTCGTCGTTCGGTTTGAGGTTCAGGGCTTGGGGTTTGGTGTTTAAAGATCGGTGACTAAGCAAGTAGACTTGGGTTCGTTAAAGGGTTCTACAACAAGGTTGTTTACCCTAAGCTCTTTATAAGTTCAAATTTAACCTGAAACGCTGGGCTAAAAGCCATAAAGCCACTTTTTGTCCCGAACACCCTAAAACCCTGCCTGAAACGCAGCAATCTCGAGCCTTCAACCACAAAAACCTTATATGCAATATCCGAAATGCCTTAAACCACTTCCTACAACCCCACACGCCTTACCCGGAGACTCCAAACCTCTTATAACTCAGATGTCTGACGGAAGAACTTTAAACTTTTTCGTTTTCTTAATTTGGTCTATGGTTAAAAGTTTATAGCTTAATTCTGGTAGTTTGAGGTGAACTCGAAACCCTGCACCCTACACCTTACATAAACCCTAAACCCCTAAAAGCGGGGGGCTCAGCGACAGTCTGGCTGAACGAGGTGGATCCAATCTCTAGCACGAAGAGGAGTTAGCAGCGAGTGCCGTGCCGATTCTTTACAGCCTGAAAAGGTTCATTGGCATTGACCGTCAAGGCCCGTATGTATCTTATGTCCCTACAGCCCCCAGCCCCTAGATCTACATGAAAGGATTGCCAAATGCAAAAATGCTAAAGCCCGAAATATCTGAAAATGCTAAAGCACCAACAAACATAAGGTGCGAAAATGCTGAAGCCCCAAACGTCACAAAGTTAAATGTAAAAATCCAAAATCTAAAATCCTAAAACCACCAAAATCCAAAACATCCTATAGCCCCAACAATTCCAAAATGCTCAAGCTCTTAAATCTTGAAGCTCTAATGTCCAAAAGCCACAACAATCCCAAAATCTATCCACGTCGTGCTTCGCTCGACGTCGCTGTTTTCTCGACAGACGTCGCTGCAGAAGCGCCCCGGGCTTTGTCGGGGCCGTCGCGACGTAGACGATGGGTACTTTGGCCGCGTCTGCCTGCCCTGTTGCAAAGTCTTCGTTGTCAATCCTCAAATCCTAAACTTTTTCAATTCCTAAACTTTTTCAATTCCCAGCCCCGAAACCCCGAAAGACTTAAAACCTTGAAGCGCGAAGTTCGAAAACACCAAGTCTCTACATGTTTAACATGCTGAGCGATAAAGCCAGCCACAACCAGCCCTTTCCAACAAAGAGCGCAGACTGTGAAATGTGCATGTGTTGCTTTTCGTGGGTTCCCACCGGGAAACCCAAATCCCAAAATCCTGACCTCCGAAATCTGAAATCCTGACATCCTATAACCCGTAAAATTCCTGAAACCCTAAAAACCCTCGCATCCTAAAACAGTAAGAGCTCAATTTTTCGCATGCTGAAATGCCATAGAAAGTTGAAACCCCTTCATATCTTAAACTCCAACTCCTCGAATCGCTAAACGCTACTTTCGCAAATTCGAGGTCCTTGAATGTTGAAAGTCAAATCCGGCGGCCCGAAAATTGGGTTTTCCAACACCAAGATCGAAATGTTCGATTATCCGTTTTTTGACTTTATGGATTTCCTCATTTGGTGGCCAGATGCAATTACCAAAATGTTTTCGACGAGTTGGGCGCGACTCGTTCCACCTGTGTGGGGCTTTTGTGCGCTTGGATCATCCACTTACCAAAGACCTTGTCGTGTTGTGGTGACCTGTGGTTTGCAGATGCACCGTTGAGGACAAAAGCACAAACCGGCCAGACTGGGGGACTGGGCGGCCTTGGGGTGGAGTTTTCGCTTCTGCGCGGCGCGCCGTGGACGACCCCTTGGGTCGAAGCGCGGCGCTTCGGGTGGCAAACGCCTGTAAACCTTTCAACCCTAAAACGCTTAAGCCCTTAAAACCTTAAGCCCGTAAACCCTAAATCCTAAACCCTAGACTCTGAACCCCTAAAACCCCATGAAACCCTACACCCCTCAACCGAAAGCCGAGGCCCGTTTATCCGCGGCATTTCGAGTGGCTGCCGCCGCGCGTTCAGGCGGTGCTTCAGCCGAGGCCGGGCTCTTGGTTTGGGTTCCAGGATTACTATGGATTACTTAAAGGCTCATGGGACTTAGTAAGTAGGGTTATAAGTAGGTTATAATTAGGATAACCCCACGTAGGGGACTTATAACCCCAATTATATCCTACTTACTAAGTAAGTCCTATGATCCTCTAAGTAGCGTTGAGGGTTTAGGGTTCCTCAAGGGTTCGATAAGATTGTTTTAAGGGTGCGTTCACGAGGACCCTGTAGGGTTTAGGGTCGAGGGTCTCGGGTTCAGGGTGAAGGGTTGAGGGCTTCTGGGGTTCTTGAGAATATGGGATGTTTTAGAGGGATTAGGAAGGATGAGGCTAAAATCGTGAACTTTAAGTAGCGAAAGACATAAACTCGTCTAAATCCTAACATTGAAATTTAAACCTTCCTTGAGTATAATATGCAAGCCCTTGTAATGACTGAACGTATTCCTTGGGGCTCCTTTTCTTACCTATGCTATGATGTACCCCGGAAACCAATTTCAAATATTAAGGCCCCTTCTCTAAACCCCTAAAAACCCCTCTGTGGAAACCCTTGAGGACTTATACGTGGTTTAGGGTTTAGGGTTTAGGGTTATAATTATAGAACCCTGAATAGGGCACTCTTAAAGAAACCCCATTCTGTTTATCAATGCCCGTTTCTCAAGACGTTCTCACTATTCAGGCCCCTACCCTGAACCGCCTTACACCCTGACAGAAACCCTTAAAGGAGCTTTAAGATTGTTTGATATCTTGAGGCTTGGTCCCGCCCAAAGCCCGGCGGCGGCTGCCGAACTTGGAGGCCCACCGAATGCCTAAATTTACACCCTAAACCTTAAACCCCTGTTCGGGTTTAGGGTTCGGGGCTTAGGGCTTAGGGGGTCTTATTTGTCTAGGAGTTTGGAGTTTGGTTCCGTGCTAGATTGCCCTGAGCAAGGAAGCCCAAGTAGTGTTTCGCGATCGCTGGGCCTAAACCCGAAACCCCAAAGTTGGGAGTTAGATGCTTAGAGCACCATACTACCTACCCTCGAGGCTCTAAACTCAACCCCAAACCCCCAATCCGAAACCCCGCATCCCTCTCGGGATCTAGGGGGGGTTCGGGGTTTACCCTAAGCCCTAAACCCTAAACCCTAAACCCTAAACCCCTCAACCCTAAACCCTAAACCCCTAAACCCGAATCTTTAGGGTTAGCTCCTGGGCCAAGAAATCCAACGTGTCCCGAATGTGATGGTTCCTCTTTTGATCCAGGTTCCGTAAATGGGAGTTTCCGAAAATTAGGGGGTACCCTCAAAGGGATCCTTTAAGGGTTCCTTAAAGGGGTCCATAAGGGTTATATAAAGGGTTTAGGGTTTAGAGTTTCCGAAAATGGGGGGTACCTTAGGGATCCTTTAAGGGTTCCTTAAAGGGGCCCATAAGGGTTATATAAAGGGTTCAGGGTTTAGGGTTTAGAGTTTCCGAAAATAGGGGGTACCTTATTTTGGGGGTCGTTACAGTAAGGATCCTGCTATTTAGGGTCTATTTTGGGATCCCCTATTTTTGGAAACTCCCAAATCTTTCTGTGCCTGAACAAAAGAAGCGTCGACTGCCGTGGTTTGTGGTCAGGGTTCAGGGCTCAACCTAGGGATTGGGTTCAGGGCTTGGGGATCGGGTTGGGGTTGAGGGCTTGGAGCTGCTTGGTTTAGGGTTTAGGGTATTCGGTGTTTCAGCATGTAAGTTTAGGGTTTAGGGTTTAGGGCTTAGGGTTTAGGGTTTAGGGTTTTAGGGTTAATTCTGCTTTGATACAGTTGGACCTGACCAGCATTGCACAATGCCGCCAGGTGTGGAGAGGAGAGTGCAGATCGATTCGCAGTGAGACAAAAACCAAACCGCGCAGGCTGGCATGTTGCACAACCCCACTTAAAGGCTCATGGGACTTAGTAAGTCGGTTATAACTGTGGTTATAAGTCCCCTAAGTGGGGTTATCCTAATTATAACCTACTTTTAACCTTACTTACTAAGTCCCATGAGCCTTTAAGCACACCCAAAACTCCACACGGACAACCTTAAGCCGCAACCCTTAAACCTTAAACCATCTTAAACTCTTAACTCTAAAAGGACAACCTTTCGCCTGGAACCTTAAACCATCTTGGACCCTGAGCTCCAAGCGGACAGCTGTAAGCCGACGCCCTAAGCCTTAAACTGTCTTAAGCCCCTAACCCCACCAGGACCCCTCAAGTGCCCTTTAATAGAGCCCTTATGGTCCTTAATAGCGGGTATTTAGGGTATATTACAGGGTAGTTGGAGGGTTTAGGCAAGCCCCAAGCTTTAAACCCTTCACCTTCCAACCACGACACCGCAACATCCCCAAAGCCCGAAGTGCTTTTCCCGAAGTCCTAAACCCCAAGCCACAAGCCCTGACCCAGACCCCTAGGAGGATCTAGAAAGTAGATCCCGAAATTTGGAGCCCTATACTACTAAGGGTACTTTATAGGAAAGCCCTATACTACTAAGGGTACTTTATAGTAACTTTATAGGAAACACCCATTAAGGGATCTACTTTTGGGATTTTTTCGGGGCTCTGGGGATGGAGAGGCCTCAGTCATTGGAACAGGGTTTTGGGCGTATGTTATACGGTTGATGGACAAAATCCTGCATGACCCATAATAAGGAATATACCATAATTCCAATAGTTTAGGATCCTTAGGGTCATGCAGGATTTTGTCCATCAACCTATGTTATAGTACACTTGGAGGCCCTTTTGACTTAGTAAGTCGGGTTAGTAAGGTGGGTTATGGGGGATCATAATAGGGCTTCTAGGGGATACTAAGTAGACTAAGTCAAAAGGGCCTCCAAGCAAGTAATCTGGATTCTTAAAAATTACGATTCTAGCCACGAAGACTCCTACATCAAACCCCAGTTGAGCCTTGGATCGACGTCTCCGAGGCCTTAGTGTGATTCGGGCTTCATGAAAGCACAACATAGAAGCCTTTATAACTGCTAATTCTTGCTGTTCTTTAGGGTTCCTTGCTTCTAGTATATTAGAACCACCACAACCCTAATCTCATTGTTAGGTTCATGCGCGCCGTGAACCCTAAACCCTAGAACCCTGAATCTGATTGTTAGGTCCGTGCAACACGTAGTATATTTACACTTTGGCTAGGGTTTAGGGTTTAGGGCTTAGATAGGGGCCTCAATAATTACCAATATTACTCATAGGATTCCTTATCATAGTTATAATATAGTATGTTGCAAAGCCCTATACTAATCATTCAGGCCCCTATATTACGCTAAGGCCCGACAGTTGAAGAGCTTTACTGCCTTGATTTGCTATAGTTTAGGACTTAGGGTTTAGGGTGGGTGGGCCTCTTCAATGCTTTCGACAACTGCGGGAAACCCCAAGGGTGGGAAAAGCCCTAAACCCGAAACCCCAAATCCTAAACTCTAAACCCAAACCCCTCAACCCTAAACCCCTAACACCAAATCCTAAACCCCGAAACCCTCAGCCCGTAAACCTCTCAGCCTCGGAACGCCTTAAAGGCTTCAAGTCGAAGGCTTGGAGTCCCCATGGTCGAACCCCTACCGAACCCGAAACATCCCTAATATAGGAGTACAGGTCTCCTGTATGTGATCCTTTAAGGGTTACTTTGAAGGTTCCTTTTGAGGGATCCTTCAAGGGATCTATAGGATTCTATGCTTTGGGTCTTTATTCGGGATGTTCTGCAGGCTTCTTGTGGTGTAGGGTTTAGGCTCCAGGTTCAAAGGTAATCAGTATTCAGGGTCCCGTAAGGGTTCCTTTAAGAGTTCCTTTAAGGGATCCTTTGGGGAATCTATAGGGTTCTTCTCATGTCGGAGCCTGATTTACAACTTTGGCATTTGGGTCTTCGTCAGTGCCCTTTACATGGAGCCGAATCTTTTGAGGTTTCAGGACCGGGGTTGCCTACAGTACAAGCCCAAAAGTTGGAAACCCAATAGCCTAAGTCCTTAAGAGGAGCGTATAGGGAATCCCAGCACTATTTGGCCTTAATCCGGTTTCCAACTTTATGGGGTTCACTGTAATCTAGCAAAAGAGACAGAAGGGTTTAGGGTTTAGGGTTAGAACATGGTCAGCCGCTGGCGAAGACCCAGAGTCAGAGACTCCAATATCCCTTAATTAAGGAATATACCTTAAATTATAGTAGGATCCCTAATATGATTTAAGGAATATTCCTTAATTATAAGGGATATTGGAGTCTCTGGGAAAGAGAGACAGAACATGGTCAGCTGCTGGCGAAGAGTGCTCGCTCGGCGCCGCTTCAAGGCGGCAGTGCATTCCGTTTTCGTTGCCAAGCACCTCTGGCGGTTGGGTCATTCGCCGCGGCATCCAGCCGTACATTTGGTTCATCAATTGAACCAATACTGTGCGACCCCGGGATGCACCCACTTTCGACTGATGCACATCCCGATGCTGTGCCTTCAGCGTGGCACTGACAATGCAATCCCGCTCGGCGGCTCCACGTCTCTTGGCACGAGGCTTTTCCAACTTCAACACAACGCATTTGAACACCTCGACACAATCGGCAGTCTCGCGGCAGGTGGCCCGAAATCGCAGCAGTTACCCCATCCATACAGCTGTTTTAGCATGCGCAGGGCCAGGGGCCTGCGAAGCTCCAGATGGCGGCATGGAAGCAGCTGATGAGGTTCAGGCTGATGCTGATGTGAATGTTTGTCAAGGATAGTTCATCCTGAATGCCCCCAATCTCTATTCTGGCTATACAGGCTTCTAAATTCAAGATCGGGTCTGAATAATTAGTTTTCGAATTCCTCCCCCCCCCCCGCATAGTCTGCATATTACTTTACTGTACTATCCTACAAACCCTCCTGCAAGTATACATGCCTGTAGAGTCAGGCCCGCAACCCCAAAACCCTAAGCCCTTAACCCCCGCCGAACGCTGTTGCAGGCTTCTCAATCCCAGAGGGTCTTAAGTACCCATATAGTAATTAGAATCTGGGGTTTCTAGATTAGGCTACTGTAATGATGATTTGCGGAAGCATCCCCCACAACAGTGCCTAGGACTGTTTGGGCATTCAAACCGTGATCCCACATCCGCCCTTGACTTTCCGCTCACTCGGCTCAAGTCCGTTAGTAACCCCGTTGCTTGCTTCATATCTTCCTGCATACGTGTCGCCTAGGGGAGGCTGCTGCACCCCGCCCCGGACCCTAAACCCTAAACTCTAAACCCCAAAACCTGGAACCCTACACCCTATACCTCGAAATTCTCAGCCCTAAAGCCTCAAACCTCAGAGCCCTACACCCTATATATAAACCCTAGAACCTCAATCTTACAAAACCCTTTTTAGGAACCCTTAAAGGTACCCTTAAAGGAGCCCTTAAAGGAACCCTAAACCCTAAAACCCGAGAATCTCCAGTCCCAAGTCTTCCGGAAAGGGGGGGGCTGCGGTTTGGGGTTTAGGGTTTAGGGTTTAAGGTTTAAGGTTTAGGGTTTTGGGTTTAGGGTTTAGGGCCTCCGCCGCGGGCACCGCACCAAAGAATCAGAGAGTCCCCCGAGCCCGAAGTTCCGTGGCTGCACCGGGTGCGCGCGCATCCTTCAGGCCGGCACTCCAGAGCTTACATTATATAGGTGCCTAAATAATTACCAATACTACTTTGGGGATTCCTTATTATATTTATAGTATAATGGGCCCCAAAACCCTATTCTAATTATTAAGGCTCCTATATTGCGGGTTTAAGACAGTTTAAGGGTTTAAGGGTTAGGAAATTAAGGGTTTAGGGTTTAGGGATTATTCGGGCTGTATTGACTTTCACCGTTTTGCTTGTTTTAAAATTAGAGGGTGTCCAAGAGGTGTTCTACTGTAGATTTTTTTGGCTTGTTAGGGTCCAGGATTGTGGTTTCCTTGTTGCTCTGCTTCAGAAAGGCATCATAAGTCTGTTTTAGCGCATCCTAGGTTGGGGCTCGATAGGGAGTACGATACTCAGTTCAGGCTGCGCAATGGGCAGCAGAGGCGTACGTGCGACGAGTGGCCGACGTCTATGTCCCACAGTTGTCTAGGGACCCAGAAACTCCCAAATCCCGGAATTAGGAAAATGCAAGTAAGGATCCGCGCGTAATTTAAGGTACACTGCATAATTAAGGGCTTCCGGAGGGGTTCTTTGTACCCTTTGTAACCCTAAACCTAAACCGTACCTGCATACGACATTCGAGGATACCCCTCCTGAGACGTTTGGCTTCCCTATATCCAAGCTGCCTTTAGGGTTTTGTCGTTTGGGTCGGGAGGTTTAGGGTGTAGGTTTAGTGATTGAGGGTTTATGGTCGAACCTAGCTTTATACGTTCAGGGTTCAGGGTTCTTCTAGCTATGCTTGCATGACCTACCTCTACCCTGCCTTCAGTTCGCGAGAGTACTCTGACTCTCCGAGCAGGCAAACTGCGCGGCCTCAATGTGGCAGGCAGGGCTGGTTGCCAGCTGAGGGGAGATTGAAACATCCGTGTGACTATCTAAACCCTAAACCCTAAACCCTAAACCTACTTGTAATACATCATAGCGGCTTCTATGGGGTTCTACACGATTTGTGCATGGGGCTGTTGAAGTGACTCGTAGGAGTTTGGGGTTCATGTCCTACCCTACACTCCCTCCCTGAACCCCGAACCCTAAACTCCCTAAGCCCCCAACCCTAAACTCCCTAAACCACTGACCCTAAACTCCCTGAACCCCTAACCCTAAACCCCTAAACCCCTAAACCCCTAAACCCCTAAACCTTAAGCTTTACCCTAGGTCCTAGCGCTGGAAGGGCTGGGGACCTTCCGTGCTCCTTAAAAAGTCTGCCGGGTGCTTAATACTTAGAGGATCATGGGACTTAGTCAGTAGATTATAATTGGGGTTATAAGTCCCCTAAGTGGGGTTATCCTAATTATAAGCTACTTATAACCCTACTTACTAAGTCCCATGAGCCTTTAAGTAGGGAATGGGGGAATGGGTTATGGGGACTGTTGTTGGGGATTATGTAGGGGCTCTTATCCCCATTCCCTACTAAGAGCCAGAAGCCCCACTTGGAGGATCGTGGGACTTAGCAAGTAAGCTTATAAGTTATAAGTACCCTATAACTGGGATTATAAGTACTTATAAGTATAGGTACGAAAGTACCCTAATTGGGGTTATAAGTACTTGTAAGTATAGTTACGAAAGTACTCCAATTGGGGTTATAAGTACTTATAAGTATAGTTACCGTACTTATAACCTTACTTACTACGTCCCCTGATCCTTCAAGCATTCCAGCTGCCACACTGGAATGCCAGGCAGCCGTGCTGAGAATGCAACTATGAAAGACCCCGGTAGAGAGCTTGATAGAAGTGCGAAAGTAAGGATAGATGTACTATACTATGCTATACTATGCCATGCCATACCAAACTAGACCAGAAACTCTCCGGAAGAAGCGAACTGGTCAAGCGTCTGAGGTCAAAAGCCCAAACCCCTAAACCTTCTTAAACAGAGAATAGAATGCCCTGAAAGGTATACCGAAGGATCTTAGTTTAGGGGTTTCGGGGTTTAGAGGTTTAGTTGAGGGTTTAAGGGTTTAGGTTTTTTTATCTACATTGTAGAGGTTTCTATAGACGGAATGAAATACGATGGTTGGTTAAGCGCCCTCCCCCCATACGGGTGTTTAGGACCTGTCGCAAAATTTTTAAAAGTCCCGAAAATAAGCATCAGAAGCCGAAGCCGCCCATGAAACACTCCTGTGAACCTTAAACCCTACTTGGAGGGTCGGGGGACTTAGTAAATAGTTATTTTGTAGACTTATAAGTATCATAACCCCAATTAGCGTCCCTTTTAGGGTGCTTCTAACTCTACTTGCCTACTTACGCAGTCCTTCGACCCTCCACGTAAACCCTGAACCTTCGTTAGTCTAGGTTCCCCAGTAGTGCCTTGTTGCCCTTTTTGCTTTTTGTGTTGGCTTACTAACGCCAAATACTAGGAGAAAGGGTTGGGGAACCTAGTAGTTTCCCACGTAAGACCCTCCTTCAAGACGAAATGAACTCCATAAGGGTTAAGGGTTCATATACCATATAGGACTTCAAGGTACAAGGATATAGGGAGCCACTTTTGAGGGTCATTTGATCCTCAATGCTCTGACCTTTTGTATTGCAGGGTGTCCGTGTATTCAACGGCGTAATAATAGGGGAAAGGGTGCACTTGACCAGCAAAGGGATATTGACCAGGAAACGAAGAAGCCTATATACCCTAGCACCTTAAACCAGCGTTAAACCCTAAAGCCCTGAACCCCAAAACCCGAAACCCTAAAGCCTAAACTTTAAGCCTAAACCCTAAACCCTAGACCCGAAACCCTACAGCCTAACCCTAGCGCCCGTAAATGTCGAAGACCAGGCCATCTCGGTGTGGCTGCTCTTCTGCGCCGAGGTTGCCCTGGCTCTCCGGAGTCTTGTTTTCTTGGATTAGGATGTTGTTCCTTAGGGCTTCCTTATTATAGCAGAGTTTCGGGTTTAGGGGTTTAGGGTTTAGGGTTTCAGGGTTTCTTAACTTCCACGGCGCCTGTGGGCTAGGCAGGAGGAAGTGTTGCAAAGGTCTGCTGAAGGACCCTGACCCTGATAAGTGTTGCAATTCAGGCCCCCCCGGACAACAAGCCGGCGGGGCTTATTTTTGTTGAAACTGCGCGCACGCGTGCGCGTGCGTGCGTGTGTGGTGCGCGCGAAAGCAACGCCAAACATCGACAACAATGTTGTCAAATTTGGCGCCTTCAAATTTGACAACAATGTTGTCAAATGACAACATTGTTGTAAAATTTGACAACATTGATGTTAAGACTGGTTCTCGGACCGCGGTTTTGACATCAAAACACTTAATTTTTGTTGGCATCATTTTTGGTGCGCAACACTTTTGGCTGGACTGCTGAGGGCCCCCATTTTTGAAATTCGTGGGTGCTTTGGCCAAACAAACATGATAGTCCGAGGTTCAAACGGCAACCAAACATGTCTCTGAATCACCCTGAACGGCCTGGAAGTGTGCTGAAACTGGCCTGCAATCTCCGCGGTTTCCACTACTCCTAGCATGGCCTGGCAGCCAAAGGCTATATACATGCCCGATCAAGTTTGCAAGCTGTGTCACACGACCCCAAAAAATAGCAGCTGCAAATTCACCTCTCTGGATTTGCAGGCACCCCTGCCAACACTTATAGAAATTCTAACTCCTGTGCACCATGCAACAACCCAGGAGCGTGCAAGTTAACTTTAGGGTTTAGGGTTTAGGGGCTTAATGTACCCCAAAGCCCTATTCACCCTATTCTAATCATTGAGGACCTGATATTAAAGTCCACCTCAGAGCCCTTGACCCCCAAACGTGGGTTTAGGGTGTTCGGCCTGCATGGTTTAGGGTTTCGGATTGCGGGTCGTAGGGTCTAGTGTTTAGGGTTTTAGAGTTTAAGGCCCTGGTAGTAGGGTGTTGGGGTAGTTTACAGAAAAACTACACCAGGAACCTCTAAGAAATTCTGTGTCTGACGCAGTACACCCTCACGCATAAGATGTTTAGGGGGTAAGGGGGGCTGGGGTAGACGGGTCCAGTAAGGCTTATTCAAGCAAGTGCTGTTAGGTTCCTTATGACTAACCCGAGTGCCCAAAAACCCATTCTTCAACACCTAAAGACATAATGTGCGGAGAGATAGACATAAAAAAACTGCGTGCCACAACCCTACTGCAACTAGAACGGCCCTAACATCAGAGAGGAAACCCTGTAAAGAAATCTCCTGGGCCCTCGCCGATTCTTTCGCCAGGCAACCAGCTCCGACATCGGTGAGCCACTGAGTTGGAGACAAGGGGGTTTTGGGTTTAGGGCTTAGGGAAGGAAGCTGTGATCCCTACAACCCTAAACTATGAACCTGAACGGTTTAGGATGCAGGGTTCACGGCCTAGCCTCAGGTCCTCAGGGTTTTCCGTTCATCTTCCGTGGAGAGCTTTTCAGCTACTTTGTTAGTTTGGGGGTTTAGGGTTTAGGGTTTAGGGCCGAGGGTAGGGTTTCGGGTTTAGGGTCTGAACTTGAGCATTGAAAATGCCATTTCCGGAAATTCTGCTCTCAAGCAGCAGCCTTTGCTCATTTTCTGCTGTGGGGTTCCGATTGAACGGAACAATCGAGAAAAGGCCCACACCTTAAACCAGAAATAAACCCCCAACCCTGAGAAAACCCTAAGCCCTAAACTCTGAGTAAGCCCTCAACCCTCCAAGAGAAAAGGCCTTCCGCTTTGCCTAACGCCGCTTCAATAGACCAAGAAGAATATGTGGTTTTAGGGATTAGGGTTGAGAGTTTAGAGAATATTTTCCAACATTCTTCTTTAGTATTCCTTGCTATTGTAGTAAAGTCTACGTCAAAATATGGGCGAGCCCTCAGAGTTTTAGGGTTTGGAGGTGCTGATTCGGCTCTAGATTCACCGACGCCCTTGCACGAGACAAAGTCGAACACCCCCGTGTGATTGGGGTTCCAGAAGGTTGTTACAGGGCTTTATCAGCGAGGGTTTACGAACAATTAGCCTAAGAATGTCCCCTGGACAATTCTGATTATGACTACCTTAACCTACCAAACCCTATTTTTTTGTAGGTTCTTATTATAAACCTTAATATGGAACAGTAGGTTTTGGTAGGTTAAGGTAGGACAGGGGCTGTTGCTGTCACTATCATCTTTACTCCCACTTCAGTACACAACCATCTTTGCTATCCTTGTTGTTGCTTATGCTTGCTTCGGTTGATGATATAAACCCTGCATTGCCTTAAGGACCCTAAACTATGGGAATAATGGTATATTCCTTATTGTGGGTAGTGCAGGATTTATATCCTAAACCCTAAACCCGAAAGCCCCTTATAGATCTCTTAAAGGAGCCCTTTGAAGGTACCCATATAGATCCCTTCACAGGAACCCCAGGATCAACCGTTTCGTTGGATTGTTAGCATAAGTTTTCGGATTGTTACCAGTCGTCTCACTCGAGCTGCTAAATCGTCCTCGCCATGGTCGTTCGGTTGCACGGGGTACTGTAGGAACCTACATAGGGTTTAGGGTTCCTAGGGTTTAGGGTTCTCAGGGTTTAGGGTTTATCTTGCACAGTGTAGGAGCCTGATAAGCAACCCTGGGCCTTTAGGGTTCCTTATATGAATCCTACTTTTTTGGGGGTTGCAGGCCCAGGGTTGCTTAATCAGGTTCCTACATTACAGCCTTGCCCCCAGGGTTTAGGCTTCGAGACGGCTGAGCAAGGGGGCCTTACTGCTTCTAACTATGGTCGGGATTTCCAAGCAATTTCGAATCAACGCTCGCGACTGTAAAGTGATACTAGCACCATAGGCTTAAACACTCTAAAGTAGCAAACTGCCACTCCAAACTCAAACCAAAACAGAAAACACCCTGGATGCATAATCCTTCGAGGGAAAACTGCAGCTGTGTTGACAGGACCTCGTCTGCTCCGTCAGGAGACACCGCAGCACAGATGCTTCCACCTCAGTTGGCTGTGGTTAGAAGTTTGCAGCATTTTGCGCTGTTTTCTTTGTGCGTTTGTGTGTCAGTGTTTGTATTTTTTATAGTCTGTCGTGGACGCGAGTTGTTTGGCTTTAGCACAATTGTTGCTATGTAGGCTCATGGGAGGGACTTGCGATATTGTGTTCTTTATTGCCTTCCTTGAAGGTTCAAAGTGGGGCGCTTGTTGGGGTCTATGTTGCGAGGAGGCTTCCTGTTGCTCAAGACTGCTTCCGGTTTAGGGTTTCGGATTTATAGTTCATAAGGGTTTAGGGTTTGTAAGGGTTTAGGGTTTATGAGGGTTTAGGGTTCATAAGGGTTTAGGGTTTTGGGTTTAGGGTTTGTAGGAGTTCGGGGGCTGTTGGTGCAGCTGTAGGCGATGGAGCCGCAGTTTCAGGCTGCGGTTCAAGCTTTCGCAATGGACACCTCGCTTAACACTAACATGTTAGGTACCCAAAAAGGACATAAGCATAAGCATTTTATAGGGAGATCCCTACCTTATTGGGCTTCATTATAAGGGGTTTTATATGGGATGTACCTATCCTAACTTTTGCTTATGGTTTTTTTGGGGCCCTAACATGGCCACACCAATAGCGGTCAGTAGCTTCCAAGAGACAGTGGCTTAGTAGTAGAGTAGGCAACCTCTTACCGCTTTGGGGCACTATACTGCGAACGCAATCCTAATTCCCAAGAGTCAACCTTTCGTTCCCCAGGACACTGGACAAGTAGATCCAGGGACAGTAGTTTAGAAACCTTACTTCATGGGACTAAGTAAGTAAGGTTATAAATAGGTGATAATTAAGATAACCCCACTTAGGGGACCTATAACCCCAATTAAAACCTACTTACTAAGTCCCATGATCCTCGAAGTACACACTAATTCCAAACCGAAGGCGTAGTAGTGTACCATATTCGCCTTGAGGTCCCTAAACCCTAAACCCTAAACCCACAGCCCCAAACCCTAAACCCGTAAAGTTTAAGTTTGAGGGTCCCAGGTTGAGGTTGAAGGATTAATTTTCATCTTTTGGTTTAGGGTTTAGGGTTTAGGGTTTAGGGGTTTAGGGGTTTAGGGTTTAGGGTTTAGGGTTTAGGGGTTTAGGGTTTAGTGACTCCGGGCCTGTGGGTCTAGGGCTTACGGGCAGTTCAGGGGCATAGGGTTCTTCTCATAGACCTCAACTACTCTTCCTCAGATCATGCATGTGCTATGTCAAACGGAGCGGCACCTTGTTAAAGAGGCATGCCCAAATGTAAGGCTTTATGAAACTAGAGGCTGTTATGAGTTGTTGGAGGGTATCCCCAAACACTGCCCTGAACTTGACCTGTTTCATTGCGGACAAGTTGTTGGAGCATATTCCCAAACATTGCCCTGAACTTGACCTGTTTCATGGCGGACAAGTTGTTGGAGGGTATCCCCAAACGCTGCCCTAAACTTGACCTCCCAAACACTGCCCTGAACTTGACCTGTTACAATTTCAAGCCTGACCTCTCGTTCGTATACTGGTCCTGCTATCGGTCGCGGGAAGGCTGCAACTGGCACACCCACGTGTCCAGGACTAACCCTCAGCCTGGACCAGCCGGCACAGCCGTTGCCTCTGATCGAACAAACAGAGCAGCCGAGTAGTTGGCTGTGCACTGAAAGCAGCGCATGCTGAGAAGACTGACTTTGGATGCCCCGGACGACAAGGGCGACAACGAGGAGCTTTCGAGAACCTGGGGCCCGTAGGGTGCGGTGAAAGCGTTCACGATCGCCTCATTGGATGTGGTGAAGATTGGATGCAATAGAGCGTCCTTTTGCTGCAGTCTTCCATCGGCTTTGGCCTGGCTGTAAGGCTTGTATAAGTTTCGATTAGGGCCTTAGCAGTTAGAATTGGGTTTTCGGTGGTGGTTTCTTTATTGTATGAGTACTAGGTTCCTCAGTAGTACCCTTTTGCCCTTTTTATTTTCGGATCCCCTTATTAAAACCGAATAGTAGGAAAAAGGGTACCCTTATTATAAAGGGGCCGCTCAGAATCCTAAAGTATGATAAGGAGCCTTAAGGAACAGCATTAATTACTAATTATTGAGCAAACGGTGGAAAGGAAGTTCAGGGTTTAGCGGTTTAGGGCTTGGGGCTTCAGGGTTAGGTTTTTTCAGTTAAGGTCTTTTCTTGCTGTCAGAAATCAGGGAGTTGGGGCCAGAAACGCATGACCCCTCTCAGACAAATTTAGCAAAGCACCTCCTCAGCCTAAACCCTAAACCCAAAGCCCACAAAGCTTCGTACGCTGCAAAAATCTCAAAGCCCAACATACCCTGAATCGCACACAATTTGAGAGGGTGTAGGGCCTGGGGTTCGGCATAGGGTCTTGGGGTTTAGGGTAGGGTTTAGGGTTTCGGGTTTTTGTAAACGGGTTTACGCACCCAAACGCCGAATCCTAGACCATTTAAATCAAAACATGCTTGCCGAGCCGGCTCTCAAAGAAGCACCCTAAACGCTAAAACCCCACACCCCCAAAACCCCAAAACTCTAAACCCTCATAAAGCCTTGCAAGGAACTCTAAACCCTTTAATTATAGCCCTAAAACCCCAAAACCAAAACCCAATCTGAACGAAGACTCCGGCCCAGTTTCGCATAGTCGGCGCCATGCCATGCAAGTCGAAGGCCGGGATTGAACTGAGGGCTGCTTTGCAGGTTTGAGGGTTTTAGACTACGGTTTAGGGTTTAGGGTTTAGGGGTTTAGGGGTTCACGGTTTTAGGGTTCAGGGGTTTAGGGTTTAGGGGTTTTGCAGGTTTGAGGATTGTAAACTAGGTGTTAGGTTCCTAAATAACCCTTAAAGGGCTCCCTAAAGGGCTCCTCGAAGGGCTCTGTAAGGGATCTATAGTTTTCAAGTTTGAGGGTTGTAAGGGGATTATGGGGTTAAGGGTTTAGGGTTAAGGTTTTAAACTGCGGTTTAGGATTTCGGGTTTAGGGTTCAGGGTTTAGGGTTCCTGAGCGTTGGGGGTTTATAGGGTTTCGGGGGGTTTTGGGTTTGGGCTCTCTTGGGGTTCTGATATACCGAAACACCTATTCCAAGTAGTAAGGCCGCACTCTGAGCTAGGAGGGTTTTGGTTAGGGCTTGGGGTGAAGGAGGGGCGTAAACTCGTGAAGTCAATCTTAGTGCTCCGGGTTTACGGATTGGCCCTAAGGGTCCAAGTGGTCTTTATTTATGGTTTTTTGGTAGCCCAAAAGGCCCTAAAGTCCCATAATTAGCATAATTAGCCTATAACAGGGAGTATTTGAACCCTCTGGATGGGTGAGTTGCAGAATTTGGGCATGGAGGGCGGGTCTTACTGGCTTCTGCCTGGCTCCAATTACGTCTCATGTCAGGGCTTCTGCCCTTTGCTTAAAGGGTCAGCACATAGGTAGTTGTCAAAATTATGGGCCCTTTTTGGGTACCCTAAATAATAGGTGCCGTATTATAATAGGGACCCCAAAAGGGACCATAATTTCGACAACCACCCACATACTTGTTCTTTTATGTCATGCAGGTAGATCCCGAACTTTAACCCCTTCAGAACCCTTCTCAGCACCCTATTGGAACAGAACGCGTAAGCATGGAACCCTAAACCCCCTAAACCCTAAACCCTGAACTCTGAACCCTAAACCCTAAACGCCCTAAACCCTAAACCCCCTAAACCCCCTAAGCCCTAAACCCTTGAACCCCTATAGCGAGAGCCCAAAGCCTTTGCAATTCGTGAGGCAGCGGCGCCATCGCCCCTGCTGGCAGCGGAGGCCGTGTGAAATTATCGGCTTCGGGCCATGGGGGTGAAGGGCTTAGAGCTTAGGGTTTAGGGTTTAGGGGTTTAGGGCTTAGGGTTTGGGGGTTTAGGGGTTTAGGGTTTAGGGTTTAGGGGTTTAGGGTAGGGCATCAAGAGTTTGGGGTTTGGGGTTTGGGGTGTCGTTAAGGTTGGTAGGCAGAGCTTGCAAATCCGCTTAAGTAAGCAATATACCATGGAAGTATCGGGGCATCCATCGTATTATTTAAAAGATGTGCCTTTTTCAAGAAGTGGTTCTGAAGGCTCATAGATCCCACTAAGACAAAGCTGTTCATTAGCCTTGAAGTGGTCCTGGCGAGTGGCTCTGTCGGTGCTCATCCTTCAGCCTTTGAAGGTTCGTTCCTAATGTTTAGGGTTTAGGGTTTAGGGCTTCATGCCACGATGGCCTAGGCAGGTTCTACTATGTTCGATTCTGGTGATTGTAGACCCTGCAACATGGAATCTATGGGGGCCCCACAAGAAAGTAGGTTTGAGTAGTTCAAGGGATTCATAATCATAGATTTAGGGCCCAAGAAGTTTTAAGAATCCCTCATACTACTAGGCTCTGCCCTAAGTCCAGGTACACCTTAATCCCTGAACCGACAGCAATAATCCGTAAACCTGAGTGAACGCAAGCCCAGGCTTGGCCGAGGCTATCGTGCGCGCAGTCAACGTGACTAATGAGACAGAAGGCCAGTTTAGGGTTTGGGGGCTTAGTAAGTAGGTAATAAGTAGAGTTATAGGTACCCTAAAAGGGATCCTAATTGGGTTATGGTACTAATGAGACAGAAGGCCAGCAACCAGAAACAGCTGTTTTGGATTTTGCAGCCAGGTGTTATAGAGTTTGTTGCGGCCTGGAGCGATTTGTTGATGGGGTTTTGTAAGGGTGTTATGGGGTTTGATGTAGTTTTGTGAGGGTTTTGTAAGGTTTGCTTGGGCTTCTTGAAGGGTCTTGCAGGCGGTTATAAGCATTTCAGACGATTCCTGGTTCCGAGGTCCTCCTGCCTTCATTTAAGATGTGGGGCTGTGCGCCTTTGTCATTTCATATTGGGGTCCCGCTTCTAGGACTGAATCCTAGAAAACAGGATGCCCTTACTATGAATGGTTTACTGAGGAACATAGCATCCAAGTTCAGTACGTCGTGTATTGTAACCTGATTAAGAAACATCCCCGTAAATAAACGCAAAATATTACGTAGGATGCACATGGGTAGCTCTCTCAACTACATAGGGTCCATGCTGGGGTCCTTTTCATCAGGATGCCGTATTACGTTGGGGATCGGAAAGGAGACCCTGATTTAGAGAACCCCAAAAAGAGCCCCAGGTTTCTTAATCAGGTTCCGATATTACCATTAGGGCCGTTAGGGTTTAGGGTTTGGGGTTTAGTTTAGGGCTTAGGGATTCAGGGTTTAGGGTTTGGGGCTTAGGGATCTAGGGCTTAGGGTTTGGGGTTTAGTGTAGGGCTTAGGGATCTAGGGCTTAGGGTTTGGAGTTTAGGGTCGGATGTTGGCTTGGGCTGGCCATCGTTTCTACGACTACGGTCTACTGAGATGCTACTCTTCAGACTCTTCAACTCAGAGAGTTGACATGAAGTAGGGTTTATATTACCGTTTTGGTGAGTGTAGATAGGCCTCCTTTTGAATATTAGTGAGTGTATATATTGGGTTTTATTATGGGAATACTAGTAATATAAGCCATACTCTACATGAGATCGAGGTCTGAGTTACTGCTTTGCTGGTATCCGCCTACAGGCCCTTTGTAGTGTCAGAAAATGTGCTCTATAACCAGATTCTGACTATTAAGGCTCCTATACAAGACTGCATGTCTAACCAAACACACCCCTGAACCCTAAACTAGCCGCGTCCTTCCGAGTAGGGATCTGTAACAAGACAGCTGAACTAAACCCTAAGCCATAGCCGTCAGGGGATGAAGAGAGATGTGTTGCACCTTGCTGGTTTCTAGTAAACAATAATATTCTCATACAGCCTTATATAAACATATTTGCAGTGTTATATATTTATATACCCCCCCAAAACCAGTTTAATTATGGAGGCTCCTGTATTGCATGCGTAAAAGCCAGACTGGGTTCTGGTTAAGGAGTTCGAGTCAAGTTGCCAGAATAATATGAAACCCACGTATTTACTATAGATCCCTGTTATGGTAACGTATGAAGTCAAGTTCCTTAAACCCTAAACCCCTACAGCCCTGAACCCTCAACCCCAGCAAAGAAGGTGAAGTGTCGGATGTGACCCTCACGGCACGGCTGGGCTTCAAAGTGCCGGCCTCAAGCAAAGAAGGAGAGGTTGTCTTCGCGGTTGAGGGTTTTTCGGTTGAGGGTTTAGCGTCTTATCGTTGTCGTTCTTTCTGTGTACCTGTGGGCGATCATAGAGTCAACCGCAATCCCCAAGCTTAGCCTCAAAGTATGGTAGCACGAGATGTGTTTTGAAGCTTAGAGAGTTTTGTACGGCATGGTTTTAGGGGTTTGCAAACGTTTTGGGTTGGCCGTTTACGGCTTGCGGGTTAGGGACTGTAGGTTTTTTAGGGTCACTTCGGATTTGGTGTTTAGGTCTGAGGGCTCTAGGCCAGTTCGGTGATATTGATGACGATGAAGATGGACAACTGTGCTTTTGAGTTTAGGGTTTATGTTTTATTCGCGTTAGGGTTTATTTAAGGGCTTGGGGTTTAGGGTTTATGGGGGAGGTATGGGTTTAGGGTTTATGAGGTTTAGAGGTTTTGGGTTTAGGGGTTTGCGGGGGCCGTTTAACAGGCATGAGAACAGTGACGACTAAGCCAAAAAAGTGAGGACTTAGCCGAAAGGTTACAACTAACCCAACTGTAGTGGCCACGCCAGCAGATAAACTAACAAGACGAAATCTACATCGTGTAGTAGTCACTTAGTAGTCTTCGCAACGTGAGCACAGACCACCATCAACAACAACGACGACAACATTATCAGTATCATCAGCATCCGATGCAGCCCTAAACCCTAAACCCTAAACCCTAAAACCCTAAACCGATTCTTCTCATCATGACAACGCTGGTCAGCAAAGATCAGCATCAGCAACATCCTCCTGCACCTCTTGG
Organism: Symbiodinium sp. clade A Y106; assembly: GCA_003297005.1. Classification (NCBI taxonomy): domain Eukaryota; class Dinophyceae; order Suessiales; family Symbiodiniaceae; genus Symbiodinium; species Symbiodinium sp. clade A. The sequence goes on from BGNK01000630.1 coordinate 174,359, forward strand.
GGCCCGCATTCAGCTAGGGGCAGTGTAATGTAGGAACTAGGAACCTTAGGGTTCCTTTAAAGGGGTCTATAAGGGTTACTATAAGGGATCTATAAGGGTACTATAGTAATGTAGGAACCTGATTAAGCAACCTTAGGCCTTTATTAGGGTTCCTTATATGAATCCTACTATTTTGGGGTTATAGGCCCAGGGTTCCTTAATCAGGTTCCTACATTATACTGAAAGGGTCATGGGGCTTAGGTTATAGGTAGGTTAGAATAATTAGGATAACCCCACTGAGGGGGCTTATTACTTAATTGTAACCTACTTACTAGTCCCATGGTCCTCTAAGTATTGCAAGACTTGAAGCCTCTGGAGAACCCCAAGTGGTCAACAACCGAAAATGCCGTACTTCACAGCATTTGCGGTTTGTGACCAAAGAAGAAGGTGTAGGTAAGCAAGGGTTTTTGTATCTCTCCTGCTGAAACGGCCCCCCAAAAAAGCAAGAGTAAGCACACGAAAAGTCACGACTAACTAATTCCAGACTAAGCAAACAGAAGCTCACGGGCTGAGTTCGGCATCGTAACTCGAGACCCGGCGATGGTCCGGGGTTTAGGGTTTAGGGACTCCCATCATCTTGTTTTTACAACACATACTTGAATGCAGCTTACCAGATACCATATCCCAGGCTCGGTGCCTTAATCCCTAAGGTGCTAAACTTCAAATCCAGATACCATATTCCTTTCCTCGACTATTGCCACCTGGGGGAGTATGAATTATTAATCCTTCATGCAGAAGATACGGTCACACGGCGCTTTCAGTTGGATTTACGCATGACTAGAGACATTCACTGAAGACTTGCTTGCGCCGTCCGACACTGCACAGGCCCAAACATTTGACATTTGCCACAGATATTGGCCACAGGTGTCTTCATCATGTCGCTCACGGTTGAGGGTAAGCGTCATAAGCGGCAAGACTGTGTCGCTGCAGACGCACGGGGACGAATACGTGTATTCACTGAGGCTGCGTGCGCAAAGAGCCTTGGGAGTGAGCAGAGGTCGACTCGTGAACTCCAATGGAAGCGTTCCTGAACCCTAAACCTTAAACCCCCAGGCTTCAGCAGGCAGAGCCCCTAACGCTGCAAGTTCGCAGGGTAGACATATGTGGAAGCCTGCGGACCTTTGCTGCGACCCTTGGTGATGGCTCCGTCGTGACGTGGGGCTTTCGTAGCCGCAGGGGTGACAGCAGTGGCGTCCGAGATCAGCTCAAGAATGTGCAGCAGATTCAATCAACTGAGCGGGCCTTTGCTGCGATGATTCGAGGTGGCTCCGTCGTGACCTGGGGCGGTGCTGGCGCTCGCGGTGACAGTGCCGTTCGCGATCAGCTGAAGAATGTACAACAGATTCAAGCAACCGATGAAGCCTTTGCTGCGATGCTGGGGAATGGCTCCGTCTTGGCATGGGGATGGGCTCGATTCGGTGGTGACAGCAGTGCTGTGCAAGATCAGCTGAAGAATGTGCAGCAGATTCAAGCAACTGGTGCGGCCTTTGCTGCGATCCTCGGTGATGGCTCTGTCGTGACCTGGGGTAGTGCTAGCTTCGGTGGTGACAGCAGTGGTGTGCGAGATCAGCTGAAGAATGTGCAGCAGATTCAAGCAACTGGTGCGGCCTTTGCTGCGATCCTTGGTGATGGCTCTGTCGTGACCTGGGGCAATGCTGACGCTGGTGGTGACAGGAGTGGCGTGCAAAATCAGGTGAAGAATATGCAGCAGATTCAAGCAACCAAGCATGACTCCGTCGTGACTTGGGGCAACGCTCACTATGCTGGTGACAGCAGTGCCGGGGGCGGTCAACTGAAGAATATGCCGCAAATTGAGCCAACTGTGGCAGCCTTTGCTGCGATCCTTGGTGCTGGCTCGGTCGTGACTTGGGGCAGTGCTGTCTCTGGTGGTGACAGCCGTCGCGTCCGAGATCAGCTGCAGAATGTGCAGCAGATTCAAGCAACTTGGGGGGCATTTGCTGCCATCCTTGGTGATGGCTCTGTCGTGACCTGGGGCAATGCACTCCTGGGTGGTGACAGCAGGGCCTTACGAGATCAGATGTAAAGCATCTACGCACGAGCAGCATGCGAACAGTTCGGTTCATCCCGAGTCTACCCTGGTAGTCCCTACACTGCCTCGTCGCTATCCTCTAAGCCTAGACATCCAAATCAGACGATGCCATGCGGCTTATTTTCTAAGACGGTGTGGTTGTAAGAAACCTCCCACTTAACCGTCTCCACAAATAATCAAGCAACAACACACAAACACTACGGTCCACATCCCGCCTTCAAGCTTCCTTACAGAATCTTGTCACCACACTACATGTTTGCATGCCGTAGAAACGCTCCTGTAAGCAGAGATCGAGTGTCGTGGAGGCATTTACAGCAGCAAGGTACCTCCGAACATCATCCCATCCATTCATTTATCCATCCATCCGTCCGTACATTCGTTCATGCATGCCTGCATGCATGCATGCAGGCATGCCATCCATCCGTCCGTCCGTCCGTCCATCCATCCATCCATCCAGCCATCCAGCCATCCAGCCATCCAGCCATCCAGCCATCCAGCCATCCAGCCATCCAGCCATCCATCCATCCATCCATCCATCGATCCATCGATCCATGCATCCATGCATCCATGCATCCATGCATCCATCCATGCATCCATCCAGCCATGCATCCAGCCATGCATCCATCCAGCCATCCATCCATCCAGCCATCCATTCATCCATGCATCCATGCATCCATGCATCCATCCATGCACCCATTCATCCATGCACCCATTCATCCATGCATCCATGCATCCATGCATCCATGCATCCATCCATGCATCCACCCGCCTTGAGCCTGCCACCCCACCCTCGGCTCTCACATACGGGCCTTCTCAGAATCGGGTTTTAAAGGTTCAATATTGTTTACAAGGGTCTTCGTTTAGGGGTGTTGAGCTGAGGCTGCTGGTATATTATACTGCAACTAACAGGGGTCTCAGGGGTCTCTTAATTCCTACACCCCAAATGGCCGTAAATCCAAAACTCCAAACTGTACTAGTTGCTATACTGTAACTAGCCCTCAAACCCTAAACCCTAAACCCCAAGCCCTAAACCCTAAAACCCTGAACCCTAAGCCCTGAACCGAAACCCCTGAACCCTGAACCCTAAACCCTAACCCCTAAACCCTGACCCCTAAACCCCCCTAAATCCTAAACCCTAAATCTTAAACCCAGTAAATTCCAAGCTCGAGATCTCTCTCGCCAGGGAAGGCTCATGGGACTTAGTAAGTAGGGTTCAGGGGTACCATAGGGTTCTATAATAGGGTTCGCTTTAGGGGTTGAGGGTTTGGGGTTGGGGGTCTACTTAAAGGCTCACGGGGCTTTAGAAGTAAGGTTATAAGTAAGTTATAATTAGGATAACCCCACTTAGGGGACTTATAGCCCCGATTATAACGTACTTACCAAGTCCCATGATCCTCTAAGTAGTATGTGTAATTATTGCATCATTGCACCTGGAACCCAATCAGATTTTAGTTTAAAGGTAACGGTCCTTTGAAGGAACTGATTACAAGGATTCCTATAAAGGGATCTACAAGGGTCTATAGGGTTTGGGGTTTAGGGTTTAAGGGTTTACTTAGAGGATCATGGGACTTAGTAAGTAGGTTGTAATCGGGGTTATAAGTCCCCTAAGTGGGGTTATCCTAAATATAACCTACTTATAACCTTACTTACTAAGTCCCATGAGCCTTTAAGTAGACCCTTAAAAGGAACCCTAAACCTTACTAAGTCCCATGAGCCTTTAAGTAACCCTAAACCCTAAACCCTAAACTCTAACCCCTAACCCTTAAACCCTAACCCCTAGCCCTTAAACCCTAACCCCTATCCCCTAAACCCTAACCCCTAAACCCTAAACCCTACCCTAGGGTTCAGGGTCGGGCCCTGAAGCGATGTTAAGGTTTGATGAAGCCCGCAATGTTGCATGTAATTCCCAGGTCCCGCAATGCCAGGTTCTGCTGGAAAAGGCACGATCCCCGCGAAACCCTAAACTCTGAACCCTAAAGCCAGAGACTCCAATACCCTTTAGTTTATGAATATTCCTTAAATCATATTAGGGATCCTACTATAATTTAAGAAACATTCCTTAATTAAGAATCCCCTAAGATCCGTTAAAGGATCCCTTAAAGGAGCCTAGGTATTCTTTAAGGGATAGTGGAGTCTCTGGGAACCTAAAGCTCTAAACCCTTCTTCGAGTGGCTCGGGGTCCTGTGGCTCCGCGGTTTCCGGCTTACGGGTTTAGGAAGTGAGAATGTGGGTTTAGGGGTTTAGGGGTTGAGAATTAGGGTTTAGGGGTTTAGGGGTTTAGGAGTTTAGGAAGTGAGAATGTGGGTTTAGGGGTTTAGGGGTTGAGAATTAGGGTTGAGGGGTTTAGGAGTTTAGGAAGTGAGAATGTGGGTTTAGGGGTTTAGGGGTTGAGAATTAGGGTTTAGGGGTTTAGGAGTTTTGGAAGTGAGAATGTGGGTTTAGGGGTTTAGGGGTTGAGAATTAGGGTTGAGGGGTTTAGGAGTTTAGGAAGTGAGAATGTGGGTTTAGGGGTTTAGGGGTTTAGGAGTTTAGGAAGTGAGAATGTGGGTAGGGGTTCAGGAAGTGAGAATTATAGGGTTTAGGTGAGAATTAGGGTTTAGGGGTTTAGGAAGTGAGAATTAGGGTTTAGGGCTTTAGGGGTTTATAGGGTTTCTAGGGTATATAGGGTTTGTAGGGTTTGTAGGGTTTATAGGGTTCAGGGGTTCAGGGGTTCAGGGTTTATGAGGGTTTGGGGTTTCATGGCACTCGTCTTAGTGTGAGGGCACAGTGGAGGAGGATTGTCCCATTTCCAGCGGCATGCATCGCCAATTGTCACACGATATTCGTAAACTCTACACCTCTTTACCCTAAGCCCTATAGCCATAAGTTCGCATTATCCCGTACATCGCCAAACTGCACTTTATTGCTTCCTCTCTGTCCAGGGACAGCGAAAGTCTGCCATGGAGGGTTGCGCCTCAAGTTTAGGATTTTAGGGTTTACGGTTTTAGGTTTTGCTTTTTTTTTGAGGTTTGTTTTTCGGTTTTGGGGTTTAGAGCTTGAGCTTTCGCGCTTTTCGGATTCAGGGTTTAAATTTAGGGTTGAAGGTTAAAGGCTTCGAGCGTTCAGGGTTTAGAGTTTAGGTAACAGACCGCAGGCTCAATAGCAAGGAACTTGTCGACTACACGGAAACCCGTTCGGAAACCCCGTAGCCTAAACCGCTGTGAAGCGGTTGGGTGCGTCTTGTTCTGAAGTACTTTATAGTGCCGGTGCTGAAGAATCAGACACATTGTTCCTTAGGGTCCCTGATGTAATAGTGGAATACACCCAAACCATGGTTCAACTATCTACTTCTCCGAATGGAGGCGTTTCTTGTTCGCACCAGTTTCGGCACCTTTGCCAGGCAAGAAACCTCCTGCACTTCCACGCCAGCCAACTAATCACTGAAGGATGCGCGGAGTGGCCTTGTTTAGGTCTTGGGATTTAGGCTTTGTGGTTTAGGGTTTAAGGACTTAGAGGTCTGCGGTACAGTTTCACGGTGCAGTTTCACGGTACAGTTTCACGGGTTCAGGCTTTTGTCTTAGGGTGTCGGAGTTCAAGGTTTGGTTAAAAACTAAAGTTTATATTAATGTCGAGTTTTAAGGTTCGAAAAGAATATTTAGGGTTAAGGCTTGAAGCATAGACTGCAGAAGCCTGAATATCTAGTAATATTTTTGTCAAGGTTTCTTATTAGAAGCGCCTATATTAAAGCCCCTACACAACCTTACAAACCCTGAAAGGAATCTTGACAGGAACCCTTATAGTGTGTTCAATGCAGAGCTCTACCTCGCAGTCCAAGACCAAAGTAACCGTTCCTGGCATGTCTCCTTTTGTTTATTTAGTCATGAGCTCACACTGCAGGCTAGCATATCTCATGCCGTTAGTCGGTGGGCCGTCAGCTCGGCTCATAGTATCCGACGCCACCTCCAGACATGTCCTACAACCACCTGGACGATGTCCCATTATCCATTTGCACGGGCAACGCACAGCAGCCTGCCGCGGAGGCCACCGAACTCACCCCTGAGAACATCTTTCCCGCTCAGTTCTCGGATGCGGACTTCGATGGGGACAGTGACGCTTCGGACTTGGGANCTCACCCCTGAGAACATCTTTCCCGCTCAGTTCTCGGATGCGGACTTCGATGGGGACAGTGACGCTTCGGACTTGGGAGCGCGGCACACTCCCGTGCCAGGGCCAGCCCAGAAGCAGCGTTTCTGTGACCAGATTTTACGTCACATTCTGTGGCATGCTCTGGGAGACCACTTGCGCAGACAGGGCAGTGCGGACCTCCGCTCGTCCACCAACAGATACCGTGCTATCCAGTCCCGGCAGGCGAACATGCCACCTTCCGGCATACAGCGGGAAGTCATTGATCTCCTTTCCCAAGATAAACAACACCTGGAAGTCCGGCTCCTCAACGACACTGAGCCCTAGCTCCTAAACCCCAACCCCGAATTCATTAGGTAATCATTAGGCACCTACAGTCAGGCTTAGGGTACAGGGTTAGGCCCTATCCCTGAAACCCTGACCTTACCATAGCCTGCTTACTGAAAGTGTCTTAAAACGCTGTAGTTGAAACTCGCGAGCAGGACGACACCACGACACTGTCCGGACGCTGGTGGTTGGAAACCCGGAGTGGGGATTTGGGGTTTCAGGTGTTTTAGACTTGATACTAAACCCTAAACCCTACCTAAACCCCTAAACCGCCCTAAACCCTAAACCCCAAACCCTAAACCCTAAACCGTTCTGATAGGCGGCACAGACTACAGGGCCCCACCCCCCAAACCCGGGCCTTAGACGCTAAACCCTAAACCTTCAACTCAAAACATAAACCATACTTGCGGATCCGAAAAAAACCTATCGATATTTTGCAGGGTTAGAACCTATAATTAAACAAACGAATGGAGAGTCATAACCCACTATGTTGTAGGGTTTGGGGCTACAGGTAAACCCTACCTCAACCCCAAAAAACCTGCGTCCGATTTGTTTTAAGGACCTGCATAAGGTGAGCATATTCAGGAAGCCTAAAAACGTAGGGTTTGAGAGCATTGCTGGTTTGGCGTTCTGGGGCTGTCGCTGGGCCGCGGACGTGATTCTGCCTTCTACATTTAAGACCTGTTGCAGGGTTAGGGTTTAGGATTCTCTGAACCTTCCAAGCGAGACCCTGAATCCTGAGTTTTCTGTTAACCCTTCACCCTCAACCCCATGACGCTAATGTGCTATGCTTTCAGGTCGTTTTCGATGCCCTCACTGCGCTGCAAGGGGGCAACGCCACAGAGCAGGCGCTCTATGTAGCAAGAGATTCCAATAACCCTTAAGTAAGGAGTATAGCTTAAATTATAGTAGGACACTAACACGATGTACCGAATATTCCTTAATTAAGGGATACCCCCACAGCATCCAGTTAATTCGGCAATGCACGGCCTAAATTATTGGTAAATCCTTCTGGTTTGAGTCCGTAGCCCCAAACCCTACAAGCATTGGGGTATTACTTCTCGCGGATAACCTACAAAAGATCTACAATTTTGGATCTTCCTGTATTTCTTAAGTCCTAAGCTCTACACCGTAGAGGAGTCTGGGACTTTCCGGTGAGCCGAAGAAGATAGGATGTCTCTGGGTTTCACAAGGTTTATAGTAGAAGCCAGAAAGTTGGAATATCAATATCCTCATGCCCTTGAGGTAAAGTATAGGGGATCCTAGCACTAATCCTCCTAAAGCCATGTTCCAACTTTCTGGCTTCTACTGTAGGGTGTCTCTGGGTTTCACAAGGTTTACTTCAGCTCTGTGGGTTGGTTTAGAGTTCAGGCCGAGGGTTCGAGGGTTTACTTAAAGGCTCATGGGACTTAGTAAGAAACCCTAGGGTTCCTTTAAAGGGTTCCTTTAAGGGATCTAAAATGGTTTAGGGTTTATGGTTTGGAGGCTCATGGTGGGACTTAGTAAGTAGGGTTTAGGGTCCCTTTTAAGGGTACTATGGGGTTCTATAATGGGGTTCCCTTTAAGGGTTTAGGGGTTTAGGGTCTACTTTAAAGGCTCATGGGACTTAGTAAGTCAGGTAATAGGTAGGTTATAATTAGGATAACCCCACTTACGGGACTTATAACCCCAGTTGTAACCTGCTTACCAAGTCCCATTCCCCCTTATAGAACCCTTCTATAGAACCCTTAAAGGAGCCCTTTAAAGGAACCCTGGGCTTCCTTACTAAGTCCCATGAGCCTTTAAGTATGGTTTGGAGTTTAGGCGGTAACACAAGAGGGTTTAGGGTTTAGGGGTTTAGGGTTTAGGGATTTAGGATTTAGGGTTTAGGATTTAGGATTTAGGGTTTAGGGGTTTAGGGTTTAGAGTTTAGGGTTTATTTTAGGTTTCTACGGGCCAGCGGGCTTCAGTCGTTCGAGCTTTAAACGGCTTTGAGGTTTAGCTGCTTCGGGCTTTAAGTGCTAGGTTCCTGAGTAGTGCCCTTTTTTAAGGGTTCCTTAAAGGGCTCCTTAAAGGGGTTCTGTAAGGGGTTTAAAGGGGTTCAGGGTTTACTAGGTTCCTGAGTGGTACCCTTTTGCCCTTTTTTTACTAATAGTAAGAGAAAGGGTACCTTTATTGTAGTGGGGCTGGTGCGGAACCTAGAGTGTGTATGGTTCAAGTTTTAGCTTTATAGGGTCTAAGCCCTCAGCGACTTATAACCTAAACTCCCCCTTATAGAACCCCTAATAGATCCCTTGACGGAGCCCTTTAAGGAACCCTAGGTGCTAAGCCCCATGATCCCTACAGCTTAGTTTACCAAGCCCTGGAACCTTAAGCAATAACCTTTAATTAGGGAATATACTCCTAATACTTTGAGGTATATTCCTTAGTTAAGTTGCATTGGGCTCTTCCGGCAACCCTAGAAGCCCACAGTGTGAGCCCCTAGACCCCCCAAAACGTCTTGCTGTTTAGGGTTTTGCACCTTGGGGTTTAGGGTTTGAGGGTTTAGGGTTTCAAACCATCAGATTTTCACCATGCGGTTTAGACTTCAAGGAGCTATGTTACATAGAGGTTTGCATAACCAGCAATAGCATCCCTCATGGTCCCTACAAAGATTGCAGTATGACATGAAAAATAGCTCAGATCCCAAGCACAGGGGTTTAGGGCTTGGGGTTTCAAACCCTCCCTGAGAGCCCCAGACCCCTTGATTTAGGAATATGCCTTGAACAAAAAGGCGCTTCATATGCTGACTTGGGTGGGCCTTTAAGTAATCTACTTTCTAAGTTCCCTGAGCCCTAAGTAGGTTCAGTGTTTTAGGGTTAGGGCTTCGGTTGCTGCTTGATGGGCGTAGGAGTCTCGGATCGGGTTGTATCCTAAACCATCTTATCCCAAAAAAACCCTAAACCCTAAACCCCTAAACCCTAAACCTAAGCCCTAAACCCCTAAAAACTAAACCCCGAAGCCCGAAACCCATAAACCTGCACCCCCAAACCTTCGTAAGCCCTGAGCAAGCTTGAAAGCCTAAGCCCAGTTCTACGAAGCACTATGTTACATCCCAAGCCTGGGCCGACTGGCGGCACTTATGGTCTTAGGCTCCTTAAAACTACTCAATACCAAAAGGGAGGCCCAAACCCTAAACCCTTTATGCAACCTGCGTCGGAAGCTCTGGTAGCGTGGCTCTCACGCTAAGCTACCATTCGGTGTTCTCCGGATGTCACGTCAAGGAATGGATGCGTAATGCAGTCCGCGGACGCCCGGGATCATATTGCATTGTGGTCCCGCCTCGTTGGGAACAAGGTCCCCTGGACCTTGACTTCTCGTTCTCCTATGGCTTCGGTAACACGCCTGAGGTGCGCGTCAAGCTGACGGACGCGGAATTGAACGACCTTGACCAGGTCATGGCGAATCAGGTTAGGGCCGAGGCCAAGCCACGTGTAGCATCGACGTAGCGACGTTGCTCTTTCAGAGGGCATGCCGTATGTGGCCGTCAGGGTCGCCAGAACATGTTGCTTTACGCATCCTGGTGCCATGGGCAGCCCTAAACCCTAAACCCTAAACCCTGAACCCTAAACCCTGAACCCTAAACCGTCGGGCACCGCTACAACACGTTATGGAGAGCGGAAGTAGATCGGCTTGCGCCTGGGCCAGTTGTGGCGCCTTCTCAGTGCCTCAAACCTGTTTAGGGTCTACTTAGAGGATCATGGGACTTAGTAAGTAGATTATAATTGGGGTTATAAGTCCCCTAAGTGGGGTTATCCTAAGTATAACCTACTTATAGCCGTACTTACTAAGTCCCATGAGCCTTCAAGTAGGGTTTACTTAAAGGATCAGGGGGCTTAATGCAAGTCCCCTAAGTGGGGTATCCCCAACAAGTGCAGCCTACTTATAACCTTACTTACTAAGTCCCATGAGCCTTTAAAAGACCCTAAACCCTAAGCCCTTAAAGGAACCCTAAACCTTGCATACTAAGTCCCATGAGCCTTAGGGTTTATGGTTTAGAGACCTTTAAGTCTCTAGGCCTAAAGTCTGCATTTCATGCAGAGTTAAACTTCACCTGAGGTTTACGGCTCAGGCTTTAGGGTTCCCGCCTAAAGACAAGATGCTACAAGCGTAAATGGATGGCCTAAACCTTGTGTGCGCGTGCATAAATACATAAATATGTATACATATATATATATATATATATTCACATACGCATAGACATAATCTACGCAAACATACTTTGTGTGTGCTTTGTATGTGCACCTATATATATATGTATATATATATATATGTACACATATATATATGTATGTATGTACATATATGTATATATGTATATATGTATACATATATCTATATACACACGTGTATGTATGTATGTATGTATGTATGTATGTATGTATGCATGTAGGTATTCGGAGGCCTGGGTCGCAAGCTTTAGGTTCTAGGGCTTCGAGTTCAGGCTTTTCGGCCTAAACCCTAAACCCCTAAAGCTCTAGACCCTAAACCCCTAAACCCTAAGGTCCTAAACCCTCAACCCCTACACCCGAGACCCTAAACCCTAAACTCGTAGTGGGTTCGCGGTTTAGGGTTTGGCTCCGGCTTTGCGGTTTTGGGATGCAGCGCTCCGGGTTGAGGGCTTAGCTTCTGATTACCTGAACCCTAAACCCTAAACTCAAAACCCTAAACCCTAAACTCAAAACCCTAAACCCCAAACCCTAAATCCCCAACCCAAAACCCTACATCCTCAACCCAAAACCCTCAACCCCCAAACTTTCGCCCCTAAACCCTCAAGCCCGGGACCACNCCCCCCCGAACCACTAAACTTCCCTAAGCCCTGAAAAGTCTTGGCGGCTTTAAAAGGGTTTAGGGTTATATAGGGGTTTAGGGTTTTAGGGTTTCGGGTTTAGGGTTTAGGGTTTAGGGTTTAGAGTTTAGGGTTTAGGGTTTAGGGATTAGGGTTTAGGGTTTAGGATGTTCCCCCAAAGAACGAGTCAGCTCTGTGCAGTCGCTGGAAGTGATCCAAGCAGCTCTGGGGAATGTCACGCTCAAGACAGCGCTGCAGGCCGAGTTATATGGGTTGTATGAGGGTGTTGTAGGCATTGTGCAAGGGTTTTAGTCATGGTTCCCAGAAAGCCCAATACAAATTAGCTTTATGCATTGGGGGACCCTTAAAAAGGTATGGTAAGGTCTCTCAGGTTTGGAGGGATTTCGAAAGGCTATGAGGGTTCGGGCTTCAGGTGTGTCACCGCTAATCTGAGTCTTGCGGCAGGTTTTGGCACGGTTTAGGGGGGGTTTAGGGTATATCTAGGGTTTAGGTCTAGGGTATACTTAGGATTTAACGTTCCGGGGTTCGGTGTTCGATGGAGAGCTTGCAACTTGGTCCAATCATGTCGAAGTCCAATCATGTCGGAGATTGCGGACCATGAAGCGATCGTTGCTATTGGTAGCCTAAAGAACCCCAAACCCTAAATCCTAAACCCCTAAAGCCTTGTAAATTCCAAAACCCATATAGAACCCTGACAAACCCCTGTAGGTGCCTTTTCCAATCCCTGAAAAGGCACCCTTGAAACCCAAAACCCAAAACCCTTATAGAACCCTTACAAATCCCATAAGTAACCTTCCTTGGAGGATCGTGGGACCTAGTACGTAAGGTGGTAAGTACCCTTTTGGGGGTTATAAAGACTTGTAAGTATAGTTACCTTACAGTAGTTATAACCCTACTTACTAAGTCCCCTGATCCCTCATGGGTGTTTCCGAAAAGAGGGGACCCTAATATAGTACCTCAAATAGTAGGATCCTTACTTATTATACGGGCCCCAAGAAAAGGTACCCTAATTTTCGGAAACTCTAAACCCATATAGAGCCCTTTAAGGGAACCCTTATTACATACAGTACCCTTATGGTATCCCTTTAAAGGAACCCTAAGGAACCCTTCCGGATCCCATAAAGGAACCCTTGAAGCCCTTGACCCCAAGTGCAGAGGCCGGGGAAGTGTGGACAGCGTCGGACCAGGGAGCTTTCTTCTACCACTGCTTCCCAGGCCCGGTTGATTACAACGGGTTCCTTTAGCGGATTAGGAGTCTTTAGCCCCAACTACTTGGAGGATCATGGGACTTAGTAAGTAGGTTATAATTGGGGTTATAAGTCCCCTAAGTGGGGTTATCCTAATTATAACCTACTTATAACCTTACTTACTAAGTCCCATGAGCCTTCAAGTACTGTACTTTCCAGTTCAGCTTGAGTGCTCAAGGCGAGGGACCACAACTTTCAGGGTACTGACGCGCCCTGAAGCCTAAACCCTAAACGCGAAAACTGAAAGAACACACCTGAAGCCCCCGCCCTAAGACATCCTGAAACCCTACCTACACCGTGCTAGGCACCCGAGTGGCACACTTTTGCCTGCCACTTTCTTCTTGGTGTCTCCCTATTAAGACTGAATGATTGAAAATTGGGTACCGTTGTCAAGTTGCTATTAAAGGGATACTGGGAACCTGGTACGAAAACCTTTCAAAGCTCTCGTAAACCTTTGAAGCCCCGTAAAAGCCCTACAGTAACAGGCAAGACCTAGATAAATCCGGGGTGGTTTTTGCTGTTGTTTGTGTGCCTTTGCATGCCCTGTCCTTCAGCACGGCCTTTCCCTCACTTGGCAAACACAGTCCTGCGCGAGGTTTTCGCCTTGTTGCATATGTTCCGCTCTTCGTAGCCGAGGGTTCTGTCTGATTCCCGCTTTCTTTGTTTTTTGCACCAGAACCAACGTCACTTTTGGTAGTACATTTTTGGTTGCGACTTCGTCCGAGCCTCCAAAAACGTGGCCTGCGTGTTACATTCCTGACTTCCTGAAGGCATGTTTCCGTACATGCAATGAAAGCCCCCAAGAGTCCTTTCAAGCGCCAACCCTTTTAAAGAAACCCCGTAAAGCCCTATGTTACCAGGCTACTACAAGCTTTTGGAGAGCCCCTTTAAGAAAACACCATCATTGCCCCAAACCCCAAATGCTACTTCCGCACACTTTTTGAGTACGACCCTAGACCCTAAACGGCGTGGCTGGCGGCCATGGCCTAGATGGCGGTGCCAGAAACCCGTCTGAGCGGGCCACCGGAGGTGCCGCGCCCTTCCGAGGACGACGAGTTCGACCGCGAGATCTAGGGTTTAGGGTTGAGGGTTTCGACGGGCTGCTGCGGACTTCCGAAGCTGAGGCGGGGGCCGTCGAGTTGCCGTGGAGTCACGACCGCCGGTGGCTCGCGAGGATGGCATCGATGCTGACGGCGACTTCGTTCTTGATGCTCTGTTGTCGTCGGTGGCTCCTTCAGAGGCTCCGGAGGCGGAGGGCCTGGCGAGCCCGTGCTTGCTACAAGGCGTGGCGAGCCCATGCCTGGGTCTACCAACGACATCAATGCGGCGTTGGAGGCTGCTTTCAGTACCGCGGAGGGTGCGGGGCCCGGAGAGCACGCGCTTGCTGCATTGCCTTTGTTCCATTTTCATGAAAACCCAATCCAGCCCGAAATCTGTTTAAGAAAGCTCATAAAGCCCTACGTCACCAGGCTGCATCTTACAAGCCTGTGGAGAACCCCTGGAAGAGAACCCCATCAAGCCCTAAACCGTAACCAAAGACTGACCGTAAGCCGCAAAACCTGAACCCTAAATCCTGCCTTACAAGCTGCTATCCCCCTCAAAACCCAGAGAGCCCCACCTTAAAAAAAGGAATATAGCTTACATCAAAAATGAAGGGGTCTTGAGCTCTCTGGACACCCTTGTAGTACCCTTGTAGTACCCATATATAGTACCCTTATAGTGCCTGTAGTACCCCTTTCGTACCTTGTAGGTATGTTCCTTCATTAGGGAGTGTTGGGCTCTCTGGGAACCCCTAGCCCTCTAAACCCCAAACCCTAAGCCCTTAAACCCTTAAACCCTTAAACCCTTAGACCCTTAGACCCTTAAGCCCTAAACCCCTCAACCCTAAACCCCTGAACCCCTAAACCCTAAACCCTAAACCCCTAAACCCCAAACCCCTAAACCCCTAAACCCCTAAACCCAAAACCCCTCAACCCTGAACCCCTAAACTGTAGTGGGCTCTCTGGGAAGGGCCTTGAGCTTTCGAGGTCTGACGCCTTTCCAAGAACTCGAGGACCGCTCTCAAAGGGCTTACGGAATTCAGGGATTAAGGAATTCAGGGGTTTAGGAATTCAGGGGATTAAAATATACGGTTTAGAGTTTAGGGTTTTAGAGTTTTAGGGTTTGGGGTTTTAGGGTTTAGGGGTTTAGGGATTCAGGGGTTCAGGGGTTCAGGGGTTTAGGGTTTAGGATTTAGGCTTTAAGTATAGAATTTAAGGAATTCAGGGATTTAGGAATTCAGGGGTTTCGAGATTTTATAGGGTTTAGAGTTAAGGGTTTTAGGGTTTGGGGTTTTAGGGTTTAGGGGTTTAGGGATTCAGGGGTTCAGGGGTTTAGGGTTTAGTATTTAGGCTTTAAAGCATAGGGTTTAGAGTTTATGATTTTAGGGTTTGGGGTTTTAGGGTTTAGGGGTTTAGGGATTTATGGAATTCAGGGGTTTAGGGCTTAAGGAGTTGAGGGTTTAGAGCTTTGGGTTTTGGGTTTCCGTAGTATCCTGCAGGTTTAACGTACAGGGTTTACTGGGACCACAAAGAATCTCACTTTTGGTGGATTTCTGAGTTCCTTGTGTATGTTGTTCAACAGATCGCCTTTTTTTCGGGGTTGAGTTAGGGCATAGGATTTATAGCCTTTAAGTTGTGCGTCTTAGTGTGGTAAGATGTCTACAGGTTTAGGTTTTAGGCATTGCTGCATGCAAAACCCCAACTCGGGACCCTGAGCGATGTAAGAATTCCGTCATCCCACCGAAAGCAGAGTAACTATATTGGGTTTGGGGTGCAGGGTTTTGTTTAGACTTCGGCTAGTGTTCCTGATTTCGGGTTTCTTAGTGTTTCGGGCTCAGGATTTTTTGCGGAGTTTAGGAAGGTTTCCATAGATTTTGTGTTCGCTGAGGGTGGAGGAGTTCTGTCGTGATTTGTTGCCTTTTCTTTTAGTAAGACTCAGCACTGTTTCCATGATTTTGCAATCACTAACTCACTAACATGAAGGCAAAGGTTCTGCTGTGGGGTTTAGGATTTGGGATCTGCGACGGTTTAGGGTTTAGCGTTGGTCCATCTGCAGGCTATGCCTTCGATTGTCTGGGAGGCAGACGAATTTCAACCGTGGCCGAAATAACTACCAATACTATTTTGGTGTGACCTTATTATATTTACAGCGTAATATATCCCGACACCCTATTCGAATTATCAATGCCCCTATAGTAGACAATATTGCTTGAACCGTGTGGGTGTGCTACTTGACCCAAGAGGATCTCATTTGGGCGGAGCAGGACTGGTTGGATCCACGGGCCCAACATATTTAAATCACGACATGTTGCGTCGATCAGGATTACAACTTCGAGATTCATCACACAGAGGCCAGTGACGTCCAAAGACGCCGGATTACGCGACCATCACCGCATGATGTACTCTGCAGATGGACGCCTGGCCAACATAACCCTAAACGCTAAACCCTAAACCCTAAACCCCAAACCTAAGCCCCTAAACCCTAAACCCCCTAAACCCCCTAAACCCCCTAAACCCCCTAAACCCCTCAACCCTTGTAGGTGGTGCAAGATGTCCTCCATCAAAAAGCGAAACCCCCTCTGTCCGACCTTCGGGTTCAGGTTGTAGGGTTCGGGCTTAGGGTTGAGGGTTTAGGGTTTAGGGTTCAGGTTGTAGGGTTCGGGTTTAGGGTTGAGGGTTTAGGGTGTGTGGGTGAGTGAGTCAGTGAGTGAACGGGTTGAGGGTTCAGGTTGTATGATTCGGGCTTAGCTTTAGGTTTGAGGTTTTAGGGTTTAGGGTTGAGGTTTTAGGGTTTAGGGTTGAGGTAGGGCTTCGATTCGGGTATACTTCTGATTCTGGTATTCCTTCGGGTTTATGGAGTAGGGGTATAGGGGTTTGGGGCTTCAGTGTCTAAGGTTAGGAGTTAGGGTTTTAGGCGTTGAAGGGGTTCAAGTGTTTAGAATTTCGGGTTTAGGAAGGGTTGAACAAGTGGCCATAATAATATTTCTTATCGTACCCCCTAAACCCTAAACCCTAAACCCTAACTATGTGGGCATACTTCCAGAATATTCGAAAGCCCTAGTCTCATTCTTTAGGGTTTAGGGTTTAGGGATTCAGGTTTTAGGGTTTGGGGGTTTAGGGAACAACGAAGCCCCAAAATCAGGAGCACAATTACCATGGCGATATTGAGCTCGACACTTACCAGGATGGGGGGGGGGGGTTGGTTGCTCTTGCGCACTGGGGTCTTATGGTTTGGGTGCAGGGCTAGGATGGTTAGGGGGTTCGGGTTTAGGGTTTACGGGTTAGGGGTTAGGGTTTCGGGTTTTAGGGTTTGGGGTTCAGGGTTGAGTGTTTTGGGTTTAGTCGGTATAAGCCTAGACGAGTTACCGGTATCCGGGAGAATGTTCCGAGACTGAAAAGTCAGCACATATCAGATTTCCCTTGCAGCGTTCCTTCCAACACCGTTGTCATAGTGCAGTTCTGCTCATGGGGACGTCAACAGTTCGGCAAAGAATCCACAATTGCCACACATACCCCGGATCCTTCAAGCTAAACCCTAAATCGACAAGAAATCAGAAGCAGAGGCCCTACAGCTGCAGGTCAAGTAGCAAACCCTCAACCCTGAACCCTAAACCCATCTCAACCCCTAAACTGGCCCTAAACCCTAAACCCTGAACCCTAAACCCTAAACCCTATACCCCTAAACCTGAATCCTGAACCCTCGGCCTTTAAGCCCTAAACCCTACTTAGAGGATCATGGGGCTTAGTAAGTAGGGGTATAAGTAGGTTATAATTAGGACAACCCCACCTAGGGGACTTGTAACCCCAGTTATGACCTACTTACCAAGTCCCATGATCCTCTAAATAGAAGGGTTTAGGCATGTTTAGGCTAGAAGGCTGCAGTCTCAGCCTCCGGAATGGGCTCTGAGCCTTAGAGGTATAAAGGCTGTGGGTCTGAAGTTTAATGCCTCAAGTTAGGGTTTAGGTTTTAGGGCTTTGGGCTTCGTATGGAAAGGGTTCATCCCGCAATGGTTCCTGTGCAGAAAAAGTATGCCCCTCAACCCTTAACTGAACCCTAAACACAAAACCCTACTTAAAGGCTCATGGGACTTAGTAAGTAAGGTTATAAGTAGGTTATAATTAGGATAACCCCACTTAGGGGACTTATAACCCCAATTATAACCTACTTACTAAGTCCCATGANTAAAGGCTCATGGGACTTAGTAAGTAAGGTTATAAGTAGGTTATAATTAGGATAACCCCACTTAGGGGACTTATAACCCCAATTATAACCTACTTACTAAGTCCCATGATCCTCCAAGTGGCGATGAGATTCGAAGAGCCTGGCAAGCGTTTGCCGCTGCACCGAAGGAAGTCCATCGACTGGCACCCACTTTACATCGGGGACCCAAAAACAACATAAGCATAAGCATTTTATAGGGATATCCCTACCGTCATGGGCTTCAGTATAAGGGGGTTTATATGGGATATCCCCAAACCCTAAACCCTAAACCCTAATTTTTGCTTATGTGCTTTTTTGGGGGTCCACTTTACATTCCCCACCGACTCCAAGACTACGCGGTTTAGGGTTTAGGGTTTAGGGTTCAGGGTGCGGTTTAGGGTTTAGGGTTTAGGGAACAGGACAACAACTCCGCATGGTATTCCTCGATTGGCGCGTGGCCTTTGATAAGGTAGATCATGATAGCATGCCGATAGCACTGCAGAGGTTTGGTATACACCAGCACTATATACACATAATAAAGGGTGTATATATAATATATGTGTATATACTGACACCACTTTCTACACATAGGTATCAATGGAGAAAAGCCCTGTGTACTCCTCACACGGGCATTCGGCAAGGATTTCCCCTAAGTCCGTATTTGTTTATCATGACAGTGCTTCTCTCGGATGTAGATCGTAGACTTAGTTTGGGATAAAGTCTTGAATCCACAAGGCAGGTTTAGAAAGCCTCAAGCCACCCTCTCCAGTCTGCTACTACTACGTACCATTACTGCTAGTACGACGAGGACGACGACTACTACTACTGCTACTGCCACTGCTAGTGCTACTCCTGCAGCCGCTGCTGCTGCCTCACAGAATCCTATTCACAAGCCATCACATAAGCTGAGATGACTTGTAGCCTTCCAAGCTCAGCATCCACCCAGAACTGAAAAGAATGCCTTGAGCTACAGTCCGCAACCTTGTCCCCGTAGCTTCTTTTGTAAAACCCGCAATCTTACCTTTGGTTAGTAGGGAATGGAGGAATGGGATACAATTATAGCTACTATTACTACCATTCTTCCATTCCCTACTAACCAAAGGTAGGCAATATGTAACCTCGCTAACTTCAGCAGCGTTCTCGTACCAGGAGCCTACCGTCACTGCTTCACATTCTTCTCCAGCCACGGGGACCATTTTATTCTTTTCTTTTTTTGGTTTCTGCCAGGGTCACATGACATGCGAGAGTTCTTGCATGGCGCTTGCGGTTCTTATAGGACTTCTGAGTGTGCTTTTTTGTTGGCTTGAGGCTTAGGGGCCAGGGATGTTTATACTTGAAGGCTCATGGGACTTAGTAAGTAAGGTTATAAGTAGGTTATAATTGGGATAACCTCACTTAGCGGACTTAAAACCCCAGTTATAGCCTACTTGCTAAGTCCCATGATCCTCTAAGTAGAGCAATTTGTAGAGGGTGTTGGGTCGGTTGAGGGTTCAGAGTCTAGGATCTTCCGGATGAGGCGGTTGGCGTTCTTCTAGCAATTATGGCTTGAGGCCTTAGGCGTTTCAGGATTTGGGTTTAGGGCTATTAGGGCTATTAGGGTTATTAGGGTTATTAGGGTTATAAGGGTTATTAGGAATTAGGGTTTAGGGTTTAGGTTGTTTGCTGTTTTCAATCTTTGAGGGTCTTTTGTTAAACCGGGCTTAAGCCCGCCCTAAGCTCCCTAAACCCCTAGACCATTGTATGAGGCCGAATCGGCTGAACTGCTTCATATTAAGTTCGTTCGCAAGGACGAATTCGTTTTCCGAACCTGAGAGAAGATCTGAGTACAGTTCTGGCTAGTCATCGAAGCCGGGCCAGCGGCTAGTGTTATTTTGTTTCTGGTGTTCCAGGCTCCGCCGGAGTTTAGTGAGGCTTCCAAACCGTCATTAAACCCCATCGCCTAAAACCGCATAATTAAAGCCCTCTTGACATCTTATACATAAATCTGGATAGCACCTATGAGCCCGTATCAAGGCACAAACAGACCCTCCTAATATTCCCAAGATCGCCAACCCTAAACCCCAAACCCAGAAACGCTTCTTACAGAGGCCTGAAAGATTACTAACACTATTCTTGAGGACCCCTTCTTTATGGTATAAGAACTCCCAAAACCCCACTCTAGGTATTGATATGAAGGCACATACTGCATACCAAGCCCGATACAATGACCACGGAACAACCCTAAACTGCGAATATAGCTTGCTACGGCTGATGGTATAAAGCCTGCATTACCTTAACCCCAAACCCTAAACCTAAACCCTAAACCCCTAAACCCTAAACCCAGAACCTTATCACAAGGTCGAGCTCCACCAGGATCAGCACGAAGTGCGCTACTGCTACCGGATTGGCACCAACACCACAGCACGGGGACCCGGCTACCATAGGAGCCTAAATAGTTACAGATACTATTTTGGGGTCTCCTTATTATAATTATAGTATCATGGGTCCCAAAACCCTATCCGAATTATTAAGGCCCTCATATTAGGTCAGGCTTTGAAGCTTTTCTCGACGATGAAGAAAAGGGCACGGAATGTTTTGGGGTCCCCTATTTTCGGACACCCCCAGGTGTTCTTGTTGGGCTGCTGTCTGGCCTCCTAAACCCTAAACCCTAAACCCCAGCCCGAAACCCTAAAGTCCTAACCCTTTAAAGCCCCACACTTAGGGGCTTAGGGCCCCTTTAACCCTAAACCCTCAGCCTCAAACTCTAAACCCCAAACCCTAAACCTAAACCCTAAACCCTTCCATTATGAAACATAAGTTTATGTTTTTTCTCCTCTACGAAAAGACCCGAACTTAGAATGCAAAAGGAGCCCCTCTAAGGCAAAGAGGGCCTTCGTGGCTGCTAGGAAGCACATCTCCGACCAGGCGCGAGAATCCGCGCTTCCCTGTTAGGGTGGTTTGAGGTTTTAGCGTTTGGGGTTTGGGGAAGGGTCTAGGGGGGGTGGGTTTAGAGGCTCCCTCTAGGGCTCCTGTGAAGGATGTTTTAAGAGTCCCTTCGGGGTTTGGTGTCTATAGGGCTTTGGGTTTGAGGTATTCGTTGTTTCGTCTGAAGTCCTTTGTGTTTTTCATTGGACGAGTCGCTTTCCATGAAACTTCAGACCCCAAAAGAGCCTTTGTAAAAGAAATTCAGCGGTCTACATTATTCCCCGTGTTGTAGTCCCTATACAATTATAGTACATTGAATCCAAAAACACTATTCTAATTGCCGCCAGAGGCAAAACAGCCATGGGCCATGGATCGATCTAAATCTAAAGTCTAGAGTCATCATGTCACTGGCTCTTGGAGACGCATGGGGGCGAATCTGTGGAATCACTGAGACTGTGCGCGCAGAGAGCCCTGAGAGCTGGCAAAGGTCGACTTTTGACCTCCACCGGAAGTGTTCCTGATGGACATCTGCCTGTCAATGTAGTTATCTATCTATCCATGTCACTATCTTTCCGTCTACCTACCCATCTATACAGTAGGGTTGTGATAAGCCCCCTTACAAACAGGTTGCGGAAGTTTAGGGCTGGGTTTGCCAATGCAGGCGGGCTTGGCATTAAAGTGAGGGGTTGAGTTCAACGCTACCTCCTAGACTTCCATGGGCCCTAAAGCCCCTACGACCTTTTCCCTTAAGCCTAACCCCTAAGTCTTAAAACCCTAACCTCAAACCCTAAACCCTGCAAGCCCTGAAGCCTAATGCCCAAACCCCTAAACCCTAACCCCAAACCCGAGGCCTGAAGCCCCAAAACCTAAACCCTAAACTCTAAGCCTTAAACCCGAAAGCTTCAAGCAGGTTCCCTGCCTGAAGTTCACCCACATCCTGCCGGACATCCACGGCAAGGGCTGCTCGCTCAGCCCCGCCATCGAGGCACCAACTCCGGGTAGCCTACTTTAGGGGCCTAAATAATGACCTATACTATGTTTGGGGTTGCTTATTAAAAGTATAGTATAACGGGCCCCAAAACCCTATACCAATTATTAAGGCCCTAACCCTAAAACCCTCAACCCTAAAACCCTAAACCCTAAAACCTAGACCCTAGGCCCCGATATTAGGCTTTAGCTCTACGGCCTTTGGGAACTTCTTGAGTTTGTTCCTCTCTTGGCTTATGGTTTTTAGATTACAGGGTTCTCCTCTACTTGGAGGGTCGGGGGACTTAGTAAGTAGGTAATAAGTAGAGTTATAAGTACCCTAAAAGGGATCCTAATTACTTACAGGGTTCTCTAAACACCTATTTTATGCATTGTCCGTAGGTTTGTCTTCAGTCAGTCACAGGGTCTGTACTGTTATTGATTAATGACAAGTATATTGGTTTCACAGCTCTGCCCCTAGCCTTTAGTAGGAACCCGCCAAACACACAAACCTAAACAGACGGATCCTATATTTGGTGTGCATTGGTTTATGCTGGGGGGCATACTAGATAGTCCCGGTTTACTTTGTGCAACTGTTGCAAATTCCTATTCTACCTGTTTCAAGACATTCTTCTGATTACTAAGATCTCCTTTGTTACATGGTTTCTGGGACCTTCCGTAGAACCCTGCACCCCGAACCCTACACAGAACTCCTAAACCACATGATGTCCATGCCACTCGTGCCGCAGTCCTACATGCATTCTTCGACAGCTGGGGTGAGGTGTTCGGCGGGTTCATGCTGAAGGAAGAGGACCCTAAACCCCAAACCCCTAAACCCCTAAACCCCTAACCCCTAAACCCTAGACCCTCAACCCCTAAACCGGTAAACCTCAAACCCTAAACCCTAAACCCTAAACCCCTAAACCCGAGCCTGACTGCGCGGTATATGTCGACAGGCTAGGCGACCTAGTCGTCAGCGACGCCAACGGCCAGCGCATTCCTGTTCGGCGGTCCACCGGGAAGATGGGCTGGTTTCAGAAGGCCGGGACCAATAGTGTCTTCGGAGCTTCCAGCGTCGGCTGCTGGCATCGGTTCGAGGACTATCGCGACCTCTACAGCTGCGGCAAGGTCTGGGGCGTCGTATTTTTACGATACAAGGAGGTGTTCAAGGTCATTGTCAAGGCCATTCCCTCCTTGATCAGCTGGTGCCGGTCCTTCGGCTGCGTCTTCACCGCCATGGGCGGCGACGTGATGAGCGAGCGGAACGACCGGGTGAGACGGGTTACCAATCCAGACCACTTGTGGACCGCGCAGTTCGCCTTCACCGTCTGCGGTGTCGACCAATCTGGGGTCATCAGGGCCTCTGACGTCGTCGAGTTCAAGCACGCGAGGACGAGGCTCCAGAGGTTCGACGGCAAGCTATGCTGCAAGTACTGGGACGCCGTCGGCGTGTCCAACTTCGTCTCCCTACTCAAGGACGGCGGCGGCTGCGCGATGACGGACTTCAAACCCTAAACCCTAAAACCCTAAACCCCTAGACCCCTAATCCCTAAACCCGTAAACCCCTAAACCCTAAGACCCTATAAACCCGAAGTCGTTAAAACTCGCGAAACCGCGAAGACAACGCACCGCACCGGTGAGCCATGCCGATCCTTCTGCTATTCTCAACGGTTTAGGGGTTTTGGGGTTTTGGAGTTTTGGGGTTTTGGGGTTTTAGGGTTTTGGGGTTTAGGGCTTTTGGGGTTTGGGGGTTTTGGGGTTTAGAGTTTAGGGGTTCAGGGTTAGGGAAACTTGGTGACTTTGACTTGCCGGTCGAAATGTCCAGGATGAGCCGCTCCGACCCTGCCATTTGCAACTTGTCTAGGACCCAGAGTGGGCCCTTGTCAGTTTTTTTTGGGTTCAGGCTCTCTTGTAAGCCCCTTTAAACCAAAAAAGGCACCCTTTTCATTCCTAGGTTACTCTTGGGTCTAGGAGGCTAGTCTGGCGTACACCTGAAGCCTATGCAAGCTATCTTTTTAGCGTTCCTGATTATGATTTTCTTTAAGCCCTTAACCTACCTAAGGTAGGTTAAGGTCAGAGTTTACGTAGAGCTTCGGGTTTAGAACCTTTAGGCGGTTAGTCGGCATTCGGGACGGAAGCTTGCCCAGCTTGAAACCCATTATTTCAGCAGGGGGTTCTTGTGGAAACACCACCTGTAGCCCCAAACCCTACAAAACCCTAAACCCTAAACCCCTAAACCCTAACCCTAAACCCTAAACCCCTAAACCCGGTCATGATCCTCAGTTTTATGGGATGGGACCTAACCCGTAAAACCGTCAGTTCTGGGAAGCACAGGCAGCATCGACTTTCCAGGGTCCGTAACACCGAGAAGGATCTTAATCCTTAAGGACGAAAAGAACCCTAAAAGGGCTCCTTTTTGGGTTTCCCTTTAAAGGGTTCCTATAAGGGTTATTATGGGTTGTTGTAGGTTTTAGGGTTTAAGGGCGAAAAGAACCCTAAAAGGGTTTAGGGTTCATCTACCTTATAGGGATTCATAGTATAATTGTACAGGGCCCCTTCTTTTAAGGGCCATTTGGTCCTTAAGGATTGAACAATTGAAAACCCTACGTGTGGATCCTAAAGCCTACAGTTTTGAGGGTTGAGGTTTTTAAGGGTTAGGTCTCATACTTAAGGGTTTGGGGCTACGGGGAAAGGGGAAACCCCAAACCCTAAACCTACACCTAAACCCCTAATTGGTGTGAGAAGTGCCCCGAATAGGGTTATCCCCTAAACCCTAAACCCTACACCATAGAGCTTACTTATAACTTTACTTACTATTACTAAGCCCCTTGGGCCTTTGTGAACCGTTTCACAACGTCGCAGGTCCGTGATCAGAACTCCGGCTGTTGGGCCGGCTACCAGAAGGAGTGGCTTTATATGTCAGCTTCTTCCATCTCACTAAAACCTGAAATCCTAAACCCCAAACCCTAAACCCTAAACCCCAAACCCTAAACCTTAAGCCCTAAACCCTAAACCCCAAACCCTAAATCCTAAGCTCTACGTGGCTCGGGCTTGAGGGCTTTCAGGGTTTAGGGTTTAGAGTCTTAGGAACCCAGGGTTGTTTATGGCAGGGTTTAGGGTTTAGGGTTTAGGCAGCCCTACAAAAGACTCCGTCATGAACCCTTGACTAGATGGCATAGCCCTCAAACCAGCAGAAAATTGAAGCCAAAGATAGCGTCTAGCCCGCACAAAGCCGAAGCTGTAATGTAGGGGCCTCAATAAGGTCGGGGGGTATTATTAATTATTGTATTATAACAAGGAACCCCCCCGAAAGCCTATTCTAAAAGGCTCCTACATGAAGTTTTTTTGGCTCGTCCATGGAGAGCTGCATCAATGCGAGGGCCCAGACGAACCTCAAGGGTTTCCTCGGTTGGAGTTTAGGGCTTAGTCCGGTGTTGTCGATGTTGTTGCGTTTTGTTCTTGAGTTTGGGTTTTGCATGTGGGTAGTTCTCTAAATTAGGGTCCCTTTTTAGGCCCCCCAACTAGTACGGCACCCGACCCTAATTTAATTTAGAGAACTGCCCATGTGTGTTGTGGTTTGCTTTGGGGTATGAGGGCTGAAGCCCGCAAAAGAACAACACGACTACTACAAGGCAGTAAAATAGAGGGCCTTGATAATTAGAATAGGGTTCGGGGGTTATACTCGAACTATAATAAGGAACCCCAAAGTAGTATAGGTATTTGTTTAGGCCTCTATGGTAGGAAAATCTAGTACAGTATTAGTGAAGCATTTTCGCCATCATGATCATATGAAGAACGATGATGCCTTTTCGTATTGCTGGTATAAACCGCAGAGTGGTGGTGTTCGGAATTCCGGTCATCATGATCTGTCTAACATCCATATGAACAGACGATACCACAAACAAGCATAGCATTTGTTAGGTAATAAGAGGGCCTGCTGGAATTTGGAATAGCTGAGGTTTACTGAACATGCGGAGTCGTTTATTCCGGTTGTATGGATTGAATTCTAACTGGACAACATTTTTGTCGGAGAGCACTCCACCATTCTTCAGCCTCACTACCCAGAGCCGATAAAGGATCTAAGCAACAGAAACTACCAAAGCGATACCCTACCACTCTGTGCACTAAAGATTTAGTAGCTGAGTGGATACACTTTACACTTTTTGGGATAATATTACCCACTATAAAAATAAACGTGTACAGTTTTTGGGGCTTATGAACTCAGCAACTAAGTTAAAGATAGGCCCGTTCATAGGGTTTCTACTTTGTCATAGATCCTGCCGGCCTCAGCTTGATTCCTCCGACCTATGGCGTCCCTGGCACAGCCCTTGTAGAAAGCTTCAGGAAGCCTCTAGAAGCGCAAAACCCTAAACCCTAAACCTCAAACCCTGAACGTTTCTCGAGTTTGGCATTTCAGAGTTTTATAGGGTTTATAGCATATTATTAGGGGCCCCTTAGAATAGGCTGTCGGGAGAGACCATGATTGTGGCTGGGGTCCAAGTTCCACCATCATGGTTTTAAGGGTAGGTTGGGAGCCCACATCATTGGAATGGTGTTCCTTCCGAAGGATTCCTTTAAGGGACGTGTGAGGGTTTGTTTCTATCCAGAGTATGGAGGGGGGTTTTGGTCCAGGGCTTCGTTGCGGCCCCAAGTAGGTATAAGTAAGTTGTCCTGTGCTCACAGGGACTACATGCCACACCCTAAAACCGAAAACCCTAAACCCTAAACCCTAAACCCCATTGCATTTAAAAAAAAACCCTAAAGCCTGCCACACTATTCTGCTCCGTCAACCTTAAGTCCCGAATTGCGGCCTTTTACCTAGGTGCCTCAGTAGTACCCTTTTACCCTTTTTCTTTTTGGGTTCCCTTATTAAAATCGAATAGTAGGAAAAAGGGTACCCTTATCATTAAGGGGCCACTGGGGAACCTAGTTACCCTCAGCCCCACGCCGTGGAAGCTTTGCATCGTGCTTTGCCGTTCGGGATTTGGAGGTTCAGGGTTTAGGGTTCAGGGTTTAGGATTTAGGGTTCCTTTGCCGGGGCCCAGCCAAGCACTTTAAACCCTAAACCCCTAAACCAAAAACCCCTAAACCCTAATCCCTAAACCGTCTTTGCCAGGAGTGGGACGGCACGAACACCGGGACGATCTTTCTGAACTTAGGTCGAGGCACGGCTTTGTGTTTTGCCAAGAAGCTTGGGATTTAGGCGTAGTTATAGGCTTTAGGGTTTCGGCTACAGGGTTTGGGTTTAGTTTTTGGACTTTAATACCCTAAACCCTAAACCCCCTAAGCCCTAAACCCTAAACCCCCCAAACCGGTTTGCGGTTTTGGGGTTAAGCGCTTGAGGTTTGGTGGCATTGCTGAGTGTTGAGGCATGCGAACCAGCTGCCGCCTGCCCTGAGTGTCATGCTCGGGACAACCTGTACGCCAAAAGCCTCAAAACATAGATGGCAAGTAGCCCAATGTAGTGACAAATGTGTAGGGAAACTTTCAACTTTCATCTCTCAGTAACGCCAGTGTATAGCGGATAGCGCATGTTGTTTTTGAGTTCTGGTTGTTGGAGGAGAGTGTCAAGACCCTGCAAATTAAATAGAACGCCTTAAACGCAGTTGCTGGGCGTGAAGTCAGGGCATTGAGGGCTCACTATGTGAAGAAGCCCTTCAATCCTACTTTCACCCCTGCACGATAAGCTTGTTCATACTGGCTACCTTGTCCTGTAGATCCTAAAATGCAAGGATCTGAACCTAGTTACCCTAAGCCCCTACAGCACAAACCTAAGCTCGCAAGCACTTCAACTGCCCTGGCTACCTTAAGACAGCCTGTGGCCTGAGCCCGATTTACAATGGTTAGTAGGGTGCTAGGTTTTAGGGTTTAGGGTTTGAATCTCAAACCCTAAACTCCTAAGCCCTAGACCCTAATCGTAAACCCTACAACCTAAAGCCCCAAACGCTTGACTAAACCATGGGCGCTTTCAGCCGGATTCACTCCAATACTTCGTAAGTAATTAAGGAGTATTGCCTTGAATTAGGGTTCCTTTAAGGGCTGGTTTGTAAGGGTTTCATGGCTTTCGTACTCCTGAATTAAGGAATATACCTTATTCTACAAAGGGTTGAGTTCGGTGATTTAGGGTATATTCCTGAAGGGCTCTCTGCATTCTACATCACCATCATGCCTACCTAAAGGCTCATGGGACTTAGTAAGTAGGGTTATAAGTAGGTTATAGTTAGGATAACCCCACTTAGGGGACTTATAACCCCAATTATAATCTACTTACTAAGTTATCCTAACTATAACCTACTTATAACCCTACTTACTAAGTCCCATGATCCTTTAAGTGCTTGCCCAGTCAATACATCGTTCCCTGAGGCTTTGTGGGGTTTAAGGGTTTAGGTAACCACTACACAACCCTAAACCCCAAACCCTAAACTTTAAACCCTAAACCCTAGACTACACGCCCTAAGCCCTAAATCCCTTAAGCTGAAGACCCTTTCGGCCCTAGTTACGCTAATCGCCCTAACTAGCCTTGAGCCCCACTCACTTGACTTGTAACCTCAACTACAACCTACATAGGAAGTCCCATGATCCTCTATGTAGGGCCTAACCCTTAAACCTCACCCCCTGCGTCCCAGCCCCCGCCCCCAAATGGGCCTCCCCTGCGCTTTAAACCCAAATCATCAAAAGACAAAAGCCCTAGACCTAAACCCTAACCCTAGGCCTATAAACCCTTCATAACTAAACCCTAATCTCCCTAAGCCCGAAAGCACTAAACCCCTAAACCCTAAACCCTATAGATCCCTTGAAGGATCCCTTATAGGCCCTCCACCCTAAGCCCGAAGCCCTCAACTGCCCGCGGCCTTCTTAGCTCGGAGGCTTACCTGCCACACACAGAAGTGCCCCGAGCCATCGCGTTCGGTTTCGCCGTTTTAGGTTTTAGGGTTTAGGGTTTAGGGTTGGGTGTTGAAGGCTCCTTGTAGGATGTTGTTTTTTTTTTTCGGAGCTTTGTAGTGGTTTTATATGATCGATAACGGTTTTGCGGTGTCTGTAAGGATTTACGTGCAGTTTATCGGGTCGCATAAGGCATCGACGTAAGCATTTCGTGAAGGCTAGCGAGTTTTAATTCGCCTACAGTGAACCGCAGAAAGTTGCAACATGGATCTAGGATGTACAGTGCTGGGATTCCCTATACTTTACCTTAGGAGCATGAAGACAATAACCCTAAACCCTAGACCCTAAAGCCTGAACCGTTCTACTGTACTTGTAAACGGCGGCCCGAGGTCCAACCATGGAAGTGCCTAAGAACTCTGAGGGCAGCCACTGCAAAACGCAAAAATAAAAGCAAATCTCGAAGAAATCTTCGCACAGATTCGATGAGTGCGTCGCCCCTAAACCCTACAGCATCAGCCCTAAAGCCTAAACCCTAAAGTGAGGGGAAGATTCTTGCCTTCCTCCCTTCTAGCCATGGCCGCCAAGAGAATTCGGCTGCGCCGTCGCCGGCGGCTAGCATGGCGAGGCGAGCCGCTATAGTCTTCGCTGTTTCGGCCTGTGGCTTTGGATAGCAGGGGTGAATTCGGGTTTGGATTTTGCAGGGTTTAGGCTTTGACTGGGGTTTAGGGCTTGGGGCAGGGCTTGTCTTGCAAGTCTCGTTTCGCAGAGTCCATAAAGTAGTAGTCAGTAGTAGTAGTAGTAGTAGTAGTAGTAGTAGTAGTGGTGGTAGTAGTAGTGGTAGTAGTAGTAGTAGGTAACCTTTAACCTTTTTTAGGTACTATAATCCCGATATAGCCCCAACATATTCCCGAAGGTTAACCTTCAGTTCCCCAAAATACTGGACATGTAGGTAAACCCTAAACCCCTTGGTTACGTCAGTAAGGACTGTGGTTCTGGCTCAGGGATTCCGGGCCATACGTCCCTACAACGGCAGCTACAAGGATCGTTGGAGCGCTCGATGTCCGCCCAAAAAAAGGGAGGACTTCACTGAGTCCGATGAATATGCTGCAGCGGCACGCCAGACGAGAACGGACCAGACCGAGGTTAATAACTGCAGAGAGTGGCGCACTTAGAGGATCATGGGACTTAGTAAGTAGGTTATAACTGGCCCTAAGTGGGGTTATCCTGATTATACCCTACTTATAACCCTACTTACTAAGTCCCATGAGCCTTTAAGCAGGCCGCGGGCCGATATTAGCTGCGGGGCCGTGCCGATCGATGGAAACAAGCCGACATCGAGGTCGCCGTCGCCCAGCACGAAGAGTTTAGGGTTTAGGGTTTAGGGCCCCTGAGCCCCCCCCCCTCCCCCCCGTAACTCGTGGCACTCCTAAGCATTATTCCCCAAACCCCAGAGCCAAAACCCTCGACCCTGGCAGACGGCAAGTAGCCCATAGCTTTCTAAGCTGCTTGCGAGTGCTGTGCAACCGAAGCTCAAGCACCAAAAAAAAATCCCGGGCCTCATTTTCATAACCTCTCTTGGCGATGATTACGGGTTAGGGTTTTGGGGCTTGGGGTGTAGGGTTTAGGGTTCAGGGGTTTAGGGTTTGCGGTTAAGCCTTAGAGCCACAAATCAGGACCTGGTGTTTGCCAAGGCTTGTTGCAAATTCGGCCTGGCACTGGCATGTGATGTTCGGTTCGGGGGGGGTTTAGGGTTTAGGGTTTTAGGGTTTAGGGCTTTAGGGTTTTAGGGTTTAAGGTTTAGGGTTTAGGGTTCAGGGTGGGGCTCAGGTTCTGTTGCAACCCCATCTGGCTTTCTCTGAGGCTTTGAAAGTTGTACTAAGCTTAGATCCCCAACACCAAACCTTTAAGCTTTTTGGGTTCTTATGGTTTACTAGGAATCTTCTATTTCTGTGGCTTATTGATTTATTGGTCCCAGAGCTGAAGTTGGTGCTTATTTGTGTACTGAGGGGCTTCTTAGAGTTTCGGAACCCTAAACCCTAAACCCTATACACCCTAAACCCTTCAAGCATTTTTTGGGTGGTTTCAATGCCCTAAACCCTCAACCCTATAGATCCCTTAAAGGAACCTAAACCCTATAGATCCCTTAAAGGAACCCTTAAATGGCGCAGGCAACACCTCTAAACCCTAAACCCTAAGCCTCGATGGCGCAGGCAACACCTCTAAAAGCTCGCCCATGCTCTTTCTGCCCGGGCCCGAGCATGAAGTGGCAAAACCCTCCCCAAACTCATCCCGTTCGGTAGGGTCCGGTTTAGGGTCGAGGGTTCGGCAGGGTTCGGTTTTTTCTACATGCATATCTACTGAGTACCTACTAGTATTACATACTTTGGAGGGGGGGGGCGAATATCTACTACTAGGTTCCCCAGTGTACCCTTTTACCCTTTTTCTTTTTGTGTTCCCCTATTAAAACCGAATAGTAGGAAAAAGGGTGCCCTTATTATTAAGGGGCTACTGGGGAACCTAGACTAAGTATCTAGTTTGCATGAGTGTTGTGTTTAGGTGTGGGGGTGTCGTGGTCTTGTACAGAGCCTGAGGTCTGATCGGGGGACTTAGTAAGCAGGCAATAAGTAGAGTTCTCAGTACCTTAAAGAAAAGGGATCCTAATTGGGGATATGATACTTATATCTTACCCAGAGGGTCCATATACTCATATACACTATTTATGGAATTAGGCCCCAAAAAAACCATCCCTGTTTTGGTTTTGGGGACCTAATTCCATAATGGTAGTGTATGTGGGACCCTCTGGGTTATAAATCTTTATCATAGCTACTTACTACTTAAAGGCTCATGGGACTTAGTAAGTAGGATTATAAGTAGGTTATATTTAGGATAACCCCACTTAGGGGACTTATAACCCCAATTAGGTTCGATGCAACCCTAAGCCCTGAACCCTAAACTGAAATCCTGCCCGTGTGGGCTTTTCGTAGCATGTAGTAGAAGCCAAAAACTTGGAGACCCCATAGCCTCAATCCTTAAGAGTAATGTAAAGGGAATCCCAGCACTATTTGGCCTTAATCCGGTTTCCAACTTTCTGGGGTTCACTGTAGACTCTTATGCAGACGGAAATTGGCCCTTAACAGAAATGAAATCCTACTGCCACAGCATCCATGGAACCTTGTAAGACCCCTGAAACCGAAAAACTCAACACTTGTCGAATGTACACCTGTCAAAAGAAGTAAACTGCTAAAGCCCTGCTATAGCCTGGTTTAGAAGGCTTGAAAGTTGACATAGGGTTTTGGGGGGTATATTCCCAGAGAGCCCAATACCCCTTAATTAAGGAATATGCCTTAAACTATAAGGGGCCTTATATTATGATTTAAGCTATATTCCTGAATTAAGGGGTATTGGGCTCTCTGGTTGTCGGACACCACAATGCCACTTGCCGATGCAACTGACTGCTGCGGCGATGTTCAGCCTAAACCCTAAACCGAAAACCGACGACACTGCAAGCGACCTTTTGAGAGCCAATAGCCGGATTCTTGCACCTTGCAACCCCTAAGAAAGTACAACCCTGTAACCCTGTCTCCCGAAACTCCAAAGCTTTAGGGTTTAGGGTTTAGGGTTTAAGGTTAAGGACTTAGGGTTTAGGTTTTAGGGTTTACCCTACCATGCAACCCTGATTAGGCCCTAAAAGGACCGAACCCCAGAACTTTGCAATCCTAAACCGCTCTAAACTCTGATACTTACGACCCATATACAGCCCTCATACCAACCCTAAATCCCATAAGGCCCCGATACGACCCACAGGACGCTCATCACAAAAAACGTATACAACACTTAAGACAAGCTACCTTTATACAACCCTGTACAAAAAAACGTTCAGCCGAGCCCTTATAACGTCCGCTGCTTAAAGGCTCATGGGACTTAGTAAGTAAGGTTATAAGTAGGTTATAGTTAAGATGACCCCACTCCGGGGACTCATACCCCCAATTATGACCTACTTACTAAGTCCCGTGATCCTCTAAGAAACCTAAACTCCCCCTTATAGAACCCTTATATATCCCGAAACCCTACTAAGTCCCATGATCCTGTAAGTAAAACCGCGCAGGAGCCGCAGCATTCAGCCCTCAGAGGAGGCGGATCCGCTGACGGAGCGGCTCTGCCGGGGTGTCTTCTGACCCAGATGTCTTATGGGAGAACTTTAAACTTTTGGGCTTGTTCTATTTGGTCTAGTTTAAAAAGTTTGAACTTTTTGGGGCCCGGTTATTACTTAATTAGAGGATCATGGGACTTAGTACGTAGGGTTCCTTAATTAAAGGGCTCCTGTAAGGGATCTATAAGGGTTCTACAAGGGAGAGTTTAGGTTAATAACACCTTGTGGGTGTTGGGATTTGGGGATTAGCGTAGTGGAGTTTAGGGTTGGGGGTCTTAGAGTTTGAAGGATTCAAGCAGGGATTTAGGGTTTCAGAATTTATGGTGTAGGGGTCAATTAGGGTTTTTAGGGTTTCGGGTTTAAAGTTCAGAGGTTTAGAGTTTAGGGTGTAAATAGGGGTTGCAGGTTTAAGATTTTAGAATTTAAGGTTGAATTAGGGCTAGGGTTTGGGGTTGTCGGTTTTGCAACGGAGTAGTCTTTCGATAGATTCAGCAGTTTGCATAAGTTTAGCGGTTTAGGGTTTAGGGCCGTGTTTAGGTTTAGGGGGGAAGACCGTGTGCAGACCCTTGAACCCTAAGCCGTCTAAAGGCCGAACCACAGACACTAAACCTAGAAGTAGAGTAGGTAACCTTTAACCTTTTTGGGTAGTATACTCCCTATATAATTACTCCCTATATAATCCTTATATTATGAAAAAGGTTAATCTTTGGTTCCCCATGATACCCGACAAGTAGGCACTACTAAATACGAAAGCCATATTTACCAATCTTGTTCCTCAGTTTAGTTTTAGCATAATAATGTACAATGTACCCTTAAATCTTATTCTGATTACTAAGGCCTGTACCGAAACTCTATTAAAATCGTTTACGCCCTTCAAAGACTTGTCAAGACCCCCCACGATACCCCGGTTCGGTTTAGGCCACAGGCGTTGCAAGTTATCACTTTGCAGGCTATCGAGGTAAGTGAGGAGGGGCTTTCCGGGCTTGAGCGATGCTTTAATCCAATACCAACAGCTCTTGGAAGCCTCTTTCAGCGAAGAGAGGTTCAACACTGCCCAAGATGTGTCGTTGGTTTCGACAAGAGTGTTTCAGTGAAGCCCACTGCCGTGAAGTTGTCGAAGTCCTCTGCTTCAGGCCGTTGAGGGCTCACATCACCACGGAACTGAAACGCGCCAGCGGCGTCGGCGGCTACGCCAAATTCCATACTTGCGGCTCCGACCCTAGTGGCATAACTCCGTCGCACTCAACTTGCGAGACTCGAAAAGCATGCGGCCAGTACTGCGATTTTCAGCGGCCAGTCGGCTCTTTCAAGTGCAGCGTTTTGAGCTTGTGACCATGGCCTGCTGCCACGGACTTAGAAAAGTCCTTTTGTCATCCTTTCTCGCACTGCTCATCAAGATTCCCAGATCTTGAAAGGCTCCTGCTTCCGCTTCCTCCAGGCATAGCTCTTTGAATTTAGGGTTCAGGGTTTAGGGCCAAGCTTCCTCCAGGCACAGCTTTGCTGTGTATAAACCCTAACCCTAAACCCTAAACCCTGGGTTTCGGGGTATGGAACTTGGAGCATGAGACTGTAAGTGCAAGGGTAGGGTCTGGAGATCTTGAAAGGTTGAGGTTTCTTTTAAGATCATCAGGGATAAAGGGTATAGGATTTAGGGCTTTAGGTCTTATGGGATTTCGGGTTCTGGAGTTTTAGCTTGAGGGTTTAAGGTTTAAGGTTGAGGCTTGGGTGTTGCAGTCGGGTGTTGGGCCGGAGGGTTTTTATTCTAGGCTCCAGGAATTCAGGTTAGCTCTGTTGTAATTTAGAAGCCTTAGGATTCCACGAAATAGTATTAATACTGTTTTATAGTGTACCTCCAAACCACATTCTAGTTAAGGTCCCCATATTAAGTTATTAATTTGATCTAAACAGCCCGAGACCCATGCCTTAAAAACCGACCCCCTCCAGGACGTGTCCAACACGCAGTACTTGGGTTCCGTCGGCATCGGCACGCCACCGAAAATGGTGGAGGTCCCTTGCATCTCGTTACCTCGCAACCTGAGCTTTAGGGTTTACGGTTTACGGTTTAGGGTTTATGGGTTTAGGGTTTAGGGGGTTCGCAGTTTAGGGGTATAGGGTTCAGGGGTTTAGGCGCCCGAGAGCAACACAGCAGGCTACATAGTAAGGTTTAAGGCCCAAGGTTCTACGCAGGATAACCCCACTTACAGGGGTTGCTTCAAGGTAAGGGGCTTCGAAGAGGTTAGCTGCTAGGATCGCCTATGATAACCATAGGTTTCTTAGACCCCCCCCCGGCCGGAAAACTTCCCGGAACAGAGAAAGTGTTTGATTTTTTTTTGAGCCCAGCAATGGCTACAGTAGTGCACCCAAAAGCTTCTCGAGACTAAAAAGTCAAAACGAACATCATCAGTGTGTGCGTTCGTGTTTCTTTATGTCTCGCTGTGTTTCGAAATGTTTCTATTTGTATCGAAATGCCTCCATACGAGATCACTGGATTTGCTTCTCTGCAAAAAAGTTTGCCGAGGCTTGCTGAGCCTTTCTCACTAGCCTTGCTCAGGCAGAAGCAAAAGGGATTTGGAACAGAGGCTTTTTCAAAGCATGTCGATAAATTTCGAAGCAGTTCCAAACACAACGAGACATAAAGACACACAGACATATAAACTGATGTTTTTTTGCCATTTTATGCCTCGAGAATCTTCTGGGTGCACTAGCCACTGTTGTGCTCAAAATAGCCTCAAAGCTATCTCTGTTCTGGGGGGGGGTCTGGGGGTGGGGGGTCTAAGAAACCTACGAGACAAAGACCGTGAAGCGGAGGTATCCCTAACCCATTAGAACGACACGTAAGCCCTCAAGAACATCCCCTAAACCCTAAACCCTAAACCCTAAACTAAACCCAAAACCCTAAACCCCAAAACCCCTAAACCCCAAACCTTTAGCCCCCTAATTATCTCAAGCTGCCTCGTCCAAATCCTAGAGCCCCCTCGCCATACAAACCCCAAGGGCTCTTCGATACCACCCTCATGCTGTTCTGCACATCGTAAACTCAAACAACAGGTTGAAAAGTTAAAACTGCAACCCCCCAAACCTTAAATAACAACTCAAGTCCTAGACCCCTGAAGGCTTTTCAACTTTTAGATTCACGCAAAACTTCTCGCCGGGTCAAGATGCTACACTGCCCGTTCTCACGCACTTTGAAATTGAAACGCTCGTTACTGTAGAAGCCTGAAATCACTGAAAACTCATACACACTTTCTCGGGAGGTCATCTTCAATCTTACCTTCATGGGTTTTCGTGACACTTTAACAAGTTCAAGAACTGGTAAAAACTTAAAAAAACACTCATAAAAGCGCTCAATAGACTCACTCAACATTCTCCCACTGCCATTTCGTCACGTGATCTTCTCGTCGACACCCGTCTAAAACTTTTCAAGGCTCAGTAGACATACCCTGCACCCCGAAAGCCCTAAACCGTACAGGGAGCCCTGAAAGGAATCCTTCAGGGAACACCCTTAAAGGAACCGTGATCCCCACCCCTCCTGTCAGGTGATCTGCGACACCTCAACCCTAAACCCTAAAACCCTAAACT
Organism: Symbiodinium sp. clade A Y106; assembly: GCA_003297005.1. NCBI lineage: Eukaryota > Dinophyceae > Suessiales > Symbiodiniaceae > Symbiodinium > Symbiodinium sp. clade A. Next base: position 210,694 of record BGNK01000630.1, read on the forward strand.
GAAGCCTGAAACCCTAAAGAAGCCATAAACCCTAAAAGAGCCCTTAAAGGAACCTTTAAAGGAACCCTTAAAGGAGCCCATAAAGGAGCCTTTAAAGGAACCCTACAAGAGCCCTTAAAGGAACCTTTAAAGGAACCCTTAAAGGAGCCCATAAAGGAGCCTTTAAAGGAACCCTAAAAGAGCCCTTAAAGGAACCTTTAAAGGAACCCGTTAAAGGAGCCCATAAAGGAGCCTTTAAAAGAGCCCTTAAAGGAACCTTTAAAGGAACCCGTTAAAGGAGCCCATAAAGGAGCCTTTAAAGGAACCCTAAAAGAGCCCTTAAAGGAACCTTTAAAGGAACCCTTAAAGGAGCCCATAAAGGAGCCCATAAAGGAACCCTTGAAGGAGCCCTTAAAGGAGCCCATAAAGGAACCCTAAACCCTTAAAGGAACCCTGAACCCTTAAAAGAACCCTAAACCCTTAAGGGAGCCCTTAAAGGAGCCCTTAACCCTCAAAGGAAGCCGAAAACCAAAACCCTTAAAGGCACCCTAAAGCCCCAATTTTCGGAAACTCTAAACCCTAAGGCCCCATATATAACCCTTGAAGGAGCCCTTGAAGGAGCCCATAAAGGAGCCCTCAACCCTTAGAGCCGTCAGGTGATCTTCGACACCGGATCGTCGGATCTTTGGGTGGCCTTGGCTCTTGTTATAGTATCCCTTCAAAGAAACCCTATTCTAAATATGACAGGCCCCTACATTACTAGTATCTCACAAGCACTAAACCCTAAACCCTAAACCGTCTAACCCCTAAACCCTACTACAGTAAACCCCAGAAAGTTGGAAACCGGATTAAGGCCAAATAGTGCTGGGATTCCCTATACATTACTCTTAAGGATTGAGGCTATTGGGTTTCCAAGTTTTGGGGCTTCGATCTGCTATAAGGAACTTAACTTAAGGGCTTCTTTATGGGATCCGCAAGGGTTCCTTTTAGATTTGGGAGTTTCCGAAAATTAGGGGTACCTTAGGGTTCCTTTAAAGGTTTACTATCAGGGTACTATGCTAGGTTCTTGTTAAGGAACTTGGGCCAAGGGGGTTCCGTAGGGTTCCTTTAAAGGGTTACCGGTTCTTGTTAAGGAATGGAGTTTCCGAAAAATAGGGGTACTTTAGGGCTCCTTTAAAGGGTTACTATAAGGGTGCTATAAGGGTTCCTTGAAAGGGCTCTTTAAGGGTATGGGTGGCTGGGTTCTTGTTAAGGAACTTAACTTAAGGTTACCATAATAGGGGTCCATAAGGGATAGGGTTTAGGGTTTAGGGTTTTTGTTAAGGAATTTAACTTACTGGGAGTTTCCGAAAATGGGGGGTACCCTTAAAGGGATCCTTTAAGGGTTCCTTAGAGTGATCTATAAGGGTTGTATATAGGGCTTAGGGTTTAGAGTTTCCGAAAATGGGGGTACCTTATTTTGGGGGTCCTTGCAATAAGGATCCTACTATTTAGGGTAGTATATTAGGGCCCCCTATTTTCGGAAACTCCCTAATGTTACCATATGTATATAATCGGGATCTATAAGGGATCCCTTAAAGGAACCTATAAGGGTTCTTTTTTCAGGGTTTAGGGTTGAGGGTTTAAAAGTTACCATAATAGCGATTATGGTAAATAGTATGGTTTCCTGATTGTGGTAACTTAAATTAAACCACTTAACAAGAACCCAGGTGGGCCACAGCGTCTTCGAGCCAGCGGCTCCTTGGGCGGAGCTTTCGGAGGATTTTTTGGGGTTCGGGGCTTCAGGGTTTAAGGTTTGGTGTTTAGGGTTCGGGGTTTAAGGTTTAGGGCTCAAGGTTTAGGGTTGGGCTGCTCTCAAACAAGATCCCTGGAACGCCTCTGGATTTTGATCTCCATGACCCTAGCCACACCATCGATGGTCTGTTCGGCAAAGCCCTGACAGGGGCAGCCCTCCTGGAATCAATATTGGCCTCGTATCTCGACTCAGAACAAGATGTCCCGTGGTTTGTGGACGGTGAAGTACGGTCTGTGGTGCGGTCTCCGTTGTCAAGGCCCTTGCAGGAAGTGACGGTGTGCCGCTATACAGACCGCATCCGTGAAGAGGGCTCGTTGGGTTCGGGGTTCAGGGCTTAAGGTTTAGTGTTTGGGGTTTAGGGTTTGAGGTTCGAGGTTTAGGGTTTAAGGCTTAGAGTTTAGGGCTTAGGGTTCAGGGTTTAAGGTTTAGTGTTTAAGGTTTGGGGTTCGGGTTTCAGGGTTCAGGGTTTAAGGCTTAGTGTTTAGGGCTTAGGGTTCAGGGTGTAAAAGGTTTAGTGTTCAGGGTTCGGGGTTCAGTGTTTCGGGTTCGGGGTTCGGGGTATAGGGTCTAGGGTGTTTTGAGTTCAGAGCGTTGTCTTTTGGTGTGGTTGCGTGTGTGTGTGTGTGTGTGTTGTCTTTCTTTTTTTTTGCGAGTTTGGGTGATAACGTGGAACACCGTAGGGTTTGGGGTTTTAGGGTTTGTGTTTTAGGTTTCTGGTGTCCGAGACTCTGCCCGGAGAGATAGAAAATTCAATATCCTGCACTTATGCCACTTCCAAACCCTCAACCTTGAAACTATCTTGAACCCCTACAAAGTAGCTGAGTGGATAGACTTTACACTTTTGGGGATAATATTACCCACTATAAAACTGAAAGTGTGCACTTTTTGGGGCTTATGAACTCAGCAGCTAAGCTGATAAGACCATGTGAGTGGAATTTGGGGTCCAGAACCGAAGACTGGAATATGGGAGTTTCCGAATACAGGGGACCCTGATCTAGTACCCTAGATAGTAGGATCCATATAAGGACTCCAAAATAAGGTACACCTAGTTTTCGGAAACTCCCGTACTGTTGCTGATGTAGTGGTTGAAATGAGCCGAAACCCTGCCTTCGACCTTCTAACTTCTTCACGTGGGTGTGTGACGGGTGAGGGTTCGAATGCCGTTACCAAGAGCTCACATCCAAATCAGCGTCTTGGCATCCACAAAAACAGCTCAGCATCAACTCTTGAAGGTAACATTCTTTTCAGGTGGTAGGTCTCAGTTTACGATACAGATGAGGTAGTACTTTCTAATTCTAAAGGTATAATTTGCTCTATAGTCCCGTCATAACAATCAAGCGATAGTAGGCCCCCAAGAACCCCACCCTAGTTATTGGGGCTACTATATGGTGAGGGATTGCCTGCACCCTCTTGAGCTTCAATTCCCAATGTCATGCTGCTAAGCACTACAGAGCTTCAAGCCCCCAGATGGGAGTTTCCGAAAATAGGGGACTCGAATATAGTACCCTAAATAGTAGGATCCTTATTATAGGGACCCCAAAATCACGCACCCCCGATTTTCGGAAACTCTAAACCCTTAGCCCTGTATATATAACCCTTATAGATCCCTTTAAGGAACCCTTAAAGGATCCCGTGAAGGGTACCCCTAATTTTCGGAAACTCCCAAATCGCAAAGTTAAACCATCTTGAGGCCCTCCACCCTCAACCCCACAACCTAAGCCCAGCATCGGGTTTAAGGTTTAGGGGGTAGGGTTTAGGGTTACTCTTGCACCAAGAGACCCCAGGAATCGTCGACTGCGAAAGACACAGGCACTGCTACATGACCTACGTAGTAGTAGAGTAGGCAACCTTTAACTTTTTTGGGGTAGTTTCGGGTTTAGTAGTAGAGCTCTCTGGGTCCTTCGTAGTAGAGTAGGTAACCTTTAACCTTTTTGGGGTACTACAAACCCCATGTAAGCCCGAAGGTTACCCTTTAGTTCCAAGGATTCTGGACAGGTAGGATGAGCGCCAGTCTAGAATTAGAGGCTTGGGCAATGAATTAGTGGAGTCTTCTGTGCGGGGTCCCGTAGATACCTGCACCCTAAACCCTAAACCGTATAGCACCTCCTGCAAGCCTGGTCTAATTGCGGGGCCCTTTTCGAACAGATGTTATGCTTCATGGGTCTACACAAAGCCGTAAAAAACTCTTATATACAACACTGAACACCGACATACAACCGATCAGAATCAAAGCCGTAATAGTGCAAGCCGTAGATCACAGCCTTGAACCGCCAATAAAGCCCTCTTCCCACTCCTAAAGGCGCTCAAACAAGATTTCAACTCATGTCCCTCTTGCCCTAAACCCTAAACTCGAAACCCTAAACCCTGAACCCTAAACCCTAAACCCTAAACCCTGAACCCTGAACCCTCTGTTTGCTGCGGTTGATTTGGATCTGCTTTTGGGGCATGTGATACTCGAAACCTGGAGCCCCGAAGGGCCCCCCGAAGAGCCCAATACTCCTCAATCCTTACTACCATTTGCTAAAGGGCCCCCAAAAAATAAAAAATAATAATCCCTATAGTACCCTTATAAGGGACTATTATTTTTTATTTTTTGGGGGGCCCTTAAGCAAAATGGTAGCTTAGGGACGAAAAGAACCCTAAAAGGGTTTAGGGTTCATATACTTTATAGGGATACATAGTATAATTGTATAGGGCCCCTACTTTTAAGGGTCATTTGGTCCTTAAGGATTAAGGACTAGGACCTAGAGTAGGCCCTTATTCCTTTTTTAGGGTTTAGGTTCCCTTATAACCCTCTTTAAACCAAAAAGGGCCCCCTTTTTATTCCTAGGTTACTCTTGGGTCTAGCCAATACTCCTCAACTAAGGAATGTAGCCTTAAATTGGAGTTCCTTTACACCCTGCTTTAGGGGTTCTATGAGGTGTTCATAAGGTTTAATGCCCCTTAATTAAGGAATATGGCTGAAATCACAAGATGAAGCCCCTCTAAAATTTGAGGCATATTCCTTATTTACCGGGGGTACTGGGCTCTGGGTACCCGAGCAGTCATCTTCTAGTAGCCGTATAGCAACGCCTTCAAAGGAACCCCAAACACCCCAACTTTCCCACCTCCGGTCTCTTCACCAGAACCTTTAAACCCACGGGGTTGAAAACCCTAAACCCTAAACCCTAAACCAACGGACGGAAAAAGGAGCTTAAAAAAGAAAACCAACGGTTTGAGGCTTTAGACTGCAACCCTGAAGTTTGGGAGCACTACTACGGTTGATGACATGACCCTTCATGGCCCCAGACTATGGGAAGTATGGTACATTCCTTACTATTGGGTCATGCAGGATTTATACTCTATACCATCAACAGTAAGACCCTCCTAAACCTTATAGAACCCTTATAAGGAACCCTTAAAGGAGTCATCAAAGGACCTTAAGGGAACCCTCTTAAAGGACCCCGAGGTCTCCCAAGACCCGAAACCCTAAATCCCTAAACCCTAAACCCTAAGTCCCTAAACTGAAGTCCTAAGAAAGGAACCCTCTTAAAGGAACCCGTAAAGGAGCCCTTAAAGGACGTTAAAGGAACCCGGAGGTCTCCTCAGACCCAGAGACTCCAATATCCCCTTACTTCAGAAATATTCCTTAAATCATATCAGGAATTGCACTGTAATTTCAGGTATATTCCTAACTCCCTTATAGAAGCCTTATAAAACCTCCTACCCCCCTCCCCCCTACCCCCCTAAGGGTCCTTGTAGAAGCCTTATAGATTCCTTTAAGGAGCCCTTTAAGGACGCTGAACCCTAAACCCTGAAGCCCTAAGACCCCTCCGTCTATGTGTAAGTAATTAAATAGGCCTAATTAAGTCCTGATTTTGGGTATTAAGCCCCCCCTACCCCCCTCCCCTCTACCCCCCTAAGGGTCCCTATCTAGACCCCTAAAACCTAAACCCCTAAAACCCCCTAAAGCCCTAAACCCTGAACCCTCTATCTTATAGAACCCTTATAGGAACCCTTAAAGGAAGAAAGGAACCCTCAAAGGAACCCCAAACCCCAAAACCCCCCAATGAGGCCTCTAGGGATAGAACCCTTATGAGTAAGACCCCTCCGTCTGTGTGGGGCTCCTGTGGAGGCTCCTCGTCCTCGGTGACCTACGGCGGAACGGTGCACGTGCAGGGGAAGCTCTTTGAGGCCTTTAGGGTTCCTTTAAAGGGTTTAGGGTTCCTTTAAAGCCTTTAGGGTTTAGGGTTCCTTTAAAGGGTTTAGGGTTCCTTTAAAGGGTTTAGGGTTCCTTTAAAGGTTTAGGGTTCCTTCAAGGGTTTAGGGTGTAGGGTTACTTCAAGGGTTTGGGGTTCCTTTAAGGGTTTTGCGTTTAGGGTTCCTTTAAAGGGTTTAGGGTTCCTTTAAGCGTTTAGGGTTTAGGGTTCCTTTAAGGGTTTAGGGTTACTTTAAGGGTCTAGGGTTTAGGGTTGCTTCAAGGGTTTAGGGTTCTTTTAATGGGTTTAGGGTTCCTTTAAGCGTTTAGGGTTTAGGGTTCCTTTAAGGGTTTAGGGTTACTCTAAGGGTCTAGGGTTTAGCGTTGCTTCAAGGGTTTAGGCTTCCTTTAAGGGTTTGGGGTTACTTTAAGGGTCTAGGGTTTAGGGTTCCTGCAAGGGTTTAGGGTTCCTTTATGGCTTCCTTTCAGAGCCCCTCTAAGCTCTGTGAGGCATTTAGGGGTTCAGGTTCTAGGGAGTTTAGGGTTCAGGTTTTAGGGAGTTTAGGGTTTAGGTTTTGGGGAGTTTAAAGTTTAGGGGGTTTAGGGTTTAGGGAGTTTTAGGGTTCAGGGAGTTAAGGAATATCGACCCCTTTGCACCTAGTAGTGGTGTAGTAAGTCATAGCTTCTAGGTCTCACGCCGTAGGCTGTTGCATGCATGTTTCACGAAGAATGTTACGATATGTTTGGCTCAAGACATGACCAGAAAAATAAGAGCGCTACTGCTTAATTCTGCGGTAGGCCTCTGTGTGGGTTGTGTCTTGTTGGATTTAACTGGTTATCAGCCGTAAGCGAGACTTACCGCAGAGCCTAAGGTAAGCCCAGCGCCCAGTAGCCCGAATAGGGGCAGCTAAGGGGCATTAATTGAGCCTGGGTGCGCCCGTCTAGAAGGGGCAGCCCCAGTGCATGTCTGCCCCGAGAGGAGACCGGGGAGGAGAGAGGAAGAGAAGACAGCATTTTTACGTCTGCCAAGACTTCTGTATTGGCGAGGCAAGAAGGCTGTTCGGGTTTGCTCTCCCCCGCGAGGACTTTCGGGAGCTGGACTCTCACGGCAGAGAAGCACATATTGCTGCGATCGTCGGCGTCTACGACACCTACGGTGCCGACTGGACCGACCTCTGCGCCCACGTGCCAGAGCTCGCGGCAGCTGTCCCTGCCAGCAAGGGGGGGTTGAAAGGCAAGGGAAAAGGCCGCCCCACCCTTGCAAATCCTGCTGCAAAGCCAAAGGCCGCGCCCATCGCGAAAGGGGCAGCAGAGCCGGCAGCAGCACCAAAGGCCGCAGAACCAAAGGCCGCGCCCAAAGCAAAAGGGGCAGCAGTGCCAGCGTCTGTGGAGCCAGCGTCTGGGTCGCGAGACACCCGCGGCACCCCACCCAAGGCAGCTTCTGGAACTCTGGGTGGAGGCCGCGTGCCAACTTCTGCTTCGTCGTCTGAGGGCACGCCGGTGGCGGCGCCCGTGGCAAAAGGGGCTGCGCCACCGGCGGAGCCAAAGGAAAAGCCACCCGCGGCTGTGGCGTCGGAGCAGCCCACCCAAGAGGCGGTTGCTTCCGACGCCCAGCCCACCGCGGCGGACGTGTTGCCGAAGGAGGAGCCACAACTCGACGACTTGGCCGTCAAGGAGGAGCCCGCTGAGGAAGTGCAGGCGGAAGCTCCAGAGGANGGAGCCACAACTCGACGACTTGGCCGTCAAGGAGGAGCCCGCTGAGGAAGTGCAGGCGGAAGCTCCAGAGGAGGAGATCGCAGAGCCGATCGCCGAAGAAGAGGCAGTCAAGGAAGAGGGCTGAGGTAGTTTCTGTACATAGCCCAGCGTCGCCAGATCTTTCGGAGAGGGCTTTCTCGGAGCCCCCAGAGCGCCCAGAGCGAGAGGGGCGGCTTCGCGTGAGACCTAGGATCCTTAANGTCTCTGATAGACCCGGGGAGCGCACTGAGGAGGGTTTTAGGCTAGGTGTTGGTGCTTTTAGGGCGGGTGAGGTCATCGAGGCAAGGCCGTCAAGCCCGGCTCGGTCGAGGAGCCCGCGGCAGCCCAAAGAAGGGGCAGCCCCGAGTGCGCCCAGCCGTGTTCGAACCTCGCCGGCACCACCTGCATCGTCAACCGACCCGGCGCCACCCTCCGTGCCCATTGCTGCCGCATCTTCACCTGCATCTCCGGCACCGCCTCCACCGCCGTCCGTCCCATTGCCACCTCCAGCTGTAAGGCCGCCACCTGCCACAGGANACCCGGCGCCACCCTCCGTGCCCATTGCTGCCGCATCTTCACCTGCATCTCCGGCACCGCCTCCACCGCCGTCCGTCCCATTGCCACCTCCAGCTGTAAGGCCGCCACCTGCCACAGGAGCGCCCACAGCCGCAAAGGGGCCGCCTCCAAAGACCGCGCCGACTCCACCGCCACAGTGGGCGAAGGAGCAAGCAGCAAGGAGGCAGGAGGCAGAGGCAAAGGCAGAGGCAGAGGCAAAGGCAGAGGCAG